>JAVUPR010000332.1:707500-1070000 GCA_036785695.1 Gentiana straminea | reverse complement strand
TGTAACAGCGATAAGATTCTATTTACACTGTAACCATTTCACATGAAAGGTAGTAGTCATTGCATTTGACTCTACCGATTATTGGGGGCTAATGACATGTTGATAGATGCTATTCATGATCGTTAGGTCTGATGGGTATTTTAGTAAATGCACTTTGTGCCTATGGCCAACATATTCGGAAGCCTATCGGGTCACACACATAAGAACATCTAGCCGGATTAAAATGCCTTTCTAGTGATAACCAAATAAGAAAATTTCCTGATGGATATTGTGGCGGATCGCCTATTAGCTTTGCCTAAATGCTGTAAGAGTAGGTCTTTTTGTTGCTTGTGTGTTGTTGATCGACTTTGCCTCTTGTGGCTTGTGCCATGAACTGACTCTGCTTTTTGTGTCTTGTGTGTTGTGAATCAACTTTGCTTTAGGTGGCTTGAGAGCCTTTGGTCTTATAGAAGGCTCGCTCGAAGGCAAATTCCAAATATGATGCCAAGCTGAAGTCGGTCTTATAGAAGGCTCGCTCGAAGGCGAGTTCCAAATATGATGCCGAGCTGAAGTCGGTCGTGTAGAAGGCTTGCTCGAAGGCAAGTTCCAAATATGATGCCGAGCTGAGGTCGGTCTTATAGAAGGCTCGCTCGAAGACGAGTTCCAAATATGATGCCGAGCTGAAGTCGGTCTTATAGAAGGTTCGCTCGAAGGCGAGTTCCAAAAATGATGCCGAGCTGAAGTTGTTCTTATAGAAGGTTAGCTCGAAGACGAGTTCCAAATATGATGCCAAGTTGAAGTCGGTCTTATAAAAGGCTCTAAGTGGCAATTAACCTGAGCCTTTTAGTGGCTTTAAGTGGAGGATATCCTTAGCCCTTTGTTGGTCGTATGTGGTGGATAGCCTTAACCTTTTGGGTGGCTATAAGTGGCGGATAGCCTTGGCCTTTTTCGGCATGTGTCATGAACTGAATTTTCCTTCAGGGATCGCTCTATGAAGCGGACGGCCTCAGGTGCTGTACAATGAAGCAGACGGTCTTATTGTGCCGCACTATTAAGTGGACAGACTTTTGGTGCCGTGCTATTAAGCGGACGGTCTTATGGGGCCACGCTATGAAGCGGACAGACTTATTATGCTGTGCAATTAAGCGGATGGACTTTTGGTGCCGTGCTATGAAGCGGACGGTCTTATGGGGTCGCGCTGTGAGAAGGACAGACTTATTGTGCCGTGCTATTAAGTAGATAGACTTTGGGTGCCGCGCTATTAAGCGGACGGTCTTATGGGGCCGCGCTATGAAGCGCACTGACTTATTGTGCCGCTCTATTAAGCGGACGGACTTTTGGTGCCATGCTATGAAGCGGACGGTCTTATAGGTCTGCACTATGAGGCTGACGGTCTTATGGGTCCGCGCTATTAAACGGACAGACTTTGGGTGTTGCGCTATTAAGCGGACGGTCATATGGGGCCGCGCTATGAAGCGGACGAACTTATTGTGTGCAGACCGAATTTTTGTGCCGCGCTATTAAACAAACGGTCTTATCAAAGGCTCTAAGCGGCAATTAACCTTAGCCTTTTAATGGCTTTAAGTGGCGGATCGCCTTAGCCTTTTAAGGGTCACATGGGGCGGATAGCCTTGATCTTTTGAAGTTATATTTGGGCAGAGTGCCTTAACTTCGTGGGGCGGCTTTGATGGGCGAATCGCCTTAGCCTTTTTGTGTGGCTTTTGCCTTTGTGTGGCATAATGCCTCATTGTGCCACGCTATTAAGGACAAACATGTTGTCAGTGAGGAGAAAACCCATTTTGATGACGAGATGATCATTGAGAAGGCTCGTCCCGCCACTTTATGAGAGAGTTCCGAAAACAAGATAGCTCGTCCCGCCCCACTTTAGGATGGGAGGGTTCCAAAAATAAGATAGATCATCCCTCCACTTTAGGACGAGAGAGTTCCAATGAATAAGAAGTGTTATCATTTAAGTTGTAGAAATACAACCTGATGAGAGCTTGTATCTTGAGAGCTTGTAACTTGGAGAGCTTGATGGCTCGCAACTTAGAGAGCTTGAGAGCTCGTAACTCAGAGAGCTTGAGAGCTCGTATCTCGGAGATCTTGAGAGCTCATTTTGGGTGCTCATTTCGATGGCCCCATTTTATACCTGGTGAATCTATGGTGACATGGGGGTCATGACGGAGACCTTTACTCTTCTGATTGTAACCTTAACTTGTGGCCGCTCTTCAGCCATTGAATGCATATTTGCTTTGTTTCTTGCAATGATTTCTCAAAGTGTTTTTGAGTTTGTATCTTTACTTTTGCTCAAAATATTCCCATCTTTCGAGTCCGTAGTTTGGGTCCGCTAGCCGGTATATGCGGGCATTCGGCCCCATTGTTTTTGGCGAGGTTGAGAGAGTTGAGTATCGAGCTCACTAAAAATAACTGAATTGTAAAAGTCGGATCTATTGTTGTCGGATCTTCAATCTGGATTAAAAATTCCAACCTGCGGCCCCTTGTTTCAAGCAAGGTCGCTGCGGGCTTGGTTGAAAAAAATGCCGAATTCGGTGATTCCCGTTTGTTTGAAAATTTCCACCTGTGGCCCCCTTGTTTCAAGCAAGACTGAGGGCAAACTTGGTTCAAATAAGTGTTGAGTCTACGCAATCATATGACTGTTTGAAAATTTCCATTCTCGGCCCCTTGTTTTGGACAAGATTGAGATCGCGAGTAACTAATCTAGAGAGATTGTAAATAGAGAGCTTGATGTTGGAGAGTTCGTAATAAGAGTGCTCATTGATGGAGAGCTTATAATAAGAGAGCTCGTTGATGGAGAGCTTATAATATGAGAGCTCATTGATGGAGAGCTTGTAATAAGAGAGCTCGTTGATGGAGAGCTTGTAATAAGAGAGCTCGTTAATAGAGAGCTTATAAGAAGAGAGCTCATTGATGGAGAGCTTAAAATAGAAGGGGTCGTGTCTGGCGGCCTCACATCTGGCGGCCACATACCCGTTATGTTGGGAGAGCTTAAGGGCTCGTGCTTGGAGAGCTCATAATTGAAGGGCTCATAATATTATCAACTCTTGTGGCCTTGGCCTTTTTCAAATTTTCTTCTGTTTGTAATAATCTTTATTTTTCCATACCTAACCTGTGGCCGCTGATTTGGGCTATGAGTGCATGTTTGCTTCATTTTTTGTAATGATTTTTTGCCCAAGTATATTTGAGCTTGTACCTTTATTTTTTGATGCCGGCGCATCTGATGCGGAGTTGTCGGATTCCACCTTGATTGCGGTCGAATACATAGAAAAAAATGGAGCGTTTGGACGGGTGTTAGTATTTTGGCCGTAGCCTTTGGGCCCGATGTCCATTTTATGCGCAGGACCCAATTTCGGAAAGCTCTTTCCGATTCCATGGTGAACTGCCGGAGGTGGTTCATGGCCGTTTCGAAGCCAAAGTCAGCTATTTTCCCTTCCATTTCGGACATCGAAGACTTTTGCATGTTTTTCAAAATTTTCTTATTTTATTTACGAATTCAAAAAATATCCGATTCCGGATTTTTTCGTTTAGGAAAGTCCGTGATTTCAGCATCTTGATTTCCGCACTGAAATATCTCATCTTTTTCGAGTCGGCTATTTGGGTCCGACGTATACGTACATATATATATATATATATATATATATATATATATATATATGGACCCTCGTTTTTGGTGAGGTCGAAGACATTAAAGCATCGAACTTGCTAAAAATAACTGAATTTGAAAGTCTTACTTGTTTCTGATGAGCTTGATGACTGAATCAAAAAATCCGATGTGCGGCCCCATTTTTTCAAGCAAGACGTAAGGCATTTCGCGGCGAGCTTGATTGAAATAGATGTCGAGATAAAAAAACTTGGTGCCTATCTTGAAATTTCCAAAATGCGTCCCCCTTGTTTGAGATCGCAATCAACTTGTCTGGAGAGCTTGCAAAGAGAGAGCTCATTGTTGGAGAGATTGATTGCTCATTCTGGCGAACTCATATTGGCGGCCTTGTTCTGTCGAACTCATTCGGGTCGGCCCTATTCTTAGCGGCCACATTTTGGTCGGCCTCATTCTTGGCGGGCTCATAACTTGGAGAGCTTGAGAGCTCGTAACTCTGAGAGCTTGGGAGTTAACTTTTGCGAGCTCATTCTGGAGAGCTCATACTGGCAGCCTCATATCTGGAGAGCCCATTTCTGTCGGCCTTATACTGGGCGGACTCATTCTGGTCGGCCCCATGGATCTATCTTTGCCACCTACCATATCGTGCTATATGATTGTCTTTTACACTAAAGAACAAATCGTTCTCTGACAGCTAATAAAGTATGGCTCTGACATCCCTGACAAAGTGGTTGAGTGTGTCTCCGGTGAGCCGATGGCGGTTCCGACGAGAGTGACCGGAAAATCCAAGAATTCATAGAGTGTGGTGATAAATCAAACGCAAACTCTAAGGATTGTGCGCTTTTGCTCCTCAAAACGTACGCCATTTTAACGAAAAAGTTAAGGATTGCTCCGTATATTTGTTTTTCGCTGGAAAAGATGAAGAGAGGAGTTCCGACAAAGTTTTGAAGGGAATTCAATGGGAGCAACGGTGATTCAGGCACAAACCAAAGTATTTCGCATAAAGCTAGTAGGTGCTACCACTTACTTGATGTTATGATGAAGATCTTGTTGAAGACTTGGGGATCTAGATGTAGATATTGTTGAAGATTTGATGATCTGGAACTAGATCTTGTTGAAAGCTAGAAGATCTAGAAATCCGGATGAACTGAATGAAGATCCCGTTGAAGGTTCAACTGGAAAACCAAAAATAGACGGTTTTAGGCCGCCGGAAAACAAAAGGTGGGAGGTTTCGGGCCGATAGACCTGGAAGGTGCCTCTGCAAATATTGAAATCTGACCGGAAAAAATGTGGAAAATGTCGTTTCCCGGTCACGGAGCCAACTGATGATGCCGAAAAAGTCATCAATAAGATTGAGTGGACGTAACGGTGGATATCTGGATATAAAGAGTGTATGGAAGTGGTGGTGCTCGGCAGTGATAGTGGTTGTGCTCAAGAACAAGATGAAGATCTTTACTTCATCAGCTTTGGGTTGAAAAACGTAAAGTTGATCTTTTCCATTATTGTGTATGAAACATTTGCTTCCAAAAGCATTAAAGTATGAAACATTTGGTTTTCTTCCATTCCAAATTTCATATGGAGTCTTCTCATGTCTCTTGTTCATGAGAGCTCTGTTCTGAGTGTAACAGGCTGTGTTAACTGCTTCTGCCCAATATCTTTTAGGTAGTTTAGCTTCACAGATCATAGTCCTCCCAGTTTCTTTGAGTGTTCTGTTTCTTCTTTCAGCTACACCATTTTGTTGTGGTTTTCCTGTGGCAGCAAGTTGGTGTAAAACACCATTTTCTTCACAATATTCAATAATCATACTGTTGAGGAATTCAGTTCCTTTATCAGATCTTATCTTCACAACTGAAACTCCTTTATGATTCTGAAGTCTCTTGAGAAGTTCTGTGAGCTTTTGCTTGGTTTCACTTTTCTTGGTTAGAAAGATTACCTAAGTATATCTTGAAAAATCATCTACTACCACAAATGTATATTTCTTTCCACTGATACTAATTGGTGTAATAGGTCCAAATAAGTCCATGTGTAGCAATTCTAGATGTCTGGTTGTTGAATGCTGAGACTTGGTCTTGAAACTTGCTTTTGTTTGTTTTCCTTGTTGACATGCATCACATAAGCTGTCCTTCTTATATGATATCTATGGTAGTCCAATGACTAGCTGCTTCTTAACAAGTGTGTTGATGTCATCAAAATTGAGATGACTCAGTTTTGTGCAATAGCCAACTGATTTCTGATTTGGTATGCACGAGCAAACAAGTTTCAGCAACGGCAGTTGTCCAATCTACCACATACATGTTTTCCTTTCTTCGTCCGGCTAGGACAACTTGATAAGCTGATTCGCTGATGACAACGCAGAATTCTTTATCGAAAGTAACTTTGTATCCCATATCACAGTATTGACTTGTGCTGAGTAGATTGTAGTGTAGTCTTTCTGCATAAGATACATTCTTGATTGTAAGTCCATTTCTAATTAAGGTGCCAAAACCTCTGGTGTAACCAGGTTTATCTTTACTTCCAAAATTGACTTTTGGTCCATCTTTTGCAATAAAATTACGAGACGAGTCTTTGCTCTTTGTCATGTGTCTAGAGCAACCACCGTCAAAGTACCATATATCCTGCAATGAAAATTAGAAGTTTTTAGGTACCCAACTCAGTTTGGGTCCATGAGGGTCAGTTGTCAGTACAACTCTGGGAATATATCCTTTTGGGATTCTTCGGATATTGTTGCACTTGTTTTCATATATGTAAGCCACACTCCCATAGTATCTATGTTTGGACTGTGTCTTATTTATATGATTTCTCAGATCTTCTGATTGAAATTTGTTTCCTTGTTGATTTCTGTTATTAAAACTAGAGTGATAACCATCATTCCCTCTGTACTGAGGTCTAGATTGACCTTTGTACTGTGACTTATGCTGAGAACTGAGATTAGTCCTCTGCTGAGTTTTAGGCTGAAACTTGTGATAAGTTTTCGGTCTGGAATGATTGTCATTATCAGTTTTATTAACAAATTCAGTAAAATTCCAATCATCATCAGTCGGATATAGTCTTCCTTTCCCCCTAAATGTGTGAATCTTTGAA
Organism: Gentiana straminea; assembly: GCA_036785695.1. Classification (NCBI taxonomy): domain Eukaryota; kingdom Viridiplantae; phylum Streptophyta; class Magnoliopsida; order Gentianales; family Gentianaceae; genus Gentiana; species Gentiana straminea. The sequence goes on along the minus strand of JAVUPR010000332.1, from coordinate 1,063,324 downwards.
TGATTGACATTCTTGGATTTATTTTGATTGTAATTTTTCTGGTTCCTGACTTCATTGGTTTTTGTGGATCTGGCAGTTGATTTGCCGTTTCGGTTTCCATTGGATACAACTGATCTACCATTTGATTTACCTTTGTTGGTAGATGCAGTTGTCTTCTTAGAAAACTGATTTATCCTGTGTGATACTGGCTTTACTGGTTCAGCAATTTTCTTTGTTTGTGGAAGTTGTCCAGCTACAAACTTAATACCAGTTTTGGTACTAGACCCAGAAGCTTTGCTAGTTCCATTCTTTGAAGATTGTTGTGTATCAAATCCTAAACCAGTTTTGTTTCCATATGGTTTTCCTGATTTGAATCAGTAATTGAACTTGACTGAGCAAACGATTCGATTCTTTCTTCGATGCGATAGGGCGATGTTGAATCTTTTATTTATCAGTTTTAGTCAGTTTCAACATTTTTAGTTCAGACTTCAATCTTTCAACTTCAAGAATTAGACTTTCTTTCTCAGCTTTGATTGATTCATAACCAGCTTGTATGGTTACTTGCTGATTCATCAACTCGTCAAGAGTTTCTTCTAATTCTAGATTTTTTGGATTGGAGTCAGCAGTCGAAGAACATGCATTTATCATGGAAATCTGAGCTGAAGAGTATTTAGAGTTTGATTCACATACCTTATTTGGATCTTCTATGTGTGCCATTAAAGTTGTGTCGTTGATAATCTTTCAGTACCAGCTTCATAATCTGATTCATCTCCAGCAAGGAGTGCTCTTCTACCAACTCTTCTTGGTGGAGTCTTCTTGATCAGTTCTGGACATTCAGCTTTATAATGTCCAGGTTTCTTGCAGTTGAAACAGAGGTATTCATCGTCTTTTCTTTTCTCAAGAGTCCTTTTGATGAACTTTTGAGTGACTGGGTGTCCACTTTTCATTCTTCGAATTCTGTTCATCATTAGAGCCATTTGTTCTTCCATTTCATCCAATTCATGAAGATTGTTATATGAGTTTTCTTGAATCTCATTTGATGTTCTTTGCAAGTCTTTGTGGTCTTTGGTTCTTCCGAGCTTTGATTATTGCGGTTTGTGGTTGTGAAATCTTCACCGAATTCTGAGCTTTCGGATCCGAAAAGATCTTGAATGAATCTTCTACATCAAGTCTCCTGGATTCTTCCATAGCAGTTGACCTTCATCTTCCAAAGATATTGGTAATGCCTTCAAAATTCTTATGTTGATGACTTTCTTTGAGTATTCAATCTTGAGTAGATCTAGTTCATCCATGATAGCACTGAATCTTGTCTCCATTTGGTCAATGGTTTCTCAAAATTTCATCTTGAAATTCTCAAACTTTTGTTTTGCAACGGAAATTTTATTTTCCTTGATTGAATCTGTTCCTTCACAAACTAACTGAAGTTTGTCCCACATTTCTTTGGCAGTTGTGCATTCTTTCACCTTCAAGTACATGTTTCTGTCAAGAGTTATGAGGATAAAGTCCATGGCAACATTGTTGAGATTGTTTCGCTTACGATCATCACTAGTCCATTCGGATTTGGGCTTTGGAACACGAATTTGTCTTTCACCTTCAGTTTGCATGTAGGTGATCTGGATTGGTCCATCAGTGAGTACATCCATCATTTCATCATGAGTAGCTGCTAGAAATGCCTGCATACGACGTTTATATTCGTCAAATCTGTCCATGTTGCACATAAGCATTTGTCTTGCATATTGATTGTTATCCATTGTGAGTGAGTGAAGACTCATAGTAGAATAACTGGAAAACTGATCTTTCAAATAAGAACAACTAGAGGAGATAAAGAGCAAATGATATCTTGTTAAAGAAACATTGCTCCGATACCAATTGTTGGTCCCTTGGAAAGGCTAACACAAGTTTAGAGGGGGGGGGGGGGTGAATAAACTTGTCCCTAAAACTGGATTTAAAGCAAATTAAGGTTCAGTAAAAAACTTGTGTGGAGTTAAGCTGACAAAGCTGAGATTAAGTCAAACTGACTTAAGCTGAAACTGAGTCAACCGGCAACGGAAACGATATTAGCCTTTGTTGATCTTGTTATTCTATTATGAAAACTGAGTGTTGTGAACTGAATTCTGGTGAATGTCAGTTGTGATTGTGAGGTGTATAACAATCAAGTATCACAATGCTGTAGGTAAATGCTGAATGAATAAATAAATGTGTAAAATAAATAAGGCGGATATTATAGAGGTTCCAGGTGGTGTAATCATGTACGTCCTCTCTTCCCTTGTGGTGCGGAGGAAAATTCCACTAGAACTTCTTGAGTTGAACTGTTACAAAAAGTCCTAAACAATAGTCCTTGGCTAATCCCTAGCTTCGCTATCTAAACAATTGTAGAACAGGTAGAATTGCTGCTCTTCAAATGCTTGAACCACTGGTCCTTAGAGGGTAGGATTGCCTCTTCACCAGCTACCACCACAAACACAGTCTACCCGACTGCTTGTCACAACTGTCCTTGGCGAAACCTTCCTGGTTTGCTTCACAGTCTAAAACTTTTGATGTAGAATCAAAGTTGGGCTGAGAATCAATAAGTTGATTCTTGTTTGTGGTTCTTCAAAGTGTTGAATTCTTGATAAATTCTTTGTAGCTTGAACACTTGAAGAAATACTAGATATGATCTTGTTATAGCGCTGAGATGATAGTAATTCGAATAAGATGACTAATGCACAAACTTGCTTGATTTTGCTTGTTAATTCGTTATTTTCTCTTGGGTGCAAAGTCTTCTATTTATAGTGTAAGGTCCAACGTTCATCTGGCTTCAATTCGAATTGTATCAACGTCTCTCTTGTAACGGCTATATTTTCTGACCGTTCTGCTGTGTTAGTAACTCATCCAATGAAATTTTTTTCTTTACAACGTTCGACTGTACTTTCAGTTTGTTGGATGCCTGACTTATAAAACTGAGTTTTTCATTTGTCAGTTTCCTAACTGACTTGAAGCATTAACTGAGATTTTACTCTTCTTCAAATATCAGTACTTCAGTTTTCATCTGATTATCATTGACTTAATCAGAGTACACCATGATTCATTATCATCTAAGAATTCATTTTCCTTATGATTCTTAGGTCTTCATACAAGATCTATAAAGTCAGTTTAGGTCACCACAATCTTGCCTGAAGTCCAACTTTACAGTCTCGACTTGTAATCTTCATAACTGAGTTTGAACCCTCAGTTCTTCATTCTTCAATAACTGAGTTTGAACCCTCAGTTCTTCATTCTTTTAGATAAGTCAACGGAGTCCGTTACTCTCGGCGAACTTACCTTCTTCGGTTCCATGTAGGTGTATTCGAGTCGGTTGCTTGTCTCGATGATTTCCGAGTTTTCTAAATGATTTCCGCTTTTCGGTTTACGACACACTAACAATTACGGTGCTTGTCCGATGTAACCTATACAAATATCGACTCTAGTAAAACTTATACATTCGATTCTAGACATCTTTTAACTTTCCACTATAACAGCTGGCTTCAGCACTTCATCAATGGGGTTAAGATAATATTTTCACAAATAAGATGAATTATCATCAAAACATAAATTTTATTTCCAACAGGAACCTCGAGAATAAATTAAATAGTTGGTCTATTTAATGAATTTGCGAAATATTATTTATTCGGTAAATAATATGTAAAATAGAAAAGACATTTTCTATTATTCCGTGGCAGTATATGATGAAGTTTATAGAATTATAAACTGAGAGTAAAATGCAGTTTTATTATTGATGAACTGAAAGTTAAAAGTTGGATTACAATTTAGCTGATCATGGGGTATTTATAATTACATACAGCTCATGAATCAGTTAGAAGTAAGTTACAAACGGTTACTACAAACTATAACTAATAACCGCTTTCTACAATACACTATACTAGACTACTCAGCAGGCTACTGTCAGCAGGCTAATGTGCCTTTATCAGCAGAGTGTATTGGCTGATTGCACACAGCATTCCCTTCAGCCTCTATACTGTAACAGTATATGCCGCCACATGTGTAGAAAATTGGGAAAAGAATTTTCCTGAGTTATATCACATGTGTAATAAATTATTTATTTATTAAATTATTAATGGATAAATAAGATTGATTTTATCATTTAATGACGATTATCTCATTTATGGTGATTATCTCTTATTTATGGAAAATATTTTTTTTCTTTGGGAAAAAGATAATTGTCTTGTGAAAAGAAATAACTCCCAGTTTCTCGATTATTTTCCTATATAAAGAGAGTTCCTCCCAATATATTTGGCACGCAACTCCTGTGCCATTTTAGAGAGAAAAAGGGAGAAAAACTAGTTTCTTGCCTTAGCCGTTGGAAAGAAAAAAAACTGGGGTTTTTCTTGGAGCATATTCATGGAGGTTCGAATGCGGGATCGACGTCCACCAGTCGTCGCTTGGAGATACAACTCGGAAGATCACGGTTTCTCTTCAGTTGGGTAAATATTCAAACCTTCTTGTAGATTATATTAATTAAATATGTGAATCATTTCTTGGTAGAATCGTAAACGAATTTTGATACGTTGCTTCCGCTGTTCATGATCGAGTGTATCGATCGGTGCTGTAAATCAGATCTGACGATCCGAAAGAACGGAAAAATTGGTTCAATTCATCGGGACCCCCTCCCGAGCTATCGAGACCCGAAATATTTCCGGATTCGGGTTTTTCCCCGTTTCTGAGCGAGGTTAAAGCGATTTTGTGATTTTGATTGCATAATTAATTAATAATGAGTGGAATTACATAAAAGTTGCATCTTTTATTTATTCGATATACATGTATATAAGTGGTTGACGAGATGGATTGAGGTCGATATTGTTTACCCGTTGGATCTGTTGTAAACCCGTTTTTTTTCGGGTATAGGAAATTATGTAAGTTGTTGTTATTTTAATTTCCTAGAAGCTTTTCATTGCTGCTGTATAAATTTCAAACCTCAAACCGAAACTCTGAAGAAAAACCTATTCGGGGGCACAATGGAGAAGCTCTAAGGTAATCTTATAGTGGACTAGTGTTCAATCCACGTTGGGAGCATATTTTCAAAAAATATGCACAGTGGAGAAGCTCTAAGGTAATCTTATCGAGGGGTTCAAGTCACGTTGGACAATTTTTTTATAAAAATATGGATTTTTTCCCGAGAAATAAAGGAAAACTACTGAAGCTAAGGGGAATTGAACCTGCGACGTGCATGAAGGTGGACAACGACCAACTCGGCTATGAGGAGATTGTTCTAGATCCTTATGCGATAATTAATATAAAAATGACTTTTGGTCTATTTTATAGATAATTAGTAAACCCATTAGAATGGGTTTAAGATCTTTTAATTTACGATAAATTAGATACGATGCACCAACGGTCCATCTCAGTGGTTTACTTTTTCGCATTTATTTTCTTGGATGATTATTGATGTGATATAACCATGTCATACGATGTCATGCATCATATTCATGAATTACCTTCCTACCATGCATATATGTAGATAATTAATTTTGACAATAATTAGGCATGTATGAACACGTAATTAGTTTAGCTAGATTAATTAGGCAATTAATTAATTGAGAAAACAAAATTTTATCTGGATATAAAATTCACATGATAAAAATAAAATTTACTTGGTAAATTTGATTTTGGATCTAAAATTATTTTAGAATTTTAATAATAAAAGAATTGGAAAATCGTGAAAAGTTGGACACTAACTAGACGGTATTTAGAACCAATAAGTTGGTGAATGCTTTTTATGATTTTTTGTTTTAGGAATATTGGAAAAATTCCGAGATCCTAAATTTTTATCATGACAAAATTAGGACTATAAAATTCATTGGTGAATTTTTGGTTGTGTAGTGTCTGCACAAGGGATTTCTAAATAATCGGAAGCTTGGAAAATCATGAATGAGGTGACACATAGTTAGACGGTCTTTGGAACCGATAAACTAGTGAGAGCTTTAAATTTTATGATTCATTGTTTTTCGAATTTTTGAGAAATTCATAAGTCCTGATGTATTACGATTATAAAATTCTTGGTGAATTTTGATTGTGTAGTGTCCACACAAAGAATTTATAAATCCGAGAAATCGGAAAGTTGTGAATATAGTGACACTAGTTAGACGGTATTTGGAACCGATGAACTAGTGGGTGGATTAATTAAATATTCATGATTTATTGTTTTTCGGATTATTAAGAAATTTTGAAAATCCTAAATATACTACATATTTTTCAAAATAACGAGTGGGAGTGGGGAATGTGACAACCAACCCCACGACCTTTATTGTTGGCACAAGCACGTGAGAGAATGATAAGGCCTCGTGCCGCTTTGATTTCGCACCCTAAGGGTGTCTTTCTCCGCTATCAAAATTCAAGGCTTGGTCTCCAAAATGATAGGATTTTGGGTACTCATCGAGTCACTGACCGACCCTGAGGCGGCATACTCGTGGCGTACTTTGAGATCTAAGACAGTAGGTCACACTCGCAAGGATATTTTTGAAAATATCTTGGCTGAAAAAGGAAGGTAATAAAAAATTAAATGAAGGTGTATGATTCTTAATGGTTTAATTGTTGAGAGAGATTGTCTCAGATTAACCGTCATCGTATTGATACCGACCATGAGGCGTCAATATGGTGCAAGGTTAAATCCTTGGAATGGTAGGATAAACTGCATGTATGACATCACGTTTATGATTCCTAAAATCTTTATATGTTGTGGTGTATGATTTGATTTATATTTCTATCATAATTTATTTTTACAACTGCATATCATCTCAAGGTATCTAAACTGCTTAACACGATAAATTGACTAGTAATGACTTCGTAAAAGTGGAAAAGTAACGAGAATGTTGAACTCACTAATCAAGAATGCAATTAATTTTTGGTCGACGTTTCTCCTCTTGAGCCTTCAAACTTAACTGACATTAAATAGAAAGCCACCGCTGTCACTAGTGTTGAATGAGAGACAAACGAAGTTAGTACAAAAATGACGAGAATGATTCGTTATCAATCTCACTGGACATCCCACAGTTCATGAGTTTTGGATACTCAAATGAACTGCTATTTCGAGACCATTTCCTTTTGAGGCTTAGTCAAGAATGGGAAACAATGTCAAAACATTTAAGTCATCTCAAACTAAATAAGTTAAAGGCTAAACCAAAATGTTAATAAAAGAAAGCACAGGATAAGGAAATTGATTTCGGATTACTAACCTATGAATCTTTAGAGACTTTCTTAACCGGGTTTATGACTCGGAAGCTAAGTTCTTTTGTAAGAACAATGTAGCTAGGCATTCATGATTAAAGAGTAGACAACAGACAGTTTTTCAGCTAAAATAGTGGGAGTGATATAAGGAAACAAATTTATGATACTTTATCAGATTTTAATCCTTGAATATGAAAGAAATTTAATTGCATTTTCATATTCGTTGAAACAAATGGATTCACTTTCACATCGATAATATAGTTGCCTCAAAGAAATTAAATATGACATTTGTATATGAATCTGAGCCTCAGAATTTTGTTTGATAAATTCAGAACCACTAAGTTGTGCTAAAAGGTATATGTAACACGTTATACACTATTAAGGCAAATGGTTTCCATGTTCAATTAAACGATTCTTCAGCGTCTATTAATTTGTGCATATATCTAAAAGATAAGATCTGAAGACTGGTTAATGATGGTTCCTATCTCCCAGTCTAGGAACACTATCACAAAGGAAAAATTACTATGTAACCTTTCAATTCGGAAAGGGTAATAGAGCCCATGGCTTGTTCATATTGACCTTCGGGGTCCTATGAAGGATACAAGTTAGTGGGAGTTTGTGAGTAGTAGATATTTGTCTGATGACTGCTCGAAACACCAATTAGTTTATCTGAATATTTAAAGGTATCTCTAATATTAGCAGAGAAACGAGTATTCCATGCTCAGATACAGGCTAAAGCATAGTTATTGGTACTGATGCTCGGCCTACCTCTGATTGAAACGAATTCACTGAAAGGATGAACCATGGATTGCCTTATATAGTTATTGATATGCCACAATACACTGCTTAAATCAATTAAAATATTGGTTGCAAAATAATGGATTATATTATTGTGTAATACCGAGAAGTCTACATAGAAGATGCTTATGAATTTGTGGATAAAGAGTGAAGTACGTTTACCCAACTTCCGCAAATAGAGGCATTTAGCACTAGTGCTTGAAGTTTGGACTGGAGGTTTCCCATGCATGTTCAAATGGTGACAGTTCATGAAATATCTTAATGTAATGAGTGAAAGGTTGGTTATAAGATTCTAAAATTAGATAATGATGGTTGGAACTACCACAGCCTTTTTAAAAGAATGTATAAATAACAACCTCGGACCTTGAAGTAAAGTTAGTCAAAGAGTTACTTTGTTATTTAATCAGACCACATCCAACATTGGTTGTTGGGTATGACACTGATACTACCGAACCAGATCAAAATATCAATCCACCTGAATGCAGTGGGGGTATGGTCTAACTATTGACCCATGGACATCATGTAGACTTTATAGTCTATTGAGAGTGATTGATAACCTATGGTCTTTTGGAAGGGCTGTATAGGATTCTGATAAATAAGAGGTTGGTTTAAAGCCATAAACTATAAATGGAGTTTTGGTACTCCAGTTCTATTCACACTCTTGTAGGACCACCTACGTGCTTAGGCCCAGTAGGAGCAATTGGATCTTCGTTAAAAAGAGTTGAATGAATGGGAAAGTTTATCTTTCAAAGCAAAGCCAAGTGGTCTAGGGGTAATTCCCTAAGAAGTAGAGACTTAACCATGGGTGATGCATTGAAACTCTCTCACCATTCAGCCTTGCTTGACTCATTGGAAAGCAGAAAGTTTGCTAAGGGTGATGCCGTGACACTTTCTTGCCATACAGAAAGTGTCTGAATTTATTCGGGAAGGGTTTTAGCTCAAAACCAATGAAAAATTGAATGCATATGCTTACATACAATCGTGGATTAAAGAAAACCTCTAGGTAATTAAAAGTCACATGTCTGAAATGTGTTGACTTGACCAAAAATATTGATAAGTATTTTGTAGACTAGCGAATCAATATTGGTAAAGTAGTAAATGTTAGTGTTAATGCAAGGTAACATTGCAACAATTAAAAACAACATGAGTGTGTTATCTGAAGTCTGGAACTGACGAGCTAGGCTTTTCTGAGTGAGAGAAGTAGACTATATTCTTAGAAATCGATTCGGTCGAATTCATGAAAATAAGTTGTTGGCAGAATCAATCCATCTTATTGGTTAAGATGATGATGCATTTTCATATGCATGATTCAACGAGTGTTTTCCTACCAACCCCCTCACGGAATAATTCTCTACATCTTCCGATATAGAGAAAATAGGATAGATTCTCTTCTGGATAGAGAAGGTCAGGTTATTAAAAGTCAATTACAGTCGAATCAGGGATTCAAGCATTGATAGCAGCATAGTGCATCCCCAAGCATCTTCAGAGAATGAGGAAATATATGTTTGTGTATTCGAGTGCAAACCTGAGTATTGTTGACTACATTGATTCTGACTATTAGTCGGATTAAGGATGATCGTAAGTTGATCTCAGGCCCAACGTTTACTCATTGTGATGCATCTATAGTCTGGAGCAATCTAGCAACGCCGATTTGACTTTGTTAGTCGAATACTTAGAATCTTCTGTGGCAGCTAAAGAGGTAGTATGGCTTAAGAAGTTCTTTGTTGGATCTATCCTATTTGAATAACATGAAGTTCTTTGTTGGATCTATCGGCTCTTCCCGATGAGCCGATACCACTTACTGTGAAAAAAGTTAAGAGGTAGCCTATGCAGAGGACCTTTGCATTCACATGAGGACAAAAGCATATTGAGAGAAAGTACCACCTGATCATGCAGACCGTACAGAGAGGGCGACGTTTCTGTCATAAAGATCGCTTCATGCCGACAACCTAGCTGATCAGATTACCAAGTTGCGTGGCATCTAATGTCATTGATAAGCGCTTAGTAGGTACAGGACTGAGAGATATGTCTCATCTGCTTTAGAGCAAGTGGGAGAATGTTGTGAATAGGATAAGGGTGTGCCCTAAAACAATTGTTGCTTGTCCTTACATGCAAGTGGGAGATTGTTAGAAGTAGTGCCCGAAAGATAATTGATCTAATTGTTTTTATAATTGATAAATGACATAATTATTCTCATCTTATTAATTCTTCGTGCTCATAAGTCGTACACTGCTAAAAACCCCAAGATTGTATTATATGTAGCCATATAACTTAATGTGTTGGCACACGAGAGGATTAAGTTTATGGTGAGACACTTGAACCGTTAGTCCATGGTGAACTTAATCAAAGTATGGGGTCTATTGAATAAACCACAAAAAATGCGCCCAGAACACTTTATGGTGTGACCGTTTTATCCGGTCCGTCGATATTGGTTATCAAAGAAGGGCATTTATACATTATGTAGTCATATAGGACCGGACCGATTTAATCTATATTTCTCATATAATTTTGTGAATGAGAAATCATATTAAATCACTCGATTACCATATATGGATTAACCTTAATCTTGAAGTGATTGCAGACTCCGACTTGTTTCAAGATAGATTTTGATGTGTACGTTAAGGATTGCTAAGAGGCTTGGTCCGAATCACTTTCACGTTGGCACTATCGAGAATGAGTAGCTGAGAATGTGTCTCACAGATACGGAATCCATTCCTTCCTACGGGAAGTAGAAAGACAATCCTCATATTTGTTAATCCTAGAAACTAATCGATCCGTGGAGTTCATATTGGTTATGAACAAATTGATCACAAGAGGGTTAAAGCTAAATAAGGATAAAATGTAATTAAGAAGGTTTATGGAAATATTCCCGCTTCATTACGGATAGTCTATGGAGGGTTAGACTATATGTAATGATTATAACAATGGACACTTATTGGCTCAACACTTTGAGAATAAGTTATATCTATAATCGATAGAGTTCAGTTTCGGATTTATTGTGGCGTAGTTCCGGAATTAATAAGTTGAATAGAAATGTTCTGTTCGATTAATATTTTATTCAATTTATTGTATCTACTGGTTATAGGTCTATGGTCCCTGGGTTGGCTCCTAACACGTGAGTGAATTCTCGTATTATGGAACCTCGAGAATAAATTGAATAGTTGGTCTATTTAATGAATATACGGAATATTATTATTCGGTAAATGATATGTAAAATAGAAAAGACATTTTCTATTATTCCGTGGCAGTATATGGCGCCACATGTGTAGAAAATTGGGAAAAGAATTTTTCCTGAATTTATCACATATGTAATTAGTTATTTATTTGTTAAATAAATAACTAATAAATAAGATTGATTTTATCATTTATGGTGATTATATCTTATTTATGGAAAATATCTTTTTCTTTGGGAAAAAGATAATTGTCTTGTGAAAAAGGATAACTCTCAGTTTCCCGGCTATTTTCCTATATAAGAGAGTTCCTCCCAATACACTAGACACACAACTCCTGCGCCATTTTGGAGGGAAAAAGGGAGAAAAACTATTTTCTTGCCTTAGCCATTGGAAAGAAGAAAAACTAGGGTTTTTCTTGGTGCGTATTCAAGAAGGTTCGAATGCGGGATCGATGTCCACCAGTCGTCGCTTGGATACAACTCGGAAGATCACGGCTTCTCTTTAGTTGGGTAAATCTTCAAACCTTCTTGTTGATTATATTAATTAAGTATGTGAATCATGTCATGGTAAAATCGTAAATGAATTTCGATTCGTTGCTTCCGCTGTGCATGATCGAGTGTCTCGATCGGTGCTATAAATCAGATCTGACGATCCAAAAAAGAACGGAAAAATTGGCTTGCTTCATCGGGACCTCCTCCTGAGCTATCGAGACACGGAAAATTGTTGTATTCATGTTTTTCCACGTTTCGGATCCTGATTAGTTATTTTATGAGATAAAATGTGTACTTTGACCTCACAAATTAAAGATCAAATGAAAAGAAGCAACTCAGTATATGTAAGAGTGAAACTAAATTTATACAAAAGCCAGCTGAAAGCTGAGATACCCAAAAGTCAGCTCAGCTGAATATATAAGTCAGCTAATCAGTTTAACATAGAAATTTGAAAGTTGATATACAATCAATCTGATTGGTTGATGGCCTGACATGTCAAGAGAACACTGACATATCTGACAACATGATAGCATATTCCATGGAATCCAATGTGAACGTCAAGAAATTCAAAAATATGACCAGTGGATTTTAAACTATAAATAGAGGACTTAGCAACAAGGATCAAACACATTGAACACACAAGTTTTTTAGCGTAAGTTCAGCCAAGTTATCCCATGCATTCAAAGTTTATTCCCAAGGAAATTGCTATCATTCGAGCTTAAATAGACAAATCCAAAAAATCGTCTAAATGTTCAAGCATTCAAGACTTACCAAGATCCAACACTTGATGATTCGCAAATCTTGAATCAGTTTCTTGATTCAACCCAACTTTGATTATATCAAAAGTTTTGGACTGTGAAGCATCCGGTCTGGGGTGTCATGGACAGTTGTTTGCAGTTTGGGTGACTGTTTGTGGTGGAGTTGGTGAAGAGGCAATTCAACCCTCTAAAGACCAGTGAAGCAGTTGGAGAAGCAGCAACACTACCTGTTATCCAAGAGTTTAGATTGTGAAGCTAGGGATTAGTCAAGGACAATCAATTAGGACTTTTTGTAACTGTGTAACCTCAAGAAATTTAGAGGAATTTTTCCTCCTACATCATAGGGAAGAGAGGACTGACATGATTACACCACATATAACCTTTATAATTTTGTGTTTTTATTTCTTTATGTTAACTTTAAGCATTTACTTTATGTTATTTACTTTACTGTGATTGTTCTAGAATTTACTGTCTTGCAAACTGATTGAATCCACATCAAGCACTCAGCTGATGTTCACCAAACTCAGCTAAGCATAATTTCAAAAGATTAACTTAACTTAAAAAAGCTAAAAATTAATTCCGCCGCATTTAACTCGGTTGTGAAAAAGTCAGCAAACCTTTTCTCAGCTAAGTTATCTTAACCCCTCAAAATTTTTTAGGGACAAGTTTATTCATCCTCTCTAAACTTGTGCTCAGCCTTTCCAAGGGACCAACAATTGGTATCGAAGCAGTGTTCTTCATATAAGGATATGTTCTGAAATTAACCTCTAGTTAATCGTTTTGAAAAGTCTATAAAAACTTTTTAAGAGTTTTGCTTTCAAAGTTTGCATAATGGACAACAATCAGTATACTAGCAAAAGGCTCATGTGCAGCATGGATATATTTGATGAATATAAAAGACGATTGTAGGCATATTTGGCAGAAACCCATGACGAGATGATGGATGTGCTGTCTGAAGCACCAATTGTGATTACTCATATACAGACAATCAACAGTGTTCAGACCAGGGTTCCCGAACCTAAAGGTGACTGGAATGCAGAAGATCGAATAATAGAAAATCTTGACAATATGGCAATTGATGTCATCTACAAAACACTTGATAGAAACATGTATTTTAAAGTCAAAGATTACAAAACTTATAAATAACTATGGATCAAGCTGCAACTTGTGTGTGAATGCTCTGATTCTATTAAAAGAAAACAAAGTTACGGTAGCCAAGGAAAAATTCCAAGAATTCAAGATGAAGCTTGAAGAGACAATTGATCAAATGGAATCAAGTTTCAATGCCATCCAAGATGAACTGGCATTACTTTACATTGTTTACACAAGAAATGAGATCAATGTCAGAGTTTTGAGTGCTTTACCCTCATGCTGGAAGAAAGTTACAGCTATGGAAGAATCAAGAAAACTGGGTGAAGAAGACACTTTTAAAATCTTCTCAGATTTGAAAGCTTATGAGTTCAGTGAAGACTTGACTGGGATTGTAGTCAGAAATGTTTAGAAAACAACAGCTTTTGCATCAGGTGATGGAAACAACGAAGCATGAGCAAGCAACAACATTCAAGTTCTTGATGATATGGAGGAGCAAATGGCACAAATTATGAAAAGAATCAGGAAAATGAAGAGTGGCCAATCCTACACACAGAAATACATCAAGAAAGTTCCTGAAAAAAAGGATGAAACAAAGAAAGATCCTGAATATGATTATGCTTTAATTGCAAAAAATTTGGACACTACTAAGTTGACTGTCTAGAGCTGTTGAATAAGAAAATAAGTAGAGAATACCAACAAGAAGAGCTTTACTAGCTGGAGATAATCTGATGACGAAGCTGAGACTGAGAGAGCTTTTTCAGCTACAGAATCATGATGATACAACACTCATGATACAACTAAGGTATTTCAATCAAATTCAATGTACACCTCAACACATATTGCTTGTTCTTCTACTAGTTGGTTCCAATCCCAGGAATTCAGAAATGGAAGAAACTCTTGATGCTCTTATGAAATAGATGGTAGTAATACAATCTGGTTATGAAAGAGTAAAAGCTGGAAAATAATCTCTCATTTTGGAAATCCAGAGATTAAATACTGAATTGAAAAATTTGAAGGCCCAAGAAACTGATTTTGCTAAAACTCAGCATAAGCCTTCTACATCTATAGCAGCAGCTAAATCATTAGCTCAATCAACTTCTATAATTGGATTCAAATTAGAAAAACCCTACGGTGATAGGACAAGCCTAGGATTTGATACACAACAAACTTCAAAGGAAGGTACTAGCAAGGCTCCTGAACCTAGTACCAGAACATGTATTAAGTTTATAGCTAAGCAAAGACCCCAAACTGAGAAGTCTGCTGAACCAGTTAGACCAGTTGAAAATGCATCAAAGAAGCATCATCAGTTTGCTAAGAAGTCAGCAACACCTAACAAAGGAATATCCAAAGGTAGGTTTGTTGTACCTTAAAGAAATACTGATGGTAGATCTACTTCAAGATCTACAGGACCAAGGCAAGCTAACCCCAAGAATCAAAAAAATCCTAGATACAAAAATGTTAAATCCAATAACGTTAATCATTCCGTAGATAACTATCTTAGGGGGAAGGGTAGACTATTTCCCACTAATGAGGACTGTAATTTTTCTAAACCTATTGCTAAATAAGTTAAGAATAACCATTCTACAGAACCTCAGCAGAACTTTTAGTAGAGGACATATCAAAGACCTCAGCAAGGACTCAGCAGATACCTCGTCCAAGATCTCAGATAAATCCTCAGTTCATATGTCTGCAAAGACCTCGGTACGAGGCTGTTCCGAACAGACAGGAAAACATTGGTTATTACTCTGTTTTTAACAATAGAAGGCACAATGTACAACAATTTATGCCAAAAGACCGGAAAGCTTATGTAAGCAAATGACAGCCTAAGAGTAGATATTATGGAACTGTGGCTTACATATGTGAGAATAAATGCAATACATTCCAAAGAAGACCCTATGGGAATGTTCCAAAAGTTGTACTTACTACTGACTATTATTGACCCAAGTAGACTTGGGTACCTATGACTTATTAATTTGTTTTGTAGGGAGTTTGGTACATTGACAGTTGATGCTCTAGACATATGACAAAGAGTAAAGACTGTCTGGTAGATTTTCATGCAAAACATGGACCAAAAGCCAATTTTGGTTGGAAAGAAAAGCCAGGATATACAAGAGGTTATGGCACTTTAGTCAAAAATGTACTACCTCCGGTCCAAAATATAAGTCATCCTAGGAGTTTTCACAAAGATTAAGGAATTGGTTGAATGTCATTAATTTGAAGGTTAATGTCTAAAATACCCCTTGACTATCATTAATGCAATAGTTGTTAAGTAATGAAAAGTTGTTGAATTCATAATAAATTAAGGGTAAGATAGAGAAAGAGCAATAAATGTTGCATTGGTAATGTAGAATGACTTATATTATGGGACAAGTAGAAAAGTGTAGGATGACTTATATTTTGGACCGGAGGTAGTACTAAAGATCAAGAATGTGTCTTATGTGGAAGGACTAAAATACAACTTGCTTAGTACAAGCCAATTTTGTGATATAGGATACAAAGTGATTTTTGACAAAGAATTTTACATTGTTATCAGTGAAATGGCTCATCAAGTTGTTCTAGATGCGAGAAGACAAGACAACATGTACATTGTGGACTGGAAAAATGTTATTTTATAAACTTGTTTACTTGTGCATACCAAGTCAGAAGTTAGTTGGCTATGGCACAAGAAACTCAGCCATTTAAATTTTGTTGACAAAAATTTATTGATCAAGAAGAAGTTATTTGTTGGATTACTTGAGATCACCTACAAGAAAGACAACATTGGTGATGCATGTCAAGAAGGGGAAACAAGTTAGATCAAGCTTCAAGACAAAATCTCAGCACTCAACCAAGAGAGTTTTAGAACTTCTACAAATGGATCTTTTTGGACCAGGTACACCAATCAGTGTTAGTGGAAAGATGTACACATTGGTTGTGGTTAATGGCTACTCAAGATACACATGGGTCATTTTCATGGCAAAGAAAAGTGAATGTTCAAAAGTTACCATAATTACTAAAGAGACTGCAAAATGAGAAGAGTGTATCAGTAGTGAAGATCAGATCGGATAAAGGAACTGAAATTCTAAACAACGTAATCATTGAATACTGTGAGCAAAATGGTGCTCTAGATCAACTGGCAGTAACAGAAACACCTCAGCAAAATGGAGTAGCTGAAAGGAGAAACATGACACTGAAGGAAGCTGGCAGAACAATGATATGTGAAGCTAAACATCCAGAAAGGTATTGGGCTGAAGTTGTTAACACATCATGTTATAACCAAAACAGAGCTTTGACGAACAAATGACATGAAAAGCCTCCTTATGAGATCAGGAATGGAAGGAAGCCCAACATCTCATACTTTCATGCTTTTGGAAGCAAGTGTTTAATACACATCAATGGAAAGGATCAGCTAAAGACCATTGAACCTAAAAGTGATGAAGGAATCTTTTTGGGATATTCAAGTGTTAGTAAGGCATTCGGAGTTTTGATAAAGAGGACACTGAAACATGAGGAATCAATTCATGTAGTTTTTTATGAACTAAAATTTTACTGGAGACACTGTTAGGTGTAGTGTCCGAAAGACAATTTGTGTAATTGTTTTTAATAATAGATGAAAGAATTTATCTCACCTTATTACTTGCTTTGTGCTTGTAAAGTAATACACTGCTGCAAACCCTAAGTATATCTGTATGTAACCACTTAACTCAGTGTATGGATTACACGTGAGGATTGAGTTAGTGGAGATATGCTTAAACTATTAGTCCGTGCTGAACTTAATCAGAGTTTAGGGTCTCTTGATTAAAACACCAATAATGCGCCCAGAACTCCTTAGGGTGTGATAGTCTTATCCGGACTGTCAGTAGAGGGTACTTACGTGGGGCATTTATATATGATGGCATTCATATAGAATTGGACCGATTTAATCGAATTTCTCGATATAATTCCGTAATCGAGGAATCTTATTAAATCATTAGTTGATCATATATAGATCAACCTTAATCCTGAGGTGATCACAGGGTACTGCTTGTCTCGGGGTAGTGTATGATGTGTTAGTTACGGTTCACTTGAATATGTGTTCCAAGCCACTTCTCATTGGCACTATCTCACGATGAGTGAGTAGTTCGATTTTCACGGACATGGAATCCATTCCTTCTGCGGAAAGTAGAGAGACGATCTCCTTATTTGTTAGCCCTAAGAAAGTGATCGATCCCGGGAGTTCACATTTGACTAATTAGCTACTAGTCAGATATGTGTACTAATTGATCATCAGGGGGTTAATGGTAAATAAGGATAAGACATTCTGTGTCGGGTTTACGGAGACATCCCACACAGAGTGGACAGTCTATGGATGGTTAATCCGTATATAGTGATTATATCAATGGACGCTTATTCACTCTAGGTTGAGTATAAGTATATATCTGTAATTGGTAGAGTTCAGTTTCGGGTTTATGGTGGCGTAATCCCGGAATTAATAATTTAATATATTTATTCTGTTTGATGAAGAATATATTTAATTATTGTAGCTACTGGTTATAGGTCCATGGTCCCCAGTGTGGCTTCTATAATTCGGGCTGATATTCTTGTTTATTTAGGCCTCAGAAATAATTAATTGGCTGGGCCAATTAATTGATATGCATGAATATTATTTAGTTGGGCTAAATAATATAATACACATAAAAGACATTTTATGTGGGCTTTTAAACCCTAAGGGTGGCGCCATTATGGTCTTAATTAGCACAAGAATTAATTTTCTTGTGTTATGGAAAATAAAAGATTTTCTTGTTATGTGATTGGTTGTATGACATGTTATTTGGTTTCATATTGGTCAATGACATGTCACAATTATTCATTAAGAAAAATATCTTTTTATTTTATTTAGTTAATTATTTAATTAATTAATTAAAACTTGGAGATCATGGATTTACTCTCCTATAAAAGGAGAGTTATTCCAAGTGTAAAACACACTTGTATTTTCGCCCCACACACCAAAAAAGAGAGGGAAAATTAGATTTCTTGTCTTGGGTTTTTGATGAAGAAAAACTACAAGTTTTTCTTGGTGTTGCATATCAAGGAGGTTATGTGACGCCCATGTCCCGGATACCGAGTCCTTATCCGGAAAAAAATGCCCGGCACACATATAAATAAAATTTTAATCTAATTATATATGTAAGCCTTACGTAAGCGGACATCAGAGAACAAGCGGAAGACAAAACGACTGACTCGGGCAACTGAAACGTCAAATACACGATCGAAAGTAACACAGGCTGCAACTATTACATCACCAAGACTATCTTTAACCATTAAATACAGTATGTCCATAACAACTTGATAACCATAAACTCACTTCTTCAGTTTCTATCAATACAAGGATAAAAGAATCTATACCAAATTACAATGGAAAATAAAGAACAAAAGACTTCATCTGCACCATCTCCGGGTAACTCCTTAGTGGCCTCGAAAACACCTACAAATGCACCACCTTCTCGAGGTGGGGACAAGAGAGAAGAGGAGGTAAGTAACTATGACGCCCATGTCCCGGATACCGAGTCCTTATCCGGAAAAGAACGCCGGCACACATATAATTAAAATTTTAATCTAATTATACATGTAAGCCTTACGTAAGCGGACATCAGAGAACAAGCGGAAGACAAAACGACTGACTCGGGAAACTGAAACGACTAATACATGATCGAAAGTAACACAGGCTTCAACTATTACATCACCAAGACTATTTTTAACCATTAAATACAGTATGTCCATAACAACTTGATAACCATAAACTCAGTTCTTCATTTTCTATCAATACAAGGATAAAAGAATCTATACCAGATTACAATGGAAAATAAAGAACAAAAGACTTCATCTGCACCATCTCCGGGTCACTCCTTAGGGGCCTCGAAAACACCTACAAATGCACCACCTTCTCGGGTTGAGGACAAGAGAGAAGAGGGGGTAAGTACATACGTACTTAGTAAGGGGTAGAAGAACTGTACAATATATAGCAATAAAGGCAGATACATAGAACATGGCATCATCTACAATCACTAACACATAGGTTGTAATAGTAGAGCTCTCTCACCCTCTACTAGCTCCGCAGTATAACCTCACACAAATAAGATTTGTTACATCAATACCAAAGGACACTGTGCATGGTGAGAATGCACTGAGACATAGTAAGCACCTCTCAAGGGGGCATGGACTTAGGTCTCCATGTGGGAAGTTACACGTTGTCCTTTGACACATAACTCAAAAGGGTTGCAAGATTCCCATGCTTCGAATTTAGAAACGTGCCTTACCAATGACATTGACGTTTTAGCTTTTAGACAACCACATATGTATTTACGAGTTAAGTTCTAACAACCTAGTTCATTCACATATAAGGCTCCTTAGGACTTCTAGTCCTAGACATCTAGTTACACTACCTAGCACGTTGTAAAAGGATCAATGACTACTAAGTTAACGTCCCACAAGGCCTAAACAATGCCTTCCGGTGCTCCCATCTTCTCCCTGCAGAGGGTCTCAGTTGTGGTGCGATTTGATACCAAGGCTACCAGAAGTCGATGTTAGACATTGTCAATTAACATTTAATGTTCCATAAGAACATACAAATTATATCGTATCGTGTAATACGCGTAAAAGCACCAAATTATATAATACACTTTTACCATACACAATATCTATTAAATCAACATAATAACAATCCCTTTTTTTTTTTCCTTGAAAAGAGAATGCATATATATATATATATATATATATATATATATATATATATATATATATATATATATATATATTATTTATTTATTTATTTTCGTTTTTTTTTTTTGTTTTTTGTTTTACTTGACCAATGCATGATTCATTTTTATTATTTTTTTATATTATTTTTTTACCCAATTGTCCTGCACGGTTCCTTCTACATTTATTTAATTTTTTTTTTTTTTTTTTTTAATATTTTGTTTACTTCTTCAGCAGCACAAGCATTATATACTGCAGCACATACATACGACACATAGCAATGCAGCAACAGGATTCGGTCTTCGACAATGGTGATTTACCGACAAATAAAAATAACGATAAATAGTAAAAATCAATAATTAAACACATAGTTAAATACGATTGAATACACACAAAATTCGTTTAAGAACACCCCCTTATCTTTGATATTTCGAAGGCAAATTCGAAATCAAAATGTAATATTCCAATTTTCGGGAAAGGGCAGACGTGTCATTTTGCGAAAACGAAATATTGGGTTCGGTTCCTTTTATTCGGAGTTTAAGTATTTAATATTTATATATATATAATCTCGAAAATTATATGTATATTAAGGAAGGAAATCTGATTGTTAGTAAAGGGTGATTATGCAAAATCAGTGAATTAGGTAATTATGAGATTTTTCCTATTTAAGGGAAAATCAACCTAATCACACTCTTAAGATTTTAATCTGATTTTTCACCTCCAAAATTCGAGTTGTTGTGCGTAAGAGAAATAGGAAGAGGCTGAGATACTTTCATTGATATCTAAGTCAATTCTAAACCGTTTTCAGTTTCGAGAGAAGCATCGGAATAGTCATAAGGAGAGCGTCGTTCCTGTAGCAGAAAGTTGGAGCTTTTCTCAAGGTATGAAACTCGAATTACCTGCTGTTTTGATGAGTTTTGATGGATCAAAACTCATACCTTTCGTAGTTTAATCATTTGGAATCGTGTGATCGATTTGTGATGCAAATTCGGATTGATCATATAGGTTTGTTGTAGAAAAGAGATCGTTTTGCTGTTGTCTTTTCTAAGCTTTGGATTTTGGAATAGCTTTCTTAAGGTAAGAAGCTCTTCCTACAATCTAATTATGGTTGAGAGTAGTTAGATCACGTTTTTGAAGCGTTTTCATAGCAAGAATTTACATAGATGTTGATTATGGATTAAGGGTGTTAGGACATGAGAAAGTTTTGATTTTCATGTTGTTTTTCTGATATTTTTCTGAGTTTTGTGGTTTGGAATAGCTTGCTAAAGGTAAGAGGATCTTCCTACAAGTTAATTTATGGGTTATTAGGTTTTATGTTAAGGATTGATATGATTTTTTGTTAGAAATCATACCTTCGTGTTGCCTAAGGATTTAGGTTTGTTATGGTAGATAAAATTCATCTTTTTCTGCTATTTTTCTGAGTATATTGATGTTGAACATGTTTGGATTGGTGTAGAGATAGAAAAAGTGCATAAAAGCGTGTTTTAGGGTGTTTGGTGCGCTCAATGTGCGCACATTGATAAGCAGTGTGCGCACATTGCTGAAGCACAATGTTACTGTAGATGGACAACTTCTGGAGTGTGCGCACATTCCCCTGGAATGTGCACACACTGGCCGGGCTGAATGTAAAAATTTCGCCCAATGTGCACACATTCCCCTGGAGTGTGCGCACATTGCCCCTGTTTTGATAAATAAGCTATTTTAAGATTTGTTTGTGATTTTTAAATGTTGTTTCTTGATATAATAACATTAATTAACCTTAAAAAAGCTTCGATTGAACTTCCGATTCGTTCAGTTAAAACACCGAATGTACTCTTAAAGGGAGATGAAGTTCGGATCCGTCGGAAGGGCATGAAAGGGCTTGTGCCTTGATGAACTAGTGTTCACCAATGTCTGTGTAATTGTTAAGATGTGATGTCTAGCTGTCTAAGTGAGGGAGTAGAGTGGTTAGGGTGAGTTTTATTCTGAAAACAGTTAGGCGGTTAGTTAATTTACATTAATAATTACATACGTGTAGATAAAAGCTAAAACGTCATTTATTCTCGGTTAGGCACTATTTCATATCGGCGATGTGATACGTTCAAAAAGGTGAACAACGCTACTGGCCTTAAACGGCTGAAGGGTAGTGGAGGAAATTCATCAGACGTATACGTATACCGGGGAGACCCCGGAGCTAATCGGTGCTAATCACCGTTAGTTAGCAAGTATATCTTCAGGCTGATGAACGCCATACACAGTGTCCTTGAGTTGTGATGTAACAAAGATAAGCAAAGTTAGAAACGTTTAGTCATGACGTGTTGATGGACACGAAGTGAACCCAAAATTGAGTCGGTCTCACTAAGATAATATCTTTAATAATAACCTTAATTGAATTGTAGCTTCAACTTCTTACTTTGTACAATGTATTTACCTCAAATGCATGTTTATTTATGTGTTTGGGGGAGAGAAGACGAACAGGTTAGTGGAGATTTCGAGGAGGACTTCGATGATGACGTTTGAGGACGCCGGAGTTGAAGACCTTGTTTACTATTTATCATTTATGCCTTAGACATGGATTTTATTGGATTTTGTAGTTCACTTATAGTACTTTTGAATTCGTTGGTTTCATTTCGAATGTAATAAAGTTACATTTCCTCTTTAGTTCTTTATTTCTATTCTGAGATGTTTGGAAAAAATTACCCGAGTCTTTTTAGCTTCCGTTTGCTTTCATTTGATACGACGTAGTAGAGGCTAACGTGTAATATTATTTATTTAATATTATGCATGCCGAACGTTTCGATTTCCGGATAAGGACTCGGTGTCCGGGAACGGGGCGTTACAGTTGGTATCAGAGAGAAAGCGTATTTTAGGCTTCCCTTCTTTTAAGATAATTTTCCTTTAGATCTGTTAGTAACGTTCTAGTTTTCTTTGATCATCAGGATGGTGTTAACTAGAACTGGAGCAGGTGCCGAAGCGTCAGGAGCTCGACGAGAAAGTCCTACACCAGTTGTTAGAGGCGGTTTTGTGAGGCAGAATCCTTCACCGCATCCGAGCCCCACTCCACCCCCTCATACTGCAACCCTTACACCACGATCTCAGCAGGGCTTGTCACCGTGAACTCATCAGGAGCAACGCCCACAATGGCATGTGGGAAGTTCGGGTCAGTTTTCATTGGTAAGTGAAGTTCCAGCGGGTTTAGTACCGCCACCAGTGAGCTACCCTCCACCAAGGTATAACTACATCTATGGAGAACCCGGAGAAGCACCTATACGAGTCACTGTACTGGGAGACATTCCGCCAGTCTACGTACCCCAGCAACTAGTATTTATCCACCTCTAGTGAGCCATCCTTCGCCACCAGTTTTCCATCATCAGCAGCATCAGACCTTTTACCCTCCTCCAGTGGGTCATACTCCTCGACCTACTGTACCACCTTCACCCTGTTTTGACCATCAACAAGGCTTTGGATACCCACCCTACGGTTTCCACCAACACCAGTACCAGCAGCAAGAGATACCTTTTGGATACCCTCCAGTTTATCCGCAAGCTCCACAAGTTAGGCCGGTTTTCGAGCAAGCACCACCGATTTACTGGTATACGAGGTTGAGAAGAAACAGGGTTCAAGACTTCTTTGGGAATGTGGAACATTCAAAGGCCGAAGAATGGTTAAGAGGCTTCGAAAAGGCTTGCAGGAATATACATGTTCCTGAATCTGAGATGTCCCAGTTGGCGGTTAGTTTCCTGTTAGGTGTAGCCGAAGCTTGTATCGATGCCATACAGAGCAGCAATGGCAAGGTAACGGATTGGGAAGGCTTCAAGGTGATGTTTTATAATGAGTATTTTCTAGAAACAGTGCAGACAGACATGGCAAGTCAGTTTTTGAAACTTAAGCAGGGTAACTATATGACAGTGTCTCAGTACACCAACAAGTTTAACGAGTTGGGAAGATTCTACCCTGAGTTGATGAAGGTTGAAGAAAGAAAGATGGCCCTTTACAAGGAAGGCCTATCCTATCAAATACAGTCCGGCATGTTGGGTTTCATAGCTAAAAATATGGCTGGGTTGTTGAATAAGGCCTTAGAGGTGGAGACATTCAGAAAGAAAGCTACTGTTGTCATTGGGAACAAGAGGAGTTTTCGAACAAGCCAAGGGATAAATAGGGGAGCAACGCAAAAGAATTTGAAGAAGACAACAGCCCCTGCAGCGAGTAAACCTCCAACCGGGGTACCACTTTTCCCTAAGTGCAATAGGAATCACTCGGGTGAGGGCCGAGTTCATACAAACGGCTGTTATCTTTGTGGAGAGACGGGACATTTTGTTAAGAATTGTCCGACAAAGGGTCCTACAAGTAATCAGAGACAAGGAAATGGGAAAGGCCGCCCAAGTCGCCCAGTTCGAGTCTTTGCAGTGGATGCAGAGATGACGGAGCCAGACGATAACGTTATATCAGGTACCTTTATTGTTATTGTAATTTATTAGAGTACTTTATAGCACGATTTAAATCATGTTGTATTGTATTTAAATAAATGAATTCACATCCAAGGTACAATAATGTTAGACAACTTAGTGGTCACGGCATTGTTTGATACGGGAGCGTCTAATACTTTTGTGTCAACTAAAATAGCTAAGAAACTTAACTTACCAACGGAACATTTAAGAAACACTTTGGAGATAACAACACCCTTAGGGAAAGTGACTAAGGTAACCAAGTTGATGCCGCAAGTAGATGTTCGAGTTGGAACGTATCGTTGCAAGAGTGACTTTACGGTTTTGGACTTTTCAGATTTTGATTTGATTCTTGGAATAGATTGGCTATCCGAGAATTTTGTCCATTTGGATTGTAGAGAAAAGAGAGTGACCTTTAAGATACCGGGAAAGTCATATAAGACTTATCAGGGTAACGTTTACAAGCCTAGTAAGAAGTGTCACCCTATAATTTCAGCGGTTAAGGCTATAAGAGCTTGTCGGAAAGGTTGTGAAGGCTACTTGCTGTACGCAGTGGATGTGGAACAAGCAAAGCCTAAGTTAGAGGAAACCCCTGTAGTCAAGGAATTTCCGGAAGTGTTTCCAGAAGAGTTACCAGGAAACATGCCGGATAGGGAGATTGAATTTGAGATTAAGTTGATACCCGGAGGGGCACCAGTTGCTAAGGCACCCTATAGAATGGCACCGGCTGAATTGAAAGAGTTGAAAGCTCAACTTAAGGATATGCTCGAGAGGAATATAATTCAGCCTAGTACTTCGGCTTGGGGAGCCCCAGTGTTGTTTGTGAAGAAGAAAGATGGTAGAATGAGGATGTGTATAGATTACAGAGCATTGAATAATCTTACCATCAAGAACAAGTACCCTTTGCCGAGGATTGATGATTTGTTTAACCAGTTGCAAGGCAAGAGAGTGTTTTCCAAGATAGATCTTAGGTCGGGTTATCATCAATTGAAGATCAAGGTAGCAGATATACCGAAGACGGCATTTAGTACGAGATATGGACATTATGAGTTCTTAGTCATGCCTTTTGTACTCACTAATGCTCCATTTGCATTTATGGATTTAATGCAGCATGTTTTCATGCCATACTTGGATAAGTTTGTGATAGTGTTCATAGATGATATCCTAGTGTACTCTAAGGATGAGAAAGAACATGAAGAGCACTAAAGGATAGTGCTGGATACTTTGAAGAAGAACCAGTTGTACGCTAAGTTCTCGAAGTGTGACTTTTGGTTAGATCAAGTGAGTTTCTTGGGTCATGTCATTTCTGGAGATGGCATTAAGGTTGATCCCGTGAAGATTGAAGCAGTTGAGAAGTGGTCCAGACCGACTACCGTTTCAGAGGTTAGAAGTTTTCTCGGTTTGGCTGGCTATTATAGGAAGTTTGTGCAAGACTTCTCAAAGATCGCTACACCACTTACCCGGCTCACTCAAAAGAATGTAAAGTTCGAGTGGACCAGTGAGTGTGAAGAGGCTTTTGAGACGTTGAAAAAGAGGTTGACTACAGCCCCAGTTTTGGCGGTTCCGGAGATCTTTGATAATTATGACGTTTACACGGATGCTTCGGGACAAGGTTTGGGTTGTGTGTTGATGCATGGAGGGAAGGTAATTGCTTATGCATCTACACAGTTGAAGGTGCATGAGAAGAATTACCCAACCCACGACTTGGAGTTAGCAGCAGTTGTGTTTGCCTTGAAGATCTGGAGGCACTATTTGTATGGAGTTAAGGCCAGGATCTTCACCGATCATAAGAGTTTGAAGTATTTCTTTACCCAAGAGAATCTGAATATGAGGCAAAGGAGATGGATAGAGTTTGTTAAGGATTACGATTTGGAGATTCAGTACCATCCGGGTAAAGCGAATGTAGTAGCCAATGCTTTGAGCAGAAAACCAGTGTTTGCGGTCTCAAGTGTTGAAGATGTTGCAGAAAGGTTAGATGGGTTGAGAATCCGAAGCTTTGATCAGATTGAAGACCGACAGTTTGTGGCACCTTTGTTAGCGAGGTCTGAGTTGATGGATGATATTCGGGAGAAGCATGATGAAGACCCAGTTTTGGTTGACTTGAAGCGAGTTGTGAGGGAAAAGCCTACAGTAGGTTACGTGTTAGACAAGAATGGAAACCTTTGGTACCAGGATCGTTTTTGTGTGCTTAGTGTTGGTGATTTAATACAGAGAGTCATGGAAGAGGCACATAGAATCGCTTTTGCAGTTCATCCGGGAGCTACTAAAATGTATAGAGACTTGAAGGAAAAGTTTTGGTGGCCCTCGATGAAGTTGGAAATAGCTAGGTTCGTTTCAGAATGTGACACTTGTAAAAAGGTTAAGGCAGAACATAGAAGACCGGGAGGAATGCTTAAGCCGTTGGATATCCCGGAATGGAAGTGGGATAAGATCACTATGGACTTTATCACCGGTTTACCTAAGACGAGAGGCGGTAATGATGCGATTTGGGTGATTGTGGATAGATTGACCAAATCCGCTCACTTCTTACCGTATAAGGTCGATATGCCCTTGAAGAAAATGACGACACTATACTTGGATAATATAGTGAAGTTACACGGAGTACCTATCTCGATAGTTTCGGATCGTGATTCGAGGTTCGTCAGTCGGTTTTGGAAAAGTTTACAAGCAGCTTTCAAAACCAAGTTGGATTTGAGTACGGCCTTTCATCCTCAGACAGATGGACAATCTGAAAGAACTATCCAAACACTTGAAGATATATTGAGAGCTTGCGTTTTGGAAGTAGGCGGATCATGGGATGATTACCTACCAGTAGCAGAGTTTTCTTACAACAACAGCTACCATGCAAGTATAGGCATGCCACCGGTTGAAGCACTGTATGGGAGAAGATGTAGAACGCCACTGTTTTGGGATGAAGTCGGGGAAAGACAAATCACCGGGCCGGAATTGGTTGAGCAAGCTAAAGAAAGGGTTCAGTTAGTCAAGAAGAATCTGAAGGCGGCTCAAGATAGACAGAAGAGTTGGGCAGATGTTAGGAGAAGGCCTTTAGAGTTTGAAGTTGGTGAAAGAGTTTATCTACGAGCTTCACCAATGAAGGGAGTGAAACGTTTTGGACAAAAGGGAAAGCTAAGTCCGAGGTACGTTGGACCTTTTGAGATTCTGGAAAGAATTGGACCGTTGGCTTACAAGCTTAAGTTACCGGAATCCATGTCAAGAGTCCACAACGTGTTTCATGTCTCGATGTTGAAGAAGTGTTTGACCAAGACAGATGTTGAGACTACTGTTGATCCGGAGATTCTTCAAGACAATCTATCGTATGATGAGACACCGATCAGAATTTTGGACCGGAAGGAAAAGATGATTAAAAGAAGGATGATTCCTTTGGTTCTGGTGCAATGGAGCAATCATTCACCGGATGAAGCTACTTGGGAAGTTGAGCACGATATGATCAGCGAGTTCCCAGATTTTATGGACTTACCAGGTATGTTCTAGTTTCGAGGACGAAACTCCTTTAAGGGGGGGAAGAATGTAATATTCCGATTTTTGGGAAAGGGCAGACGTGTCATTTTGCGAAAACAAAATATTGGGTTCGGTTCCTTTTATTCGGAGTTTAAGTATTTATTATTTATATATATATATAATCTCGAAAATTATATGTATATTAAGGAAGGAAATCTGATTGTTAGTAAAGGGTGATTATGGAAAATCAGTGAATTAGGTAATTATGAGATTTTTCCTATTTAAGGGAAAATCAACCTAATCACACCCTTAAGATTTTAATCTGACTTTTCACCTCGAAAATTCGAGTTGCTGTGTGTAAGAGAAATAGGAAGAGGCTGAGATACTTTCATCGATATCTAAGTCAATTCTAAACCGTTTTCAGTTTCGAGAGAAGCATCGGAATCGTCATAAGGAGAGCGTCGTTCCTGTAGCAGAAAGTTGGAGCTTTTCTCAAGGCATGAAACTCGAATTACCTGCTGTTTTGATGAGTTTTGATGGATCAAAACTCATACCTTTCTGTTAAGGGTGAATGTATACGTTCTATAATGCTATATTTTATGATAATTTCCCTCCTAGTTGTATAAATTTGCATAAGAAACGAGTGTTTAATGGAATTATTGAGCAAATGAGGTTTTTAATGGGTTATTCACAAATTAGGTTAATTTTGGTGTTATAATTGTGATTTTATGATTATTTGGATGATATTATGTTTTGCGATTTTTTAATGTGTTATAGGTACGTGTTTGATGCTCAAATGATGATCAAAAAGAGAAAAGAGTCGAACTACATTGATGATAGAAGGGATAATGATGATTTGGATTGATGAAAAAGGATAAAGATGAAGAGATCAAGATTAAGTCGATTCTCGGATCAGCGTCCGTGTTTGAATCAAGGCGTCCAGCATGGACGAGCGTTTGAAGATATGGACGAGCGTCCAGGAGGAGAAAGTTGATTCAGAGAGTTTGGACGCTGGAGTGGACGAGCGTCTGAAGCAAGTCCAAAGCTGAGCGAACAAGCGTCCAACAAGACGGACGGGCGTCCTTCCACCGCCTCAGCACAACCGACTTTGACATCTATAAATACAGCTGCGTTTTTCCACATTAGGGGGATCAATTACACATTACTCAATACCCTAATCCTAGGGGCGGCTCAGGCTGCGTTTTTACATACTTTTCCTTCAGTTTTATGCACTTAAATCTTAGATTAAATTAGTTAGTTGTATGTTCTTTTCTTCAACAATTCAAAGCTTTCAAGAGGATGCTTAGAGGCTAAAAACCCTTGAACGAGCGTTGTGAAGCCTATCCGTCAACTATTCAGATTTGGATCTTGATTTAATTTGTGAGTTTTTAATACAAGTTGTTTCATTATCATGTTTTGAATGTTTATTGCAATTATATCGAAAGATGTGCATGTTTGATTGTTTTACTTTGATGAAAGTCATGTAAACCCTAGATCCCCATGATAACAGAATAGTTATTCGATCTATATAACGAGAGTTAATAGGTTAGATTTCTAGATTAGAAATGTTAAAGTTCACATCTTTGGTTAGTAAAAGCGTTAATCTTAGGTCGAAAGATAGAGATTAGTAGATGGACTATCTAAGAAATTAGGGTTCGTACCTTAGAAAAGGTGAATCACAACTTGGTTAGAAATCACGAATTAATCTGATTAGGAATTGAATGTTGATAGGATAGGTGGATCAATCGCTCGTTTGTTCGTTATAACTTGAATTTAATCCCTTAAAACTTGAATTGTTTAGTTTAGTTAGATCTTCTTATTGCATCTTAGGCTTAGCTACAGTTTTTTTAATTGTTCGCAACCCGTATTTTCCCTGGCTTTAGATTCATTCTTCTGTCTAGTTTTACATTCGTGTTTCTTTTACTTTCAGTTTCGTTTGGTTTTATTTGCTGTTTAGGTTAGTTTTCGTGACATAATTAGTTAAACAAAAACTAGGATTACCAATCGTCAGTTCCCCGTAAGATCGACCCGGTATCAACCTCCTTACTACGATCCTTGCACTTGGGATATACCGGATTTATAAATTTATTACTTGTTTAATTTTTGTTAATAAAATCCGAGACAAGTTTTTGGCGCCGTTGCCGGGGAACCAAACGGTTGCCTAGTGTTTGTTTTCATTTTTTCTGTGTTTAATCGTTTTTTTTCTTCCTGTTTTAGGTAGATTTTAATTAGGTAATTAGGGTTTTAGTTAGGGTTTAAGGTCTTCTCTTTATAGTTCCCTTGTGATTAGTTCTTTCTTTCTATCTGTTTTCTGTCTTTCTGTTTTTTTTTTCTTTTCTCCCCATCTTTTTCCTACTTCTTTTCTCCGTTCCTGCTTCATTTTTCTGCTTCCAAACGGGCGTCTAGACCAGTGGACGCCCGTATGTTCCAAATTTCTCAACTCTGAATCGTTTTTAACTTGTCGGACGAGCGTCCATCCAGTTTGGACGTCCGTCTAGTTCTTCAGCTGATCAGACGAGCGTTTGGAATTCCAGACGCCCGTCTAGCTCAATTTCTAGGCAGACGCCCGTCCAGTTTCTGGACGTCCGTCTATTCCCTTGTCTTAACTAATTTTATTTCGTTTTCTTTTCATAGGCTTTAATTCTTAGTTTTTAGGTCTCAACCACCTGTTTTTGGTTCGGTTTATGCAAACTCGAAGTCAAAAGGGACCATTACTGTATACCCCTGACTTAGAGCGGACCATAGTCCGGCCAAACAGGCGGAAAATCCGTTCTGCGGCTCCTTCTGAAGAAGCCGATCAAAATTTAGAGGATCGTTTAGCCGAAGATTTCGAAAACTTCATAATTATGGCTGCTGAAGGTAGACGTACGTTGGCAGAGTACGCTATCCCAGACGAAGTCAAAGTCAACCCGGCTATTGTTATTCCAGCCATAACTGCACAGACCTTCGAGCTAAAACCGGGACTCATTCAAATGATGTAGCATGCATCTATTTTCCATGGTTATCAGTCAGAGAATCCCCATACTCACTTACATACATTCTTAGAGATATGCGGTACTACGCGCATCCAAGGAGTAAGTGAGGATGCTATTAAACTGAAACTATTCCCATTTTCTCTAAAGGGAGAAGCTAAAGAGTGGTATACCTCTCTCCCCGCGGAATCTATTACCACCTGGGCTGAACTTGAAAAAGAATATTTAAGTCAATATTTCCCACCTTCAAAGACAGCCCAGTGTTTAAACGACATATTCACTTTCTATCAGAAAGAGAATGAATCCTTTTTCGAGTGTTGGAAAAGATTCAAGTCGCTGCTTAGAAAGTGTCCCCACCATGGCTTGCCACTAGAAAAGCAAGTCAACACTTTCTTTAATGGATTGACCGAGCTTACAAAAGGCATGGTCAATAGTTCATCTGGTGGGGCATTTTTGAAGAAAACGCCTGATGAGGGGTGGGCACTGTTCGAGGACATTGCCAAATATAAATTCGCCCCCTCTTATCAAGCCATTCAAGCACCTCCTCCTCCTAAGGTTGAGGAAGTGAACATGCAAAGTTTGATCGCCATGCTGCAGAAGCAGATGGCAACTTCTCAAGTTTCGAACCAGACGAATCAAACTTCCTCCTTCCAACAGAACTCCCAAGTTCTGTATTGTGAGAGCTGCTGTCAGACTAGCCACGTGATTGGCCAGTGTCAATTCAATCCCCCTGCACCTTATCAAGTGAATGCTTTTCATGATTATGGACAGTATAATCAAGTCACATGTCAGAATTGTGACGAGGTGGGGCACACATCTAGATTCTGTCCTATGAACGGACAGAATGCTGAAGTAAATGCATTCTATGGCCAGAACAATCAAAGGTTTAATCAATTTTCTGGCCAGAATAATCTTCAAAACCAAGGGTTCAATCAATCTTCAAGTTTCAATCCAAATTCTAATTTCAATCAGAATCAAAACTTCAATAGAAACCCTGGTTTTCCTCAGAACCAAAATAATAATTTTTCCAATTCTAATCAAAGGTTCAATCAGAACTGGCCCGCCAATTCTAATCCTGCTGTCCAAAGTCGGCCCAGCCAGCCGTATTCGCAGAATCCCCAAACATCTCAAGGCCTCTCGAACTCAAGTGATATCAAAGCTCAATGGGACTCCTTTCAGGAGGAGCAAAATAGATCAATGAAAAATCTTGAGAGGCAAATTGGGCAACTGGCTGAGCAGTTAGCTTCAAGACTCCTAGGGCAACTGCCCAGTTTCACTGAGAAGAATCCAAAGGGTGGGCAAGTTGCTCAAACCGATTTAAACAATGGCCAATGTACTAACCTCGTACCTTCAATTCCATACGGTAGAGAGGAGGCCAGTACGATGAATTTAAGAAGCGGTACTCAAGTTAGTGGTCCTTCCCACCAGGGAAACCACTAGCCCCTCCTGCCAGTGATAAGGCAGGAGGGGAAGCTGAGCACCTACACTCCCCTTGGCCAAAAACTAATACTCAGGTGGCTGATCCCCTGAGGAATGAAGAATCAAGTGGAAGTCAGGAGGCTGATCCCCTGACTAATAAAAAGATCGAAAAAGCTGTAAGGTTGAAGGATCTGGAAGACAAAGCTGTCAGTGCATCTTCGAAGAAAATCTTTTCTGAGAATGATCTGAAAAAAGCTTCCATTTCAACCAAGAAAGAGCAACATCCCTTTGAGTGAAGATAAGAAGTATGAAAAGGTGCTGAATCTTTTGAAAAATACACATGTGAATCTTCCATTATCAGAGATCTTGGTTGAAATGCCTAAGTATACAAAATTCATCAAGGATGTTGTTTCTTCAAAACGGAAGTTGTCAGACATGGAGAGGCTGATTGGTGAGGATTGTTCGATGATCAATTATGAAGACTTACCAACCAAGAGAGGTGACCCTGGAAAGTTCGTGCTTACAGTGTTAATGGGAGGCCTGGTCTTCCCTAACTCTTTGTGTGACCTGGGTGCGTCTATAAGCTTCATGCCATTGTCTGTGTGTAAACATCTGGGTTTAATTGATCTTCTAGAACCCACTACCATGAATTTGCAATTCGCTGACAGATCTTCTAAGACAGCAGCGGGAATCTTAAAAGACATACTAGTTCAAATTGATAGATTTACCTTTCCCGTTGACTGGTACGTCCTAGACATTGAAAATGATGAAAATGTCCCCCTGATACTTGGAAGACCTTTTCTGTCTACAACTAGAGCCCTCATTGACTGCGATGGTGGGCGAGTGACGATACGAGTTGGTGACCAGGAAGTGAGCTATAATGTCTCCAGATCCATTCAAGTACCCTCTGGTCCTCCAACCGGCTTTTCCATAGAGGATATGTCTGATGACTTCAATGATTTCATGGAAAAGCAAGTCATGGCTGTTGCAACTGAATATGAGCGACTGGTTGATAATTTGAATAATCGTGGTGTGGTCAATCTAGAGCAGTTAGAATCTGAATTTGAGGATGAGTTGTTGAAAGGAGAAGCTTTGGCAGTGGGACCGCTAAGTAAACTCAGTGATGTTGAGTTGAAAAGTGGAAATCTTAAATCGAGTTTAGAAGACCCCCCTGCAGATTTGGTGCTGAAGCCGTTGCCTAAACATCTTAAGTATGTGTTTCCAAGAGAAGGTGACAAGCTTCCTTTGATTATATCTGCCAAGTTGTCTCGTTTAGAGGAAATGAAATTAATCAAAGTCTTGAAGAAAAATGAAAAAGCCTTTGGATGGCAAGTAGGAGATATCAAAGGGATATCTCCGGACATCTGTATGCACAAGATCAAGACAAATGAGGGTGCGAAATGTGTTAGACAGCCCCAGAGGAGGCTCAACCCTCATATGCAAGAGGTGGTTAAGAAAGAAATCATCAAAATTCTGGACATGGGAATCATTTATGCCATCGCTGATAGTGAATGGGTTTCCCTGACTCAGGTAGTTCCCAAGAAAGGAGGAATTACGATTGAGAAGAATGAGAAATGAGAAGAAATAGCATTGAGACTTGTCACTGGTTACAGAGTCTGCATCGATTATAGAAAGCTCAATGAAGTAACCATGAAAGACCACTTTCCCCTTCCATTCATTGACCAGATGCTTGAGCGTCTGGCAGGGCACGCATTCTACTGCTTCCTGGATGGGTATTCAGGATACTTTCAGATACCCATTGATCCAGCTGACCAAGAAAAGACCACTTTCACCTGCCCTTATGGTACATTCACTTACAGGCGAATGCCATTTGGTCTCTGCAACACCCCAGCTACATTTCAAAGATGTATGCTGGCTATCTTTGACGGGCTAGTAGAAAAGTGTATGGAAATCTTTATGGATGATTTTTCGGTCTTTTGTCAGACTTTCGACGACTGTCTTGACAATCTAGATCAAGTGTTATCCAGATGTGTGGAAAAGAACTTAGTACTCAATTGGGAAATATGCCATTTTATGGTAGATGAGGGAATAGTTCTTGGCCACAAAATCTCCGCCAAAGCTATAGAAGTTGACAGGGCAAAAGTAGAAGCTATCGAGAAGATGAGTTATCCCAAGAATGTGCGTGAAGTGAGAGGTTTTCTTGGACATGTCGGTTTCTACAGAAGATTCATTCAAGACTTCTCCAAGATAGCCAAGCCCCTGTCTACTTTACTTAAGGAAGACGTTGAGTTCGATTTCGATGAAAACTGCAGGCAAGCGTTTGAGGAGCTTAAGAACCATTTAATCTCTGCTCCAATTCTTATATCGCCCGATTTGGAATCTACTTTTCGAGCTTATGTGCGACGCATCAAACTATGCAGTTGGTGCTGTTTTAGGACAAAGAATCAAAGGGAAGTTCCAGCCAATCTATTACGCCAGTCACACATTGAATCCTTCTCAAGTTAACTACACGACGACTGAAAAGGAATTATTGGCCGTAGTTTTTGCTATGCACAAGTTTCGTAGTTACTTGTTGGGAGCTCAAGTGATTGTGTGGACTGATCACGCTGCTTTGCGATATCTGATGACGAAGAAAGAAGCCAAACCGCGCCTACTGCGTTGGATACTGACCCTACAAGAGTTTTGAAGGATGTAGGTTCTTAGATCTAACCAAAATTAGATCTATACGCAGCGGACGGATCACGATTTACATATCATAAAACATAATCAAAGGATTTAACAACTACAGGGGGGTTAAGATCATGTTACCAATATAGGGAAGAGAAGCCTTGATCTTCCGATGTGTTCTCCAAACGACGGTTGGTGGACACCCTTCTTGATACACGAGCCTCCTTGATATGCAACCAGAAAAATCCCGAAGATTTTTCCAACTCGAACCCTAAGAATAGAGGCCGAAATTTTTCGGCCAATTTCTCTCGGTGAATAGTGACATGAATAGTACCTTGCCATTAGACTTGGGAGAACTCTCTTTATATAGGAGAGTAATCAATGTCCTTCAAGGATTAAATAATTAAGTGATAATTATCACATTAATCCTTTTCCAAATAAAAGATAAATAAAATGATTATCCCAAACAAATTAAGATAAATCATATTATTATCTATTATTCCATGAATTATCATTTAACAAATAAAAGATAAATCACATGTTAAATAATTATCCAAGAAAACTAATTTCTCTCTAATTATTAGGACATTAATGGCGCCACATATTGGGTCAAAAAAGCCCACATAAAATGTCTTTTATGTGTATTATATTATTTAGCCCAACTAAATAATATCCATGCATATCAATTAATTAGCCCAGCCAATTAATTATATCTGAGGCCCAAATAACAAGATTATTAGTCCGAATTACAGAAGCCACACCGGGGACCATGGACCTATAACCAGTAGCTCCAATAATTAATTATTCATCGAACAGAAAGTTCATTAATTATTAATTCCGGGATTACGCCACCATAAACCCGAAACTGAACTCTACCGATTATAGATGTATACTTATACTCAACCCATAGAGCGAATAAGCGTCCATTGATATAATCACTACATACGGATTTACCCTCCATAGACTGTCCATTCTGAGAGGGAAGTCTCCGTGAACCCGACTCAGAATATCTTATCCTTATTTACCATCAACCCCCTAGTGATCAATTAGTTCACATATCGACTAGTAGCTAATTAGTCTAAATATGAACTCGGCCGATCGTTCACTTTCTAAGGGCTAACAAATAAGGGGACGTCTCTCTCGCTTCCCGCGGGGAAGGAATGGATTCCATGTACGTGAAAATCGAACTACTCACTCATCCGGGATAGTGCCAATGAGAAGTGGCTTGGAACACATTATTTAAGTGAACCGTAACTAACACATCAAACACTACCCCAGGACAAGCAGCACCCTGTGATCACCTCAAGATTAAGGTTGATCCATATATGATCATCTAATGATTTAATAAGATTCCTCGATCACGGAATTATACCGAGAAATTCGAGTAAATCGGTCCGATCCTATATGAATGCCATCATATATAAATGCCCCACGTAGGTACC
The DNA here is from genome assembly GCA_036785695.1 of Gentiana straminea. Taxonomy (NCBI): domain Eukaryota; kingdom Viridiplantae; phylum Streptophyta; class Magnoliopsida; order Gentianales; family Gentianaceae; genus Gentiana; species Gentiana straminea. Next base: position 1,026,775 of record JAVUPR010000332.1, on the reverse strand, counting down.
CTCTACCGACGGTCCGGATAATACTATCATACCCTAAGTGTTCTGGGCGCATTATTGGTGTTTTAATCAAGAGACCCTAAACTCGATTAAGTTCACGGCACGGACTAACGATTTAAGTATATCACCACTAACTCAATCCTCACGTGTAATCCATACACTGAGTTAAGTGGTTACATACAGATATACTTAGGGTTTGCAGCAGTGTATTACTTTACAAGCACAAAGCAAGTAACAAGTTGAGATAAATTATGTCATTCATTATTAAAAACAATTACACAAATTGTCTTTCGGGCACTACACCTAACAATCTCCCACTTGCACGAAATGACAAGTAACGATTGTTTTTAGAGCACACACTTTCTCATCTTATTCACAACACTCTCCCACTTGCTCTAAAAGCAGATGAGACATATCCATCAATGCCGTACCCACCAAGCACTCGACTTGGTACACTGATTAGTTAGGTTGTCGACTCGAGACGATCTTTAGGATTGAAACGTTGCCGGTCCTTCCAATCAGGCGGTACTCTCTCTCAATATGCTTTTGACTTCTTGTGACTTAGAAGATCCTTCTAAGCTATCTTTTCAATGTTTTCACAATGAAGTGATATCGGCTTATCAGACCTGGAATTACTCCCAGACCAAAAAGAAAATTCTAAGCACTATGAGTAAACACTGAGCTCGTGATCAACTTAATGACCATCCTTAATCTGACTACAAGTCAGAATCAGTGTAGTCAACCATATTCAAGTTTGCACCCGAATATACAAGCACATTATTCCTCGTTCTTCAAAAATACTTGAAGATGTACTAAAACCGCTATTCAATGCTCGAATCCGAGATTCGATTACTATTGACTTGTGATAACCTGACTTGCCATTATCCAAGAGAGACTCTATCCCATTTTCTCTTTATCCGAAGATTTAGAGAATCATTCTGACGAGAGTTAGGGTAGGACTACTCTCGTTGAATGTTGCATACGTATATGCATGATCATCTTAACCAATAAGACGGATGGGATAGCCAATGACTCATTCTTGTGAATTTGACCGAATCAAATTCTTAGAATATAGTCCAATTCTCTCATCCGAGAGAATCTTGGCGTGTCGATTTCCGACTTCGGATAGCACACCCATGTTGTTTCCAACCGTTTTAGTGTTATCATTTATGAACACTAATACTACTACTACATTACCAATATTGATATCCGGTCTACGAAAAACTTATCAATATTTTGGTCAAGTCCACATATTTTAAAACACGTGACTTTTAAATGACCGAGAGGTTCTCTTAAATCCACAAAGGATATAAGCCATGGCGAACCTCCTACCAAAAGGTTCTTTACGAATGAATTAAGATATCGTTAGTCTCGTAAAAAAGGTCTAAGGGAATCACCCCTATCTTACGCTTTGTAACGAATCCGTTATTCATTCTTAGCTAAAACCCTTACATTCGAATGAATTCGGATTCCGTTGTTCGGCAAGAAAGTCTCGGGGAATCACCCCATTTTACGCTTTCTAACGAAATCTAGCAAGGCGAGTGGTGAGAGAGTTCAAGGTCTGGTTAACTCTCTACTTGTCGGGGAATCACCCCTATACCACTCAACTTTTTGCTTTGAAAGTTTAAACTTTCCTATTCATTCGACTCTTTTCCGTGTAGATCCAATTGCTCCCACTTTGGGCTGAGACACTCGGGTGGTTCTACAAGAGGCGAACAGAGCTGGAGTACCAAAACTCCATTCACGGGGTTAAGGTTTTCAAACCAACCTCTATAATCGAATCCTATACGACCCACCAAGAGCCATAGGTTATCAATCACCCCGGCGGATTATAAATTCCACAAAATCACAATGGGTCAACGGTTAAACCATACTCCCACTGTGTCTTGGGTGGATTGACATTCGATCTAGTAGTACTTATCAGTGTAATCACCAACAACTAATGTCGGACGTGGTCGATTAAATCGAGATAGTAACTACCTTTGAGTAACCGTACTCCAAGTTCTAAGGTTGTTATCTATGTATTCTTTCGAAAGGGTGTGACGGTTCAACCGTCACTTTCGATCTCAAGAATCTTAAAACCAACCTTCACTCGTGACATTAAGATATTTCACGAACAGTCACAATCGAACGTATGCGCAAAATCCCCCGATCCTACCTTCAAGCATTAAATGCTAAATGCCTACATTTACGGATGTGGTGTGAACCGAATTCACTCCTTATCCATAAACTCACTAGCATCTTCTAGGTAGACTTCTCGGTTTACATAATAATGTTAACCGTTATTTTGCAACCAATTATCTTAATCGAGTTTAACAGTGTATTGTAGCATATCAATAACTATATAGGGCAAGTCTTTGGTTTCTTCCTCAGTGAGAAACATTCCACTAGGAGGCAGGCCGAGCATCAGTCCCAAGACTATGCGATAGCCTATTTCTGAGCATGGAATACTCTATTCTCTGCTCAAATCAGAGACACCTCCTCGTATTCTTTCGATAAACTAAATCGCGTTTCGAGTAGTTATCAGACAAAAATGTCACCACTCAAAATCTCCCACTAGCTTGTATCTCTTACTAGACCCCGAAGGTCATGGTGAACAAGCTATGTTACCTCTTCAAATCTATTACCCTTTCCCGATTGAAAGGAAACTTAGTCATTGTTCCTTTGAGACAGTGTTCCCAGACTGGGAAATAGGAATCACCCTTAGCCAGTCTTTAGGTCTTATCTCTAGGATATATGCACTAATTAATAGATTATGAAGAATCGTTTATCTTAATACGGAAACCATTTTCCTATAATAATTTTAGATGTGGTACACATACTTATTCAGCTTTTCTTAGTGGTTCTGACTTTATCAAACAAAAGTCCGAGTCTCGGATTCGTACTACAAATGTCAAATTCACTTTCTTTGAGGCAACAATATATCGAGTTGAAAGTGAATCCATTTGTTCCAACGAATCTGAAAACAAAAAAATAAATTTTTTTTCTGTGATATTCAAGGATAGAATCCGAAATTCATTTCCTTATATCACTCCCACTATTCTAGCTGAAATTACGGCCCGTTGTTACTTTATTAATCATTAATGCACAGCTTCATTGTTCTTCCATAGAACTAAGCCACTGAGTCAAGTTACTCGGTTAAGAAAGTCGCTAAGGATTCATTGGTTAGTGATCCGAAATCACTTTCCTTATCCTATACTTTCTTTAATTAATGTTTCGGTTTAGCCTCAAAACTTTAGTTAAGATGATTAACACTTATAGACATTCTTTCCCATTCTTAACTTTCCTTAAAAGGAAATAGTCTTGAACTAGCAGTTCGTTTGAGTAGACACTACTCGTGAACTGTAGGATGTCTAATGAAAGTGTTACCCAGTGGGACTGATTTTCTAATAAATTAGAAAAACATAATATAAAAGCTCCCACTAGTTTATCGGTTACAAATACCGTCTAACTAGCGACACTTTAATTTAGGATTCTCCAATTTTTCTATCAGAAAATTTCTCGTGTAGACACTACACAATTTTATCGCCCAATCATCTTTCAAACTAACTACGGTTGTCTCTCGTTCTGCACAAGTGACAGCAGTGACATGTCTATTTACGTCACTTAAGTTTTGAAGGCTTCAAGAGAAATATCTCTTCTGAAAAATTAATCGCATGTGAGATTAATAAATACAACGTTCTAGTTACTTACCACTTTTTAACGAAGTCATTACTAGTCAATTTTACACTAGCAGTCTAGCACCTTAGAGAGATATATATAAATAGTTGTAAATAAAACTGACAGAAAATAAATCCAAATCATACACTACTAAAATTTTAGGAACATAAACTAATTACTTATAGTCTATCCTACCGTTCCAAGGATGTAATCAAATGCCTCAGTGCCGCCTTAGGGTAGGTCAAAGAGGTTTCGATTAATATTGAAGATCAGATTGAGAATCGAACATCTCATTTGTGATCGTCAATCACCTTTCTTTTTCAGCCAAGGTACTACAAAAATACCCTTTATGAGTGTGACCTACTGTCTCAGATTTTTAGGTAGACCCCGAGTGTGCCGCCTTAGGTTCGGTCAGTGACCCGACGAGTACCCAAAATCCTATCCTTTCGGAGACCAAGCCTTGAATTTTGATAGCGGTGAAGGCCTTCCTTAGGGGGCCGAAATCAAAGCCGGCACGAGGCGTCACCATTCTCTCACGTTGCTTGTGTCAACAGTAGAGGCCGTGGGGTCGGCTGTCGCCTCTCCCGCTCCCACTCAATATTTTGAAAAAAGTGGTGGGTTTACTGATCACGTTTTTGGACTTGATGTTACATTAAGGAACAATAAATCATAGGCCCGAATGTTGTCGGTTATGTGGGCTAGCCCACCCGACCTATTCGTTAGAACATATGTGGCCGTCGGACGGGTCAAGGCTAGGAGAGCTCCGTTGAGCCGTAGTGACTCTTCGGATGGCTCGGTATTGCCGGACCCCCGTGCAAACGCCACACGTGGAGGGTGAAGTCGATTGAGCCGTAGCTACCGCGGTTGACCACCCAACCGTGGTTAAACCTCTTTCGAACTGTTTGCCCGTGATTATCCAATCCTTAAACATCAAACATTCACGTAGACACTACGGAACAAAAACGTAATCTCGTCTTAGGTAAGGTGGAATTCACCGAGAATCCAACACCTTAACCACGAGGTTTCGGGATTTTACTCCTTATGCTTTCGCAGAGTGGGATTCACCGAGAATCCATCACCCAACCTCGACGATTGAAAAAACCCGTGTTCCTCGGTTTTACCCTAATTAGTTTCTAATTAATATCAAACAATTAATTAAAACTAATCGTGTGTTTTATACATGCCTAACTAATTCCTCGAATTAATTTCTACATGTATGCATATGGAGTGGAATTCATGATATGATGCATGTCATGGCAATTTTCCGGTTCTACTCATACAATCTACACATGTATACTAGTGCGGAAAATAAACACCGAGATGGACCGTTGGCACCCCCGTAACTAATCTATTCGAAAATAAATTAAAACCCTAATCTGCAGCTGTTAAGAATCTTCGACGATCGGCATATCAAACGAACTTAGATCGGGACGAAACTTTCCAGATCTGATCTTCATTCTTCGGACTTCAAGATGGACTGTCGGATCGGAGCTTTGACTTGTCAATCTTCCTCAGTGAGCCGCCCAACTTGCTGCTGAAACAGACTCTTACAGCAGCGCATCATATACTTCCCGAGGCCGATCGGGGATCAATATGAATCCCGATCGTCCTGAAACTTTTATCTCACGTCCAAAACTCCATGATTATCGATCTGACCGGTCAGATTTTCGTTTCAACGGTCCAATCCTTTCCAGAAAATCGAGGAAGTCACAGTTAGGGTTTCTGTGAATCCTGCGTTTTTCTGTTACAGCTGCCTCTTCTCATCAACGAACGGACATCAAAACGGACTCTGATCGATGCCAAATTTTGTGGGATTGTTCACCAACTTCCATTCTTGATTCTGACCGGAGGGATCTTCTTTTTAACGGTTCAAAAAACAAGAAAAAAACGAAAACACTATACAGCTACTAAACAGATCTATTTACAGGAAATTAAACTTGCAATAATAAATAAATTACATAATTTCCTATACTCATATGAACGAATTTTCATCGTTTATATGAGTTTACAATAGATCTAACGGGAAAACGGTGCCAACCCCAATCCATCTCTTCAACCATAGCAATTTAAAAAATTATTAATGCATAATAATAAGTAAAATATCACCTACATGCAATTCCACTCCTTTAAATCGTTTAATTACGATTATGACTATATAAATCGTGGAACCTGGCTCCGATACCACATGAAGGATGCAAGTTCTTAGATCTAACCAAAATTAGATCTATACGCAGCGGACGGATCACGATTTACATATCATAAAACATAATCAAAGGATTTAACAACTACAAGGGGGTTAAGATCATGTTACCAATATAGGGAAGAGAAGCCTTGATCTTCCGATGTGTTCTCCAAACGGCGGTTGGTGGACACCCTTCTTGATGCACGAGCCTCCTTGATATGCAACCAGAAAAATCCCGAAGATTTTTCCAACTCGAACCCTAAGAATAGAGGCCGAAATTTTTCGGCAAATTTCTCTTGGTGAATAGTGACGTGAATAGTACCTTGCCATTAGACTTGGGAGAACTCTCTTTATATAGGAGAGTAATCAATGTCCTCCAAGGATTAAATAATTAAGTGATAATTATCACATTAATCCTTTTCCAAATAAAAGATAAATAAAATGATTATCCCAAACAAATTAAGATAAATCATATTATTATCTATTATTCCATGAATTATCATTTAACAAATAAAAGATAAATCACATGTTAAATAATTATCCAAGAAAACTAATCTCTCTAATTATTAGGACATTAATGGCGCCACATATTAGGTCAAAAAAGCCCACATAAAATGTCTTTTATGTGTATTATATTATTTAGCCCAACTAAATAATATCCATGCATATCAATTAATTAGCCCAGGCAATTAATTATCACTGAGGCCCAAATAACAAGATTATTAGTCCGAATTACAGAAGCCACACCGGGGACCATGGACCTATAACCAGTAGCTCCAATAATTAATTATTCATCGAACAGAAAGTTCATTAATTATTAATTCCGGGATTACGCCACCATAAACCCGCGAACTCTACCGATTATAGATGTATACTTATACTCAACCCATAGAGCGAATAAGCGTCCATTGATATAATCACTACATACGGATTAACCCTCCAAAGACTGTCCATTCTGAGAGGGAAGTCTCCGTGAACCCGACTCAGAATATCTTATCCTTATTTACCATCAACCCCCAGTGATCAATTAGTTCACATATCGACTAGTAGCTAATTAGTCTAAATATGAACTCGGCCGATCGTTCACTTTCTTAGGGCTAACAAATAAGGGGACTGTCTCTCTGCTTCCCGCAGGAAGGAATGGATTCCATGTCTGTGAAAATCAGAACTACTCACTTATCTGGAGATAGTGCCAATGAGAAGTGGCTTGGAACAAATTATTTAAGGGAACCGTAACTAACACATCAAACACTACCCCGGGACAAGCAGCACCCTGTGATCACCTCAGGATTAAGGTTGATCCATATATGATCATCTAATGATTTAATAAGATTCCTCGATCACGGAATTATACCGAGAAATTCGGATTAAATCGGTCCAAATCTATATGAATGCCATCATATATAAATGCCCCACGTAGGTACCCTCTACCGACGAGTCCGGATAAGACTATCATACACTAAGGTGTTACGGGCGCATTATTGGTGTTTTAATCAAGAGACCCTAAACTCGATTAAGTTCACCACGGACTAACGATTTAAGTATATCACCACTAACTCAATCCTCACGTGTAATCCATACACTGAGTTAAGTGGTTACATACAAATATACTTAGGGTTTGCAGCAGTGTATTACTTTACAAGCACAAAGCAAGTAATAAGTTGAGATAAATTCTGTCATTCATTATTAAAAACAATTACACAAATTGTCTTTCGGGCACTACACCTAACAAGTTTGACGTTCAAATTAAAGACAAAAAGGGCAGTGAAAACGTAGTAGCTGATCATGTTTCAAGAAAGTTAAGTGAGGAAAAGGATGATCCAGATGATATAGATCTTTACTTTCCCCTAGAAAACATTATGCTTATCGATGGCTGCGCTCCAGATGTTCCATGGTATTCTTCCATTGTCAATTACCTTCATTCCCGATATCTTGATCCAGAATTGTCCTATCAGGAGAAGAAAAAATTCTTCTCTGATTTGAAATCTTTCGTTTGGGATGAACCTTATCTGTTTAAGATCTGTAAAGTTGGTTTGCTTAGAAGATGTGTTCCAGAATCCGAGCAGCGCGATATCATTGAGCAGTGCCACAGTGGACCCACTGGAGGTCACTTTGGTCCTTGGAAAACCGTTGCTAAGATCTTCCAATCCGGTTTCTATTGGCCCACGATCTTTAAGGACACAGAAGCTTTCTGTAAAGCGTGTGATAGGTGCCAAAGAACCGGTACTCTGACAAGGCGTTTTGAAATGCCTTTGAAACCCATCCTAGAATGCGAAGTCTTTGATGTATGGGGTATCGATTTTATGGGACCATTCCCATCATCTTCTGGTAACAAATACATTTTAGTCTCCGTGGATTACGTGTCGAAATGGGTAGAGGCTCATGCCACTTCTCACAATGATCATAAGACGGTCATGAAATTCTTAAAGAAGAAAATCTTCGTGAGATTTGGATGTCCACGTGCCTTGATCAGCGATGAAGGAATGCATTTCTGCAACCGACCCCTAGAGAAAGTTCTTGAAAAGTATGGTGTTCGCCATAAGACAGGCACACCATATCACCCGATGACTAGTGGTCAGGTTGAAAGGAGCAACCAAAGTATAAAGAAAATCCTGGAAAAAACGGTCAACAGTCATAGAAAAGACTGGAGTTTGAAATTGGATGATGTACTATGGGCATACAGGACCTCCTATAAGACTCCTATGGGTACATCTCCATATCAAATGGTTTATGGTAAGCCATGTCATCTGCCAGTCGAGTTAGAGCATAGAGCTTATTGGGCTACAAAGTTTTTGAACTTTGATTCCCAATCTTGTGGTAAGCATCGACTGCAGCAGTTGCATGAGTTGGACGAATTCAGACTCCAGGCTTACGAAAGCGCCGGGATCAGCAAAAGATAAGATGAAACTCCTCCATGACGCCAAGATTAAGAAGAGAGAATTTCAAGTCGGGGAACAAGTTCTTCTGTATAATTCCAGGCTACATCTGTTTCCTGGAAAGTTAAGGACACGATGGTCCGGTCCCTTTGAGATTCTCCAAATTATTCCAGGAGGCGTTTTAGAACTACGAGGTTATGGTGACCAACCGTTTCGAGTAAATGGTCAAAGGTGTAAGCACTACATTGGTGAACCCAAGGAAAAACCTTTGATTGTTTGTTTCCTCGATATCCTCGGGTGTGGTACTAAAGAGGTCGAAGAATTTGACGAGTTTTCACCCGACTTGTTTTCAGAGGATGACGGTAGTGGTCGATCTGAAGAAGTTCTAGTAGGCAGTTGGGATATGGAAGAGTTTGCGAGGGAGCGTAAGCTGAGACGTCATCAGAATACTCAGAAGAAGAAGAAGTCGACCATGGGGCAGTTTAAACGTATTTGGAAAGCTATCAAAGATTCCACCCCATGTGTTAAGTGCTGTTTCTACAGCCAAACTACTGACCCAAGTCTAGACGAGGTAGTGGCTGGCAGAAAAACCAAATGGCCTGATCCAGGCTGAGCTTAAACAGTGTCGAGCTAACGACATTAACCAAAAGCGCCACTAGGAGGCATCCTAGATATCGTCATCTTTAGTTGTTTTTGTTTTATGCTCTTTGTTGTTTTAGTTACTTAAGTTTAGTTTACTAAGTTTTTCTTTTGTTTGTATCTGTCAGTGAGTTGTGTTTTAGATATGGATTTCGGAGTTCTACCAGAGGAGTTACCTTTCCTTAGGAGGATCCCACTTATCACTGTAGATGACGGACCGGGAAGGACTATCGTTTTGCACGTAGACTTTGATATTAGTACCCGAATCAGGACTGTCACCTATGTTCTTATTGTTCCCCGAGTTTTGGGAGGTGGAGACTTTAGTACAGAGGACTTACAGGCAGCTATAGGACGTCCGTACACAATCCTGAATGATCCGATGCTGATAGATTTAGCGCTAGTGCTGCAAGCTGAGCATTTTCGAGGTGTCGATGTAGCTGATGAGGACTGGGGTTTGCAGGATGAGTATGACTTTCCTCTGGCGATTGACATGCTCCGCCGTCTTATCCGGGTGGTGGATTGGGCGGAAATTTACGATGACTAGCGTTGTTGGGTTGTTTCGTCGAGCAAACGACGTAAAACAAAAGCGCTCGGTGGGAGGCAACCCACTGTTTTCTATTGTTTTTGCGTATTTTCTAAAGATTTTATGTATTTCGTCGTTTTTCATTTGTATTTTTGAGATTGTATTTAAGTTTAATGAGAAAATGCGAATTTGAATTTGAATTGTATGAAATTTTACGATTTTTGCATTATCTCTTCTTGGACGTCCGTCCAGATACACTGGACGCCCGTCTACCCTATGAATTCCTTGGATGCCCGTCCATTATAAATGGACACCCGTCTGAAATTTTCCCTACAATCCTGTATCTAATTTGAAAGCCTGGACGAGCGTCTGCTACACTGGACGCCCGTCCAGTTCATATGTTCTTTACTGAACGCCCATCCACAGAATTGGACGAGCGTCCAGACCCTGCCTATATATATCCCCTCAGCCCCTGAACCTTCACTTTTTCAGAATTTCAAACTCGGAAAACCGACTTTTGCCCTCCTCTTCACCGCAATTCCTCAATACTACACCAAATTGAGCGATTTCAGTTGCTATAGACCGCTTTTGATCCCCTCTTTTCACTTTTCTAAACCTTATTCCTCATTCAACAACCTTGGTGGAGAATCAGAGCCCTCTTCGGTCCGAGTTTGCCAGACAAAAAATCCGATATTGAGAGCCGAATTGGGGTTGTTGGGACTGCAAAACGCCTCGATCATCATCTACTCATCTCATTTGGTAAGTTAGCAACATTTTTTTCTCCAATTTCTTCATGTTTTTGTGAGTTCGATCTTCGGGTCGGCTCGGTCACATGAACAATGCCTTAATTAATTAATTCATGTTTCTTTCTTCTTTTACTGTGCTGTGGTGATGTAATGGATGATGAATGGGTTGGTTGTTGATGATGGATGATTGTGGTTTGTGGTTTGGTTCTTTTGAAATCCCGATTTGGATGTTAAACGGGTAACTTGCTTTGATTTGGGATTGTTTTGGTTTAGTTTAGGCTTGAATCATGGTCCATACAAAGGTGGTGCAAAAGCGTTATGGTAAGGGAGTGGCCAGGGAGTCTGTAAAGAAGCGCAAAGAGTTTGATCCCGCCTTAATCGATTCCACTCGAGGTGTTAGCATTAGAGAGCAACCCCCTAGGGCCACACAAACTAGGGCAACTTTGACGGATGAGCCTACCTCGGGGTCTGAGACGGATGATGATATACCTATGATGAGGATGCCTAAGGTTCACCGAGGTGGAGGGTCACCTAGGGTTGAGGAAGCTGTGGATGCTACTCGGGAGGAGGAACCACCTATGCCTAGGGCTGAACAACCTAGGAAAAGAGTGAAGACCGTAGCCCCTATGCCTTTGCCTCGTAGATTTGTGAATCCTAGAGCCCACGACGCCTTTACCAAACATTATTTCTCTAGGACCATGTTGATCGAGAGGGCTACGATGGAGGCCAAGGTAGATCCGGGGTTCGTCAAGTTGTTAAAGGACTGGAAATGGGATGCCTTGATGACTATCCCTGGTACCCCAGTGAACGACTCCCTAGTTCTGGAATTTTATGCAAATTGCTCGGAGACTGACTTGGAGACGGGAGTTGTCGTGGTTCGAGGGGTGAAAGTTCCTTTTACGCCGGATGTGATAAATGAGAAGTATAACTTGGCGTCTTTTGAGGGTCGGGACTATAAGGAGGAGATCGTTCATAGGCAGAGTGCGGGGCAAGATCCTTTGGAGGAGTTACGGTTGAAGGTTTGCCCGGATGTAGCATGGACATTGAGACCGGGTGGAAACCGGAAGGAGTTGGTCACCACTACCTGGACGGAGGATTGGAAAGTCCGGTGTAGGTTCATACAGAGTCGGTTGTTGCCAAAGAACAATCTGACGCATTTTCACATCGGTGACCTAGGCATGTTATATGCTTTGACATTTGGATTGAATGTGAATGTGGGACAAGCGTTATACGATGAGATAGCTATCAATCAGAAGGTTTACACGCGTAGCTTGATTGTCCCTCACCTGATTCACAGTTTGTGTATTGATGCCGGTGTGCCTGAGTATGGATCGGATCACAAACCGAAGAACCCGAGACCTATACAGAGAGAGAAGGTTAAGTCTTCGGGGCATTCTGAGGCGGAGGCACCACATGAGCCCGGTTCTTCTTCGGCACCGCCTCCAGCATCCTCCCTTCCTACTTTATCTCCCTCAGTCCGGATGAGGTTGAGTATGGCCAACAGTGTAAGGAACTGGATGGAGGATATTCGGACTTCCCAGATTAATATCTTATCCATTCAACGGTGCATCAGTGAGGGCCGGCAGCTGAGAGACGACAGAGTCTTCAATCCAAGCATCATTGATTATGTTTATTCGGATGAGATTGAGCAGGCCATTGCGGATGTGCTGAACGAGTCTGAGTTGTCGTCTGATGAGGAGCAGCCTGACTCTCCTTCGGGTGGAGCACCTCCGGCTGGTGATTCTGCGGCACCGGGGCAGCCCTGATCTTATTTGTCCATTTTAGCTTTTGTTTTGTCATGACGACGATGGTTGTATGATCTTGCTACTTTTCCTTACTTGATTCGTTGTACTTTTTATATTGCTACTGTTTATTTTTCCAACTGAATCATGTAAGCCATAAGGCGTCCGTACTTTCATTTGACTTTACTCTTTTTTTTTGGTTGTATTGAATGTTTCATCTTTTGATTTTCCTCATTTTTGATATATCCTTTCATTCTGGTATGATTCCCCGTTTTCGCCGAGATTTTTCCGTGTTTGTCGAGTAGTGCATGTATATTTTTAGCGGTATTGTCGAGCTCGCTTTTACATCGTATGGTTACGAGTTCTAATTGTCACTACGTAGGCTCCGGCCTGACCAACGATTCGAGTATCGATTGAAATCAGCTAAGTCCTTTATCTTTTCTTTAATTCTGCACAACATGAGGACATATTGATCTTTAAGTGTGGGGGAGGGGAATGATTTGATATGTATCTATACATTTGCTTACATTCGTTATGTTTCTATGCAAAATGAGCTAATTTTCAAAAAAAAATCAACATTTTTGTTTTTGTTTTGTCCCGAGTAGGCAATTCAATTCAATGTTCGTTATTTTTATAGTCATCCAAGCTATATATCATATGTTTGATAAGTTAGTTGTTTCACCTGAGATCTATTTTTCACGAGCCATAGTGAACGATGAGCTAATTTATAAAGTTATACCCCTTTGGACGAGTGATTTCTGATTTTCTTATAAGTCATGTGCTTAGTGCTACGTATATATCTTGAGATTTATGATTGTTTGTATTTAGATCCGAAGTATGATATACTGTGAATATCTAAGGTTTGAATGTGATAAGTAACACGTAACTTTTTGTCAAATGAAAAAGTTGAGTTTATAATGAATTAATTGTGTGTGTCGAAAGCTAGTCGATGATTGAGTGCGATAGGGTATACCACGTATGTCCTATACCACTATGATGGCTAAAAGCTCATGACAGTCAGAAGAAGCTACCTTATGATTGGAGTAAGGTAGGGTATATCACGAATATCCTATTCTGCAATGACAGGGCAAGAGCTCATTCTGATGTGCGTTTAAAAGTGAAATAATTAAATCAACTAAAGAAGTGGTATGAAATGAATATAAGACTAAGTTATCGTCTATCTTATCCCCAGTAGAAACTGATAGATATGCTTTTGTAGGGATTATCATCTGAGTATTTCAGAAAGGCCCTAGATATAGTCGATCATTCTTTCCGGGATATTCTACGTTTGTAGGGTACATCTTATGAGTGTCATTTATTGCTAGTTTGAGGGGGGTATTAGCTAGTTTTGCTTTGAGCTACTCAAGTTTGGATTTAGTGGAAGTTTTCTATGGCTTTGCACACACACAGTGGTGAACTTCTGATTTATTGGATCTATGTTATATTGTCTGAGATGTCTGTTTTCGTTTCGAGCCCTAATTTTCGTTTTGTTTTGCTCGGGACGAGCAAAAGCTAAGTGTGGGGGAGTTTTTAAGGGTCAATTTATACGTTCTATAATGCTATATTTTATGATAATTTCCCTCCTAGTTGTATAAATTTGCATAAGAAACGAGTGTTTAATGGAATTATTGAGCAAATGAGGGTTTTAATGGGTTATTCGCAAAATAGGTTAATTTTGGTGTTTTAATTGTGACTTTATGATTATTTGGATGATATTACATTTTGCGATGTTTTAATGTGTTATAGGTACGTGTTTGATGCTCAAATGATGATCAAAAAGAGATAAGAGTCGAACTACATTGATGATAGAAGGGATAATGATGATTTGGATTGATGAAAAAGGATAAAGATGAAGAGATCAAGATTAAGTCGATTCTGGACTGGCGTCCAGCATGGACGAGCGTTTGAAGATATGGACGAGCGTCCAGGAGGAGAAAGTTGATTCAGAGAGTTTGGATGCAAGAGTGGACGAGCGTCTGATGCAAGTCCAAAGCTGAGTGAACGAGCGTCCAACAAGACGGACGGGCGTCCTTCCACCGCCTCAGCACAGCCGACTTTGACATCTATAAATACAGCTGCGTTTTTCCACATTGGGAGGATCAATTACACATTACTCAAAACCCTACTCCTAGGGGCGGCTCAGGCTGCGTTTTTACATACTTTTCCTTCAGTTTTATGCACTTAAATCTTAGATTAAATTAGTTAGTTGTATGTTCTTTTCTTCAACAATTCAAAGTTTTCAAGAGGATGCTTAGAGGCTAAGAACCCTTGAACGAGCGTTGTGAAGCCTATCCGTCAACTATTCAGATTTGGATCTTGATTTAATTTGTGAGTTTTTAATACAAGTTGTTTCTTTATCATGTTTTGAATGTTTATTGCAATTATATCGAAAGATGTGCATGCTTGATTGTTTTACTTTGATTAAAGTTCACATCTTTGGTTAGAAAAATCGTTAATCTTAGGTCGAAAGATAGAGATTAATAGATGGACTATCTAAGAAATTAGGGTTCGTACCTTAAAAAAGGTGAATCACAACTTGGTTAGAAATCACGAATTAATCTGATTAGGAATTGAATGTTGATAGGATAGGTGGATCAATCGCTCGTTTGTTCGTTATAACTTGAATTTAATCCCTTAAAACTTGAATTGTTTAGTTTAGTTAGATCTTCTTATTGCATCTTAGGTTTAGCTGCAGTTTTTAATTGTTCGCAACCCGTATTTTCCCAAGCTTTAGATTCATTCTTCTGTCCAGTTTTACATTCGTGTTATTTTTACTTTCACTTTCGTTTGGTTTTATTTGCTGTTTAGGTTAGTTTTCGTGACATAATTAGTTAAACAAAAACTAGGATTACCAATCGTTAGTTCCCCGTAAGATCGACCCGGTATCAACCTCTTTACTACGATCCTTGCACTTGGGGTATACCGGATTTATAAATTTATTACTTGTTTAATTTTTGTTAATAAAATCCTAGACACTTTCATAGTTTAATCGTTTGGAATCGTGTGATCGATTTGTGATGCAAATTCGGATTGATCATATAGGTTTGTTGCAGAAAAGAGATCGTTTTGCTGCTGTCTTTCTGAGCTTTGGATTTTGGAATAGCTTTCTTATGGTAAGAAGCTCTTCCTACAATCTAATTATGGTTGAGAGTAGTTAGATCACATTTTTGAAGCGTTTTCATAGCAAGAATTTACCTAGATGTTGATTATGGATTAAGGGTGTTAGGACATGAGAAAGTTTTGATTTTCATGTTGTTTTTCTGCTATTTTTCTGAGTTTTGTGGTTTTGAATAGCTTGCTAAAGGTAAGAGGATCTTCCTACAAGTTAATTTATGGGTTATTAGGTTTTATGTTAAGGTTTGATACGAATGTTAGAAATCATACCTTTGTGTTGCCTAAGGATTTAGGTTTGTTATGGTAGATAAAATTCATCTTTTTCTGCTATTTTTCTGAGTATTTTGATGTTGAACATGTTTGGATTGGTGTAGGGATCGAAAAAGTGCATAAAAGCGTGTTTTAGGGTGTTTGGTGCGCTCAATGTGCGCACATTGATAAGCAGTTTGCGAACATTGCTGAAGCAAAATGTTACTGTAGATGGACAGCTTCTGCAGTGTGCGCACATTCCCCTGGAATGTGCACACAGTGGCCGGGCTGAATGTAAAATTTCGCCCAATGTGCACACATTCCCCTGGAGTGTGCGCACATTGCCCCTGTTTTGATAAATAAGCTATTTTAAGATATGTTTGGGATTTTTAAATGTTGTTTCTTGATATAATAACATTAATTAACAATAAACAAGCTTCGATTGAACTTTCGATTCGTTCAGTTAAAACACCGAATGTACTCTTAAAGGGATTTGAAGTTCGGATCCGTCGGAAGGGCATGAAAGGGCTTGTGCTTTGATGAACTAGTGTTCACCAATGTCTGTGTAATTGTTAAGATGTGATGTCTAGCTGTCTAGTGAGGGAGTAGAGTGGTTAGAGTGAGTTTTATTCTGAAAACACTTAGGCGGTTAGTTAATTTACATTAATAATTACATACGTGTAGATAAAAGCTAAAACGTCATTTATTCTCGGTTAGGCACTATTTCATATCGGCGATGTGATACGTTCAAAACGGTGAACAACGCTACTCGCCTTAAACGGCTGAAGGGTAGTGGAGGAAATTCATCGGACGTATACGCATGCCGGGGAGACCCCGGAGCTAATCGGTGCTAATCACCGTTAGTTAGCAAGTATATCTTCAGGCTGATGAACGCCATGCACAGTGTCCTTGAGTAGTGATGTAACAAATATAAGCTAAATTAGAAACGTTTAGTCATGACGTGTTGATGGACACGAAGTGAACCCTAAATTGAGTCGGTCTCACTAAGATAATATCTTTAATAATAACCTTAATTGAATTGTAGCTTCTACTTCTTACTTTGTACAATGTACATACCTCAAATGCATGTTTATTTATGTGTTTGGGGGAGAGAAGACGAACAGGTTAGTGGAGATTTCGAGGAGGACTTCGATGATGACGTTTGAGGACGCCGGAGTTGAAGACCTTGTTTACTATTTATCATTTATTTCATTTATGCCTTAGACTTGGATTTTATTGGATTCTGTAGTTTACTTATAGTACTTTTGGATTCGTTGGTTTCATTTCGAATGTAATAAAGTTACATTTCCTCTTTAGTTCTTTATTTCAATTCTGAGATGTTTGGAAAAAATTACCCGAGTCTTTTTAGCTTCCGTTTGCTTTCATTTGATACGATGTAGTAGAGGCTTACGTGTAATATTATTTATTTAATATTATGCGTGCCGAACGTTTCGATTTCCGGATAAGGACTCGGTGTCCGGGAACGGGGCGTTACACAATATTTTTGAAAGAAAAGTCTTGAATTCTCGAACCAACATCTCTACAAATATCCTACGATAATTAAATGACCACCTACGGTTTTCCAATCCTTTAATTCACCAAAATCTCAGATTTTCTCAAGAACAAACGGATCTATAATTAGGGCTAGAAAGGAAAACTTACCGAAAAACAGAACGGTTAGTATCGGTACGATCGCCTCCTTGCGGTGATCAATTTCTTTTACTATGGTCTGCACCGAAAATCAACCGTTAGACCTCGAATTTGGAAAACAGCGTCCGAACTTTTTTCCTCAGTAAAGCGTCGGCCTCTCTACAATTTTCAGAAAATTGTATGTCAATGTTTAATGAGTATTTAGGGAATTATTTCCTTTTTATACTCATAAATTAAATCCCTTAATTCTTTTTTTTTCTTTCTTTAGGTTAAAAATAAAATTAGGTAAAATACCAATAAATTCTCATTTTACTCTTTTACCCTTCTCGAATTTTCGGGGTGTTACATCCCTTCCCCCTTAAAACAAGTTTCGTCCTCGAAACTGAACATAACTGTGAGGTACTTGAACTCTGGAACTTCGTAAAGCGTCTCGTCTTCTAACTCTCACGTCGTTTATGCCGGTGTGTGACTACTTCCCTGAACCAAGACTAGATGAATGTCTTCCATCTTAACTTTCTTCATCTTCCATTCTAAAGTGCACTTGATTCTTCCGCGTTGGTGAAATTCTCTTCAACTATTTCAAGGTCAAATTTTACTACCACATCAATGTCGGTTAAGCATTCACTTATCATTGACACATGAAGGACGTCATGCACTATTGAACGGGATTCTGGTAACTCAAAACGGATGAACTAAAGGTTCGACTTTAGCCAAGATCACGTAAGGGTGGCTTGGTTGCAAGTCTTCCCAAGCCATCTTACTCCTTTAATTGGGAACGTCTTGAGATTCACTTTATCTTCAGCTTCAAACTCTAACAGTCTTCTTCTTCTATCTTCCTAACTCTTCTACCTGTCTTGAGCTAAGGTTGTGATGGCCCGCTTCAGCATTCTCTCTGGCTTGTTGTATCCACTCTGGTCTTGTAGTTTGTTACTGTTCCCCTCATCCCAAATGACCGGCGTTCTAAACTTCCTTCCATACAAAGCCTCAAATGACGACTTCTGGATATTGGTGTGTTAACTGGTGTTATAGGCAACTCTGCTATCTCTATCTTCACAGAAGGTGGCCGGCAGTGTCGTTTCAACTCTCTACACATCCTGGATGCTCTGGGGTGAACTGCAATTGCAATCATGTGGCCTTCATCCACCACTATCTTCTTCAACTCTTCCACATCCGGAACACAAAGCCAACCTTTGACGCTGAAGGTTGCCATATTCATCTAACTCGTGACCACTAGCTGGTTTGATCTTGACCACTCACTTGTAACTATCAACAACCGCATCTTCGTCTTGCTTCTTCACAATCTCATCAACTGCCTCGCATCTTGCAATCAACGGTACAACTCACTTTACTTCATTTGCTGACTGAATCAGGATTGCTTAAACCTCCAACTGATCTGCAGCTCTTGGAACTATTGAATCCTTTCTTTTTATCTTGACTTCCCTCACTGCGGAACAAGCTTGTTGTCGAACTGCAAGGATTCTGGCGGGAGGGTTTCCGAGACTTTTCGGGAAGAGAGAAACACGCAGTTGCCGTACTTTCTCTCTATCGGTCTGATCCAATCTTTGTGGCGGCGACCTTTAGACGTTTTGATTATACCAAGGGAACTTATGTTGGCCAAAAAAAGGAGTTATAAAATATCTGACAAAAGTTCTGAGGACGGAACCGATGTTGAAACAACGAAAGATGAAAAGTGGTACAAACAAGGAAAGGAGAGATAAATGTTTGAATTTAAGATCAATTGGTTTACACTTAACCATTACCGGTTACATTTTTCTTTGGTATTGGTTTTTTTTGTCTTTTCAAAAGCCGAAACAGTTGAAAAGTGGCAAGTTGTGCACCAGGGTGGTAAGTCAACTTGGTAAGCCGAAGTAGAGGTAATAAATTTTCAAAACAAGTGAGGTTGCATGGGTTACAACCAAAACAAGATGATTCCAGGTTGATGTAAGTAAGAGATTAGTTCAAGATTGAAGGATGAGCGTTGTATCGTAGTATAAAAGATAACTACTAAAAGAAAGCAAAAATATTATCTTGTAGATGAAATTCTTTTAAGGAAGTGGAATTCGGCAAGATACGGTAGTCTGCAAAGGAACTCAGACCATTTAAAAGGGAGATATCAAGCGTTTACATAAGCCCTTAAAAAGTGGGGACGTTAAGAGAAACATCACATGATGGTCTTTGAGACATTTAATGTAGAAGGAAAAAGAAGATTGGACTTGAGATTACTTGGCAAGTGACCTTAATCGTCAAGGATATGATAAACAGAAGGTTCTCAGTTCGCATGAATGCTTCAAAGGATCATTCTTCAACAGAAAAATTAAAAGTACAAGGTCGAGCACCTAAAAAGGCTACACAACTGAGAAATCAATAAGAGAGCCAGAGTCTCAACATGAAGGAGCTATGGAGACAAAACGAGTACACCAAAGGTCTCAGGATGAAATAAACACTTGTCAAGAAGTGTCGATGTTTGTATTAGTCAAAGAGAAGTTATTCCAAGATTTAAAGGGGTTAGAAATTTCCTCAACGTAATGTGAAGGAGAATCGAAAGTTTTGAAAATGAGTCTGTGATAGACAAGCTTTTGAGTGAAGGATGAAAGATACTTAAGAAATGACAGATAAAGTTTGATTTTATAGAATTAATTCAAACTTCCAAAAGAGGTGTAAAAGATCATTGACGGCCAAGTTCAAGGGTTCAAGGTTGCACTACTCAAGAGGAATTGCACATTGCCAAAGAATAAGCGCTCAAGGTTATTCCTTATGAGGGAATAAAAAGGATAAAATGGAACAGACATTTTGACTGGTGTAACAAAATTGTTATAGAAACACCAAGACTGAAGAGAGAATGTCAAAAGGTGTGTCCGGTGGTTCATGGCACTAAATGGCCTGAAAGAGATTTAAAGTTGAAAAGGCACCAGATGTATTAACCTGGATTGAAGTTATTAAAATTTTGGAGTTCAAATGTTGACCGGAAAAAGGGGTTCGTAAGACAACTTAGTAAGCGACTAACTTCTGCCTGGAATTGGGTTAGAATAATTTGCCAGAAAGTTAAAGACAAGTAATTGAACATGGATGTCATGGTAGTCATAAAGATCTGACTGGTAAAAGATGGGGTGCATTCCTTGAAAGAACATGCGTCATTAAGAGAGAAAGTTACAACACGACACTACCCTTAAGAGGGGAGCTGAGAATGAACACAAGTTTGAAGAATGTTCTGACATTAGAACTTTTAATCAATTATGGATTTGAAAGGAAGGGTAGGAGTGCTTGCTTCATTAATTTAAAAGTAAAAAGGCGTGAACTTGTTCAGAAGAAAGACTTAAGGAGATATGCTTATGAGATAACTCATGGAAAAAGATGGTGGGTAGTGCTGAATTCAAGGATCTCGAGTAAGGAATCAATTGGGAAGTAATTTACTAGAAAACGTATGGTTGAAGGAAGGTATAAAATGATTTGAACTTCAAGTGTGGCATACCGGGAAGGTAACGTCATGGTGCTTGTTTATAGCTGCAAAAGAAACAACAGTTAACTCACAAGCATCCAAATACAAGATTTAACCCAGAGGGTGATCAAACTTTAGGGAAACTTCTAGAACATAATAATCATAAGTTACTACTCTCTTAACCCAACCCCAAGTCAAAGAGGTGAGGATTCCTTTTAGGTTGATGTGTATGATATTTACTCCGGATCTGAGATTATCAATTTGTACAGCCCAAACGAAAAGGAATTTGAGCACGATTCAAAGAGAAAATATTTAGATACTGTAGTTTCCGAAGTGACATAAAAATATTAGAATTTTTGAATGAGAGCGAGTTGGTCAAAAACAATTATTTCTACCGAATACACAAGCTGTCAGAATTTCCAGATTGGTAAACACTGACTTAAATTGCAGATTGTGGTCAAACTAAAAGGAATTTGAACTTGATTCCAAAAGGAAAGTTGTAGATAAAATTGTTGTCGGAAATATATAAAAAATTCAGGTCATTTGAATATGTTTAACCTGTTCAAAACAGAAGAAGAAGTGAAAGTGCTGCTGTAGATTTTCTGGACAGAGTGTCCAGCATTAACATGAATTTTCTGAGCAATCCATAATGATTATCGAGTTGATGTAAAAAGAGAAGTTGTAGAAAAAGCAGTGATCTACTAAAAAAATTTAGAATTTTTGGAGAAAGAGAAACTGTTTTACTTGAAAGGCAAACACAGGAACACAAACATTCGCCCGTGTTGGATAAAGTTAATGTAACGCCCCGTTCCCGGACACCGAGTCCTTATCCGGAAATCAGAACGTTCGGCACGCATAATATTAAATAAATAATATTACACGTAAGCCTCTACTACGTCGTATCTAATAAAAGCAAACGGAAGCTAAAAGACTCGGGTATTTTTTTTCCAAACATCTCAGAATAGAAATAAAGAACTAAAGAGGAAATGTATTATTATTACATTCGAAATGAAACCAACGAATCCAAATCTTTACGAATTCAAAATTACTAACAATAAACTACAAAATCCAATAATAATCGAAGTCTAGGGAATAAATAAAGAAATGAATAAATAAAAATCAAAGTCTTCAACTCCGGCGTCCTCAAACATCGTCATCAAAGTCCTCCTAAAAATCTTGACCAACCTATTCGTCTTCTCTCCCCCAAACACATAAATAAACATGCATTTGAGGTAAGTACATTTTACAAAGTAAGAAGTAGAAGCTACAATTTAATTAAGGTTATTATTAAAAGATTATCTTAATGAGACCGACTCAATTTAGGGTTCACTCCATGCCCATCGACACGTCATGACTATACGTTTCTAACTTAGCTTATCTTTGTTACATCATTACTCAAGGACACAATGCATGGTGAAAATTCCACCACGAGATATACTTGCCAACTACGGTGATTAGCACCGGTAGTCCCGGGATCTCCCCGGTATGCATATACGTTCGATGGATTTCCTCCACTACCCTTCAGCCTTTTGAGCCAGTAGCGTTGTCCACCTTTTATGAACGTATCACATCGCCGATTTGAATCAGTGCCTAACCGAGAATAGATGACGTTTTAGCTTTTATCTAAACATATGTAATTATTAGTGTGAATTAACTAACCACCTAAGTATTTTCAGATGAAAACTCACCTTAACAACACTACTCCCTCACTTAGACAGCTAGACGTCACAGACATTGATGAACTCTAGTTCATCAAAGCACAAGCCCTTTCATGCCCTTCCGACGGATCCGAACTTCAACTCCCTTTAAGAGTACATTCGGTGTTTAATCTGAACGAATCAGAAGTTCAATCGAAGCTTGTGTATATTTTAATGAATGTTGTCATATTAGGATTAAGGGTTTAAAATAGTGAAAACACGATTATGAAGCCTGATAACCAACCTGAAATGCTAAAATAGTATAAACAAAGTATAACAGGCCAGACGCCCGTCTGACATCCTATGGACGCCCGTCCGTAACCAAACGCCCGTCCACTAACCTCGGAAGCCCGTCCGTCTAAAACAGCTACATCCTGAATCAAAAGTCTGACCTCAAACGCCCATCTGCCTATTTTAGACGCCCGTTTGAGTTACTAAGGTCTCGGACGCCCGTTTGCCTAATGCAGACGCCCGTCCGCCTGGGTTTTTCCCAAAATGCTAAAATCTTCGTAACTCAATTTCTGAATCGTTTCTATCCAAATTAACCTCATTTTCAACACAGTAAAACATAGAAAACATATCTAAATGTCTATGATCCTTTGATCAACGAAAAAGCACAAATTTCTTGCATCTATGCGTCACAAATCCTAATCTAAACATCAATAACAATAATTAGAATTGTAGGAAGAGCCTCTTACCTTTTAAGCAGCTAATTCCAACTTCAAACTCAGAAAAACAGCAGCAAAAACTAATCCTTTCTTAACAAAGCTTCAACTTTTTTGATGTCACAACGTTGCCTTCTTCACAACGATTCAGGTGCTCGACTCTGATCTGAAAACCGTCAAGAATTGAATTAACAACTGATGAAAATTCTCTCAGCCCTAATTCTTGCACACACGCACGCAGGAGATGAGTTTTGGAGGTGGAAAAATCTGATTAAAACTTTAAGGGGCTGATTAGGTTGATTTTCCCTTAAATAGGAAAAATCCCATAATTACCTAATTTCCATGATTTTCCATAATCACCCTTATTAAATCGATTTTCTTCCTTATATATATATATATATATATATATATATATATATATATATATATATATATATATATATATATATATATATATATATATCGAAATTATGTATATAATTATCCAATTTATTAACTCCGAATAAAAGGAACCGAACCCAATATTCCGTTTTTGCAAAATGACACGTCTGCCCTTTCCCGAAAAATCGGAATATTACATTCTTCCCCCCTTAAAGGAGTTTCATCCTCAAAACTTAGAACATACCTGGTAAGTCCATAAAATCTGGAAACTCGCTGATCATATCGTCCTCAACTTCCCAAGTAGCTTCATCCGGTGAATGGTTGCTCCATTGCACCAGAACCAAAGGTATCAACCGTCTCTTAATCATCTTTTCTTTCCGGTCCAAAATACTGATCGGTGTCTCATCATATGAAAGATTATCTTGGAGAATCTCCGGATCAACCGTAGTCTCAACATCCGTCTTGGTCAAACACTTCTTCAACATCAAGACATGAAACACATTATGGACTCTTGACATGGATTATGGTAACTTGAGTTTATAAGCCAAAGGTCCAATTCTTTCCCGAATCTCAAAAGGTCCAACATACCTAGGGCTTAGCTTTCCCTTTTGTCCAAAACATTTCACTCCCTTCATTGGTGAAGCTCGTAGGTAAACTCTTTCACCAATTTCAAACTCAAGAGGTCTCCTTCTAACATCTGCCCAACTCTTCTGTCTATCTTGAGCCGCCTTCAGATTCTTCTTAACCAACTGAACCCTTTCTTTAGCTTGCTCAACCAATTCCGGCCCGGTGACTTGTCTTTCCCCGACTTCATCCCAAAACAGCGGCATTCTACATCTTCTTCCATACAACGCTTCAAACGGTGGCATGCCTATACTTGCATGATAAATGTTGTTATAGGCAAACTCCGCTACCGGTAGGTAATCATCCCATGATCCACCTACTTCCAAAATACAAGCTCTCAACATATCTTCAAGTGTTTGGATAGTTCTCTCAGATTGTCCATCTGTCTGAGGATGAAAGGCCGTACTCAAATCCAACTTGGTTCCGAACGCTGCTTGTAAACTTTTCCAAAACCGACTGATGAATCGACTATCTCGATCCGAGACTATAGAGACAGGGACTCCGTGTAACTTCACCATATTATCCAAGTATAGTGTCGTCATCTTCTTCAAGGGCATATCAACCTTATATGGTAAGAAATGAGCGGATTTGGTCAATCTATCCACGATCACCCAAATCGCATCACTACCGCCTCTTGTCTTAGGTAAACAGGTTATGAAATCCATCATGATCTTATCCCACTTCCATTCAGAGATATCTAACGGCTTAAGAATTCCTCTTGGTCTTTTATGTTCTACTTTAACCTTCTGACAGACATCACACTCCGCCACAATCTTAGCTATTTCCACTTTCATCGAGGGCCACCAAAACCTTTCCTTCACATCTCTGTACATTTTAGTGGCTCCCGGATGGACTGCAAAAGCAATCCTATGTGCCTCTTCCATAACTCTCTATCTTAAATTGCCAACATTAGGCACACACAAACGATCCTGATACCAAAGGTTCCCATTCTTGTCTAACACATACCCAACTATGGGCTTTTCTCTTCCAACTCGCTTCAAGTCAACCAAAACTGGGTCTTCGTCTTGCTTTTCCCGAATTTCATCCATCAACTCGGACCTCGCTAACAACGGTGCCACAAACTGCCGGTCTTCAATCTGATCAAAACTTCGGATTCTCAGCCCATCTAATCTTTCTTCCATTTCTTCAACACTTGAAACCGCAAACACTGGTTTCCTACTCAAAGCATCGGCTACTACATTAGCTTTAACCGGATGGTACTGAATATCCAAGTCATAATCCTTAACAAACTCTAACCATCTCCTTTGTCTCATCTTCAGATTCTCTTGGGTAAAAAATACTTCAAAATCTTGTGATCGGTGAAGATCCTGGCTTTAACTCCATACAAGTAGTACCTCCAAGTCTTTAGGGCAAACACTATTGATGCCAACTCTAAGTCATGTGTCGGGTAATTCTTCTCATGCACCTTTAACTGTCTGGATGCATAAGCATTTACCTTCCCTCCCTGCATCAACACAAAACCTAAACCTTGTCCCGAAGCATCCGTGTAAACGTCGTAATTATCAAAGATCTCCGGAACTGCTAAAACGGGGGTTGTAGTCAACCTCTTCTTCAGCGTTTCAAAAGCCTCTTCACACTCACTGGTCCACTCGAACTTCACATTCTTTTGAGTGAGCCGGGTAAGTGGTGTAGCTATCTTTGAGAAGTCTTGTACAAACTTCCTATAATAGCCAGCCAAACCGAGAAAACTTCTAACATCTGAAACGGTAGTCGGTCTGGACCACTTCTCAACTGCTACAATTCTTTGCGGGATCAACCTTAATGCCATCTCCAGAAATGACATGACCCAAGAAACTCACTTGATCCAACCAAAAGTCACACTTTGAGAACTTAGCATACAGCTGGTTCTTCTTTAAAGTCTCCAACACTATCCTTAAGTGTTCTTCATGTTCCTTCTCATCCTTAGAATATACTAAGATGTCATCTATGAACACTATCACAAACTTATCCAAGTATGGCATGAAAACATGCTGCATTAAGTCCATAAATGCAGATAGGGCATTAGTGAGTCCAAAGGGCATAACCAAGAACTCATAATGTCCGTACCTCGTACTGAAAGCCATCTTCGGTATATCTGCTACCTTGATCTTCAACTGGTGGTATCCTGATCTAAGATCAATCTTGGAAAACACTCTCTTGACTTGCAACTGGTTAAACAAATCATCAATCCTTGGCAAAGGGTATTTATTCTTGATGGTAAGATTGTTCAATGCTCTGTAATCTATACACATCCTCATACTTCCATCTTTCTTCTTAACAAACAACACTTGGGCACCCCAAGGCGAAGTACTAGGCTGAATTATATTCCTCTCGAGCATATCCTTAAGTTGAGCTTTCAACTCTTTCAATTCAGCCGGTGCCATTCTATAGGGTGCCTTAGCAACTGGTGCCGCTCCGGGTACCAACTTAATCTCAAATTCAATCTCTCTGTCGGGCATGTTTCGCGGTAACTCTTCTGGAAACACTTCAGGATACTCATTGACTACAGGGGTTTCCCCTAACTCAGGCTTCACTTGTTCCACATCCACTGCGTACAACAAGTAGCCTTCACAACCTTTCCGACAAGCTCTTATAGCCTTAACCGCTGAAATTATAGGGTGACGCTTCTTACTGGGCTTATAAACATTCCCCTGATAAGTCTTATCTGACTTTCCCAGTATCTTAAAGGTCACTCTCTTTTCTCTACAATCCAAATGGACAAAATTCTCGGATAGCCAATCTATTCCAAGAATCACATCAAAATCTGAAAAGTCCAAAACCGTAAAGTCACTCTTGCAACGATAAGTTCCAACTCGAACATCTACTTGCGGCATCAACTTGGTTACCTTAGCATTCTTCCTAAAGGTGTTGTGATCTCCAAGGTGATTCTTAAAGGTTCCATTGGTAGGTTAAGTTTCCTAGCTACCTTAGTTGACACAAAAGTGTTAGACGCTCCCGTATCAAACAATGCCGTAACTGCTAAGTTGTCTAATATTATTGTACCTAGGATGTGAATTCATTTATTTAAATATAGTACAACATGATTTAAGTCGTGCCATAAAAGTACTCAAATAAATTACAATAAACAAAAAGGTACCTGAAATAACATTATCGTTTGGATATGCTATCTCAGCATCCACTGCAAAGATTCGAACTGGGCGACTTGGGCCGCCTTTCCCATTTCCTTGCCTCTGGATATTCGAGCTCCCCTTTGTTGGACACATCTTAGCAAAGTGCCCTAGATCAGCACAGTAGTAGCAGCCGCCTGTATTAGCCTTACACTCACCTGAGTGATTCCTGTTGCACTTAGAGCATAATGGTGCTCCGGTTTGTGGTTTACTCGCTGCAGGGGCTGTTGGCTTCTTGAAATTTTGTTGGGGTGCTCCCTGGCTATTGCCCTGGCTTTTGCCAAAACTCCTCTTGTTCCTAATAACCACTGTGGCCTTCTTCCTGAAGGTCTCAACCTCCAAGGCCTTATTCAACAATTCAGCCATATTCTTGGCTGTGAAACCCAACATGCCAGACTGTATCTGATACGATAACCCTTACTTGTATAGGGCCATCTTCCTTTCTTCTACCTCCATCAACAAGGGTATAATCTTCCCAACTCGTTAAACTTGTTGGTGTACTGTGATACTGTCATGTAATTACATGGCTTATGCTTTAGAAATTGACTTTCCATGTCTGTCTGCACTGTTTCTGGAAAATACTCCTTATAGAACATTGCCTTAAAACTTTCCCAGTCTTTCACTTTACCATTACTGCTCTGTATAGCATTTATCCATGCTTCAGCTGCACCCAAAAAGAAACTAACCGCCAACTGTGTCACTGTTGATCCCAGAGAAGGGTGAAACTATAGTCAGAGGGGGGGGGGGGCGGTGAATGACTATAGTGGAGTTTCAAAAACTTTTCTTGTGTTTTAAAAGCTTTTGGGGCAGCGGATAAGTCCCTTCTTACTATGTTGTTTTCAAATCAGTTTAGACAATCACAGATATGAGTTATGATGTAGGCAAATTAAATAAGTGTCTTTGTAAAGTAAATTGCGTAAATTAAATTGACACAAGGCTTATAGTGGTTCGGGGTGGTGTAATCCCTTAATCCACTCTTCTCCCGTGATGATCGGAGGAATTCACTATTGTTTTCACGAGATACAACAAGGTGTGATTGTCCTTGGCTTCCCAAGTTTCACAATCTACAAGACTATCACTCCTTGATCGCAACGGCTTCGGTGATTCGGTCTTCCTTTTCTTGCTCCTTGAGATCAAAATCCTCCAACAACTATCACGCTTTCAACTCCTTCTCGATTGCCTCGATTCGGTTGCTTCAGTTTGATGTGAATGTGATTCACGCACTTGCTTGATCAACCTCAATTCTGAGTATGACTTTGTAGTTCTGATTTTTGAGTTGATCACTAGATGTATCATTGTAAGTTCAGGGAGAAGGCTTTTCTAATTGACAGAGTTTCTGCTTTTCTTTCTTTTTCAATCGTTGTTTTCTTTTTCTGTCAATGCCTTCTATTTATAGCCTTGATTTTAAAATTCCGTCCGTTGGCTATATTAATGAGGGAATAATCCTTGATTTTATCCTTGATTCCCCCTTAATTGTATTCTCCTTGATTTCAGTGATTGGATTCTTCTTTCAAATGTATAGCAGAAAATCCGTCCTTGATTGGTCCTTCAATGATTGTGCATTTAATGCATGATCTGCTGAATCTTCAATGTATATTAAATTTGATCTTGTAAGTGTCTCTTCACCGTCTGTAGAACGGTGGAGTGAGCCTTCTGACTTAGCCGTTAGTTCTTTCTTCGCCGTTTTGTTTTCTCTTTGCCGACAGTCAGTGTACTCAGCCGATTCACTGTTTTCTTCTTTGCTTTAGTTTTAGGAGAATCTTTATACTTCACTCATCCTTGATTTGGGTGAGATCAGTGTACACCATATTGGAATATTGAGTTTCATCACTTGAAACATAACTTAGACTTATCCAAGGTCATCACAGACTTCCTTGGTTATAAGTCAGATCATAATCCCTTCTCTGTATCTCTGCTGGTGCTTGGCTGGCTTCACTCTGCCGAATGTTTGTTTTCACTTAGCCGTCCTACCAACTAGTACAATACTTGTCTGACTCAACTTATACAACATGTCAGACTCTAAGTAAAGACTTATACAGAGAATTCTAACTTATTTCAGGCTTGCTATAACAACGGCTAGTATGGCCATCATCAAAACATAATAAAATGTTCCTAACGACCATCTCGGTCTCGGGGACATGTATGTTCCTACATGCCTTCTCAAAACTCCTTATCCACTCTTCGGCCTTCGAATTCTCGACATTCCCAAAGAAGTCTTGAACTTTGTTCCTCCTTAATCTCATATACCAATCAACCGGTGGTACTTGCTCATGTGCCGGTCTAACTGGTGGGGATTGTGGATAGACTGAAGGGTATCCAAAAGGTATCTCTTACTGTTGGTACTGGTGTTGGTGGAAACCTTAGGGTGGGTAACCAAAGCCTTGATGATGGTCAAAACGGGGTGAAGGTGGTACAAGTAGGTCGAGGAGTGTGACCCACCTGGAGGAGTGTAAAAGGTCGATGCCGCCGATGATGGAAAACGGGTGGCGAGGGTGGCTCACCGGTGGAGGGTAAACACTCACCGGAGGTGGATAAATGCTAGTTGCCGGGGGTATGTAGACTGGTGGAATGTCTCCCCCTACAGTGAATCGTATAGGTGCTTCTCCTGGTTCTCCATAGATGTAGTTATACCTCGGTGGAGGGTAGCTCATTGGTGGCGGTACTAAACCCGCTGGAACATCACTTATCAATGAAAACTGACCCAAACTTCCCACATGCCATTGTGGGCGTTGCTCCTGATGAGGTCGCGGTGACAAGCCCTGCTGAGATCGTGGAGTAGGGGTTGCAGTATGAGGGGGGGAGTGGGGCATGGATGTGGTGAAGGATTCTGCCTCACAAAACCGCCTCTAACAACTGGTGTCGGACTCTCTCGTCGAACTCCTGATGCTTCAGCACCTGCTCCGGTTCTAGTGAACACCATCCTGATGATCAAGAAAACCAAAATGTCACTAAGAGGTCTAAATAAAACTTATCATAAAGAAAGGAAGCCTAAAAGACGCTTTGCTCTGATACCAACTGTAACGCCCCGTTCCCGGACACCGAGTCCTTATCCGGAAATCAGAACGTTCGGCATGCATAATATTAAATAAATAATATTACACGTAAGCCTCTACTACGTCGTATCAAATAAAAGCAAACGGAAGCTAAAAGACTCGGGTATTTTTTTCCAAACATATCAGAATAGAAATAAAGAGCTAAAGAGGAAATGTATTATTATTACATTCGAAATGAAACCAACGAATCAAAATCTTTACGAATTCCAAAGTACTAACAATAAACAACAAAATCCAATAATAATCCAAGTCTAGGGAATAAATAAAGAAATGAATAAATGAAAATCAAGGTCTTCAACTCCGGCGTCCTAAAACGTCGTCATCAAAGTCCTCCTCAAAATCTTGACCAACATGTTCGTCTTCTCTCCCCCAAACACATAAATAAACATGCATTTGAGGTAAGTACATTGTACAAAGTAAGAAGTAGAAGCTACAATTTAATTAAGGTTATTATTAAAAGATTATCTTAATGAGACCGACTCAATTTGGAGAGTCTTTGAACTTCACTGATCCTTGATTTGAGTGAGACCAGTGTACACCATATTTGAACATTTGAGTTTTATCATTTAAAACATAACTTAGACTTATCCAAGGTCATCACAGACTTCCTTGGTTATAAGTCAGATCATAATGTCTTATTTCTTCTCTACTGGTGCTTGGCTGGCTTTCCTTTGCCGAATATCTGTTTTTGCTTTGCCGTCCTACTAACTAGTACAATACTTGTCTGACTCAACTTATACAACATGTCAGACTCTAAGTAAAGACTTATACAGAGAATTCTAACTTATTTCAGGCTTGCTATAACAGCTAGTATGGTCATCATCAAAACATAATAAAATGTTCCTAACAATTTCCCCCTTTTTGATGATGCCAAAACCCTCATAAGCCTGAACATAAGTAATCAAAAATTTTCATAATAACCAACAGAACAAAATTTCAACAATTTTATTCATCCATCAAGGGACAATGAGATCCAAAGAATTTATTCAACTGTTACAAACTACATTTTGCTTAATTCAGCCTTGTACCTTTTGAACTTTGTAGTCCGAACCTCTTCAATGTCTTTCCAATCAATTTCGGAAACTTCCACTTCCGGTAAGCCAAAGTTTGTGTATTCGGATACACCCCGAAAAACTCTTTTGGCAAAAAGTCTATTGAAATCGAGCATGGTCTCATTGGCCTTAGGTTCTCCAAAATATTTTTCAAGTCTTTCCCTAGCCTCGGCAATGTGTGAGTCCGCAAATTTGAGACTTTTGTAGAGACCCCACTTTGTTCTGTTTCTCCAATCTCTCCATGGGATTGAAGAGTCTTGCCATGTATTTGAAATCTTCTTGTTGTGCGGCTGGCAAGTCTTCTGGTCCCTTTGCAGATAGTGGTATGGCTGAACTTGGTTTGTTGTTGGTCTGTTTGAGAAGTGCAAATTCTCTTTTGACTTCATTGTAGAGTTTGGCCATATCAGTTCTCATCCTTTCATCATGATAGTTTAGCCAATCAGCCCAAGCTTCATCTTGTGAGAGGTGAGGATAAAGTCCTTCATGTACTCTAAAAAATTCTCTTACATGGTCCAGTACATCTGCATCATATTCTGCTTTGCTTTGGTGACCAGTGAAAGTTCTGTGCTCACTAGTATATTTGGAGCCTATTCTGCCTCTCTGCTGGTGTTTCCTCTGGTGCTGAATCTGTGTTGACTGACAGATCCTCTTTGCTGGGTGGATCCAGGCATTTGCTGTCTGCCGGACATGTCTCTATCATCATCTCTTCGTTGAATGGGATGAGGAAATCCAATGCAGGGTTCCTTTGTGGCTTTTTCTCTTTCTTCTCTGATCCTTCTTTGTTGCTCTTCTGCTTCATTTCTGATCCTTATTTCTCTGTCTCTTGCTCTCAATTGTTCTTCGGTGAAATTAGGGGGTTTGAAAGTTGATCCTTCAGCTTATCCGTATTTTCCCCTTTTTGGCGGCATCATCCCTTTGCTTTGTAGTAGGATGCTATTGGTGGCCTCTCGCCGTTCCAATCGAGAGTCAAGTTTTGATTCAATAGAGGTGAATCTATTGTTATGATCATTCAATTTCTCATTGACACTCCTAAGTCTAATGCCAAAAGCTACTGCCAGTGATTCATTTTCTTGGGAAATGTGTTGCCCGAGGCCTGCAAGATCGTTGGTGATATTGATGTTAAGTCGCTTCATCGACTTCCCCGTTGTTGAACCACAATGTTTTGTGCATCAATGTACTCGGCAATGGCTTGAAACTTGTTTTCAATGGAGGAGCTTTTGTCATTAAACGCCGAAGTCATGGATCTGAGATACATTGCTTGCTGTTCCAATTCTTCAGCCAGCAAGTCTGCCGCTTTCTCAAAAGTTTCATTCGTAATGCCAGTGTTCAGCTGAGAGAGTTTGTGCCTTGTTTCAACTGGTTCTGGATCTGTTTGCGGCCCTTGTCTTGATGTTGAGTGACATCTCGCATTTACATCTAGATCTTCAAGTATTTGGGTAGATGAGTATACCGGTGTGGCTTGAGCCGCTTGTTCCCCCTATCTCTATGCCGGGGGTAGTCTTGACCGGAGTGGCGATGGCGTGAACCGAACCGTGTCCACAATGTTTGTCTTGTTGACGACGACGGTTGAGTGACCGTCTTTGCTTTGGAGTTGAATACTTGCCGGAGGCTTGTGGTTTCAAAAATGTACGGAGAAGAGTAGTGTCATCAATTGCATCCGGTGCAAGAGCATCCTCTTCTCTCGTCTTTACCTAAATCACCATCATTATTGTCATTACAATCATGATCATTATCATCATCATCATCATGATCATCATCATCACCACCGTCCGAGTCATCATTCGTCTCCCGCAGGTCCTGGAGCATCTTTGCCTTGGCCGCATCAACCAATTCCCATAGTGGTGATTCATCAAGTACTCCTACAAGTGTTGTGATTCCCGTAAAATCAAATAACCAAGCTTCTTCGAAGCATGTGGTCTCGTGTCTTGAAGTTGTTGTCCGGAATCGCCTTCCTTCCATTCAAGATATTCGCAATTCGGTCATCTATATCGTTTACGGACAATTGTACATGCCTTCTTCTAGAGATTCCTCATCTTCTCTAGTGTTTTCTTCATTTGGATGTTTGTTCATCCTCACCGGCATTTTCTTCTACTTGTGCTTCCTCATTGTCGAATCCTCTTCTCGCTTCTTCTTCATCAATTAATTTTCCAAAGTCTCCGTCTTTTCCGGACTTCGCCCGACCTTTTGTTTCTTTCTTTGACTTGTGGTGTTGTGTGAGGATTTCTTCCTCTTTCCTTCTCCTGCCTTCTTTTGTGGTTTGACATAAGTAAACATGACTTTGGATTCATGCGATCGTGGAGTTGTACAGAGGGGACTTTGAGACATTGCAACGAGATAGTGCACTTTTGTATCCCATATGACTTTTTCACCCGAATTGTCCTTTCATTGTCTTTCCCTCTTTTACCCCTTTTTCGCTTTGCTTTTACTTCACCTTGGATTTGCTCTTTAATTCTCAAAAAGAAGTATTTTGCCCAATTAAATCGTAGCTTGTTATAGATGATTCCCATTAACCGCATTCTAATTTCTCATGGCATGATTTGCTCCCAACTTTCCTTCAATGGTTTTGCCAATTAGGGCACTAAACTCATTAAATGGCTGCTTCAACTCGGATCCGAGACAATTTACTTTTGTGGATCCCGGGTTTGCCGTTTTGGCAATGATTGCCCGAATTCATCTAAGTCCCGTGGTATCAATGTCACTTTTGCTTGACCCTTATTTGAAAGTTTGAGATGTTTTCGGATTACCTTTCTTTGTAATCACCACGTCTTTGCCATTTATGGATGCAACAATCTTGTCTTCTTCGAACTTGTCACCTTCTCGCAGTAGGGAGCCCAGGCACGTATTGTGCAGATTTTCAGAAGGAAATCAGACTTTCATAACATACTTCAGTTATTGGAGGATTGAGGAAGGTGGATAATTTTAGTTTTTCACAGCCTGCTGCCAACCTTTTGGCATACTAATCATTTCCACACAGTTTCAGGTAGTGTTCTGCTTGGAAGAATGAGCCAGTGGCAATCGATTTTTCGTACCTAGCTTGAGTGATTGAGGAAGATGATGCCATTTTTGAGAGGGAGAGGAGTTTGAAAATGAACTTGAGTTTGCAATAGAGATGAACAGGAGTAGGGTTGTAATTTGCAAGAGAGCGTAAGGATCTCTGAAAATCTCTAAGTCTTGTTTATATAGTGTGATTTGGGTAGTGTGAATGTGGTTTGGATAAGGAAGGATTTAGTGATATAATGGCATGATTTTGTGTATGAAAAACGCGATATTTGAGCGTAGAGGGGGAGTGGTTTGAGGCAAGTAATGATAGAGCCCGGAAATCGAGGAGTTTATAATTCAAAAAATAATATAATTACCTCCATGATCATAACGTGATCGCCACGTGTGTACTGAATAATCCTCCATAATTTCCTTATTCTCCACGTGTATTTAGAATTGATTTTGTTCACACTTTGAATTTGTCCAAGTCTTTATTTCGGTGAAGTGCCTTCGCTGGTCACTTAACCGGTCCAATGAGTTCTTCACGAGTGCTTCATTGAACTGTTCCTAACAATCGCTTAAGTTACCTCTGCTGGATACCGATGCCTTACCTGCTACATCTCCCTGTAACGGCAAAGGTTGTACCAGTAGATGAAGTCACTTAGCCGATTACTCCAGTTAGCCGCTCGTTGATACTTAGTCAATTTCAATCATCCCTAACTCAGTTCTCAACATACTAAATCTTTCATAACTAAGTGGTTTAGTGAAGATGTCAGCCAATTGTTCTTCAGTGGATATGTATTTTAGGATGACATCTCCCTTTTCAACATGGTCTCTGATAAAATGATGTCTCACATCAATGTGCTTTGTTCTTGAATGCAATACTAGATTTTCTGTAATAGATATTGCACTTGTGTTGTCACACATGATTGGGATTGTTTTCTCTTCGACTCCATAGTCCCTTAGCTGTTGTCTTATCCACAGTACTTGTGCACAACAGCTACCTGTTGCTATATATTCTGCTTCAGCCGTTGATGTAGATATAGAGTTTTGCTTTTTTCTGAACCATGAGACTAGTCTGGTTCCTAGCATTTGGCATGTTCCGGAGGTGCTTTTTCTATCTATTTTGCATCCAAAGCATAGTCGAGTCGAATATGATATCGGTGTAAATCCTCCATCATTTGGGTACCAAATGCCAACATTGATGGTGTGTTTCAAGTATTTGATTATCCTTTTAGTCTAGAAGATGTGATTCTTTTGGTTGAGCTTGAAATCTAGCACACACTCCTACTGCAAATGCAATATCGGGTCTGCTTGCAGTTAAGTATAATAATGATCCAATAATTCCTCTATACATTTTCTGATCAACATCTTTTCCTCCTTCATCTTTTCCAAGTATGACTCTGGCACACATTGGTGTGTATGCTGTGCCACTTGTGTCCATCCCATACTTGTGTATCAAGTCTCTTGTATATTTTGCTTGACTAATGAAAATGCCATCCTTCATTTGCTTTACTTGAAAGCCAAGGAAGTAGTTTAATTCTCCCATCATGCTCATCTGAAATTTGCTCTTCATTAGGTTTGCAAATTTCTCACACAACTTTTCATCTTCGATCCAAAGATTATGTCATCAACATAGATTTGCACTAGCAATGTGCTTGCCCCTTCCTCTAGTTTAAATAGAGTCTTGTCTATAGTTCCTTTGTTGAATCCATTCTTGATCAGAAATTGTGACAGAGTTTCATACCGGCTCTAGGTGCACATGTTTGAGGCCATAGAGGGCCTTCTTGAGTTTGTATACTTTGTCTTCTTTTCCTTTGATTTGAAATCCAGGAGGTTGTTCTACATAAACTTCTTCTTCCAAAAGTCCGTTTAGGAATGCACTTTTGACATCCATTTGATAGACTCTGAAGTCTTTGTGTGCAGCAAATGCTAGAAAAAGTCTTATTGCTTCCAATCTTGCTACTGGGGCAAAGGTTTCATCATAATCTATTCCTTCAGCTTGGGAATATCCTTTTGCAACTAGCCTTGCTTTGTTTCTGACAACAGTTCCTTGCTCATCCATCTTGTTCCTGAATACCCATTTTGCACCAATGATGTTGGCCATTTCGAATGTCTGTCAACAAGTTCCCAGACTTCATTTCTTTCAAACTCATTTAGTTCTTCTTGCATGGCTGTGATCCAATCTGCATCTTGGATTGCATCATCAATGGTCTTGGGTTCCACTTGTGATAGAAAGCAAGTTAGCATGTGCTCCAGTTGTCTTCTTGTTCTGACTCCGGTGTGAATATCTCCAATGACTTGTTCTTCAGGATGGTTTCTAAGCCAATTTAGGTCTGGTTGAAGTTGATCTTCACTTGGTGCTTCCATACCTTCATGCTGAGCATGAACTTCAATTTCAGGTGCTTCTCTTCTCTGTTGTATTGATATGTGGCTCCTCTTGATTTTCAAAAAGATGATTCGGGATAGTAGCCGGTATGGTTGCACTTGTATAGATTTGCCTCTCGTGCGGCTTTCTCTTCTTGGTCTTGAAGATATTCACCATTTGTATATGGTTCATCAAAAACCACATGTATTGATTCTTCAATCACCAATGTTCTTTTATTTAGTACTCGAATGCTTTGCTTTGGTGTCGAGTATCCCATGAAGATTGCTTCATCAGCCTTCTC
The DNA here is from genome assembly GCA_036785695.1 of Gentiana straminea. Lineage (NCBI taxonomy): Eukaryota > Viridiplantae > Streptophyta > Magnoliopsida > Gentianales > Gentianaceae > Gentiana > Gentiana straminea. The sequence continues at coordinate 989,713 of JAVUPR010000332.1, read as the reverse complement.
ATCAAAGGTATGCAGATGATTCCTATTCAAGACAAAACATTTTCATCCAAACATATGAAAATATGAGATATTGGGTTTTCTACCATTCCATAATTCATATGGAGTCTTTCCATGATGTTTGTTGATGATTGATCTGTTTTGTGTATGGCATCTTGTGTTTTTTTGCTTGACCCAAAATCTCTTTGGCAAGCATGCTTCGGCAATCATTGTTACGATTGCTTCTTTGAGAGTTCTGTTTCTTCTTTCGCTACACCATTTTGTTGTGGAGTTCCTGCTTGTAGATAGTTGATGTAGTACTCCATTTTCTTCACAATAGGTTCGATAATTTCATTTAGAAATTCGGTGCCTCTATCGATCGATTTTGATAATTTTTAGCTCTTTTTCATTCGAGTCTTCTCGGCAAGTCTGGTAGCTTCTTGAGTGTTTCTTTCTTCTTGTTCATGAAGATGATCCAGGTGTATTTTGAGAAGTCATCCACCACTACAAGAGTATATTTCTTACCACTTACACTTACTTTGGGTAGTGACCGGTCCAAACAGTCCATGTGCGGTAGATGTAGAACTCTTGTTGTAGATTGATGAGGCTTTGATTTGAATGAGCTTTTTATTTGTTTTCCTTTCGACAATCATCACATAGACTCTCTTTCTGAATGAGATCTCGGCGAGCCTTCAACTAACTTGCTCCTTGATAGTTTGTTGATGGTCTTGAAATTCGAGTGATTTAATCTTACTGTGCCAAATCCGGCTTGTTGATTGTTTATTCTTGACAAGTAGACATGTTTCTCGCCTTGGTCATTCTCCGATCCACCACCTACATGTTGTCTTGTCTTCTACCCGCAAGAACCACTTGTGTTTGTTTGACTGTGAATCACTTTGCATCCTTCTTTGTTGAAGTGCACATTGTAGCCCTTATCACAGAATTGACTGATGCTCATCAGATTGAAGTTAAGTCCCTTGACATATGCCACATTTTGAATCTTTAGATTGTTTTTGAGTATTGTGCCTTCCCCCTTAATCTTGCCAGGGTTTTCTTTTCCTCCAAATGTGACTTTGGGTCCATCAAAAGCTTTAAAATCAGTGATCCATTTCTTGTTTCCTGTCATGTGTCTGGAACATCCACTGTTTATGTACCAGACATCCTACAAAACAGATTAATTAAGTTTGGGTACCCAACACTGTTTGGGTCCATATCTATTAGCAGTCATTCCTCCCATACCAAGTATGTATCCAAAAGGTCTTCTCTTTGGATAATTGAAGTCATCAACTTCATATGTGTAAGGCATGGCAGAATAGCTTCTAATATTTTTACAGAAGGTATTCTGATACTTTTTTCCACCTTTTGGTGCATTTGTATCCTTCTTCACTTTCCAATATGCAATAGGAAACCTTTCTTGCTTCATGTGTCTAGGAACATAGCTAGATTGATTTTTCTTAATCACATGATGCATTTTGTGGAATGGTTTCCTCTTGTATTTTGGAGGTGTGACATTCCAATCATCCTCTGAGGGAAAAAGTCTGCCTTTACCTTTCAGATGGCTGTTGTTTTTGTATGATTGGAATGAGGATTTAGTCTGCTGTTTCACTACAGTGGGTTTTGACTTCACTGGAGCAGGATGATCTGTTGGAGACATGGTCTGTCCCTTTCTAAATTTTGGTCCATTAGTGGTCCTCAATTTAGAATTGTGTTGACTATTATCCCTACATTCATCCTGACTGTTATAGCCAAGACCAGATCTGGATCTAAACCTTTTTGAGGGTTTGTATGCTGGTGCTTTTAGTGGTGCAGTGATTACCTTTACTGGTGAGGAGTTCTTCTTAACTGATCTGTTGGTAACAGATGTATGGTCATCTGCTTTTTGTTGATCATTTAAGTAGATCTCCTTACTAGTTAATTCAGCTCTTGTTTTATCCAGTTCTTTCTTTAACCTCTTATTCTCCTTTCTTAGATCCGCTCCTGTGCCTACCACAGTAGTGATCATGATTGGGCCGTCATTGATTACATCCAGCATCTCCTCATGAGTTGCTGCAAGATGAGATAACATTCTTATTTTACATTCATCAAAATTATTAACATTGAAAACAGGTACTTTTGACAAGAAGTTTGAGGAATCCATCAGTGCAATTTGCGAAAAAAAAAATGGCAGTGAATGAAAAACTTCAGATTTGAAAACTACTTTGAAAATATGTGATCTCCTTGTTACCAGAAATTAGATCTGAACAGGTTCTGATACTAGGAACACTGCTCCCATACCAATTGTTGATCCCAGAGAAGGGTGAAACTATAGTCAGAGGGGGGGGGGGTGAATGACTATAGTGGAGTTTCAAAAACTTTTCTTGTGTTTTAAAATCTTTTGGGGCAGCGGATAAGTCCCTTCTTACTATGTTGTTTTCAATTCAGTTTAGACAATCACAGATATGAGTTATGATGTAGGCAAATTAAATAAGTGCTGTAAAGTAAATTGCAGAAATTAAATTGACACAAGGCTTATAGTGGTTCAGGGTGGTGTAATCCCTTAATCCACTCTTCTCCTATGATGATCGGAGGAATTCACTATTGTTTTCACGGATACAACGGTGTGATTGTCCTTGGCTTCCCAAGTTTCACAATCTACAAGACTATCACTCCTTGATCGCAACGTGCTTCGGTGATTCGGTCTTCCTTTTCTTGCTCCTTGAGATCAAAATCCTTTAACAGCTATCACAGTTTCAACTCCTTCTCAGATTGCCTCTGATTCAGTTGCTTCAGTTTGATGTGAATGTGATTCACGCACTTGCTTGATCAACCTCAATTCTGAGTATGACTTTGTAGTTCTGATTCTTGAGTTGATCACTAGATGTATCCTTGTAAGTTCAGAGAGAAGGCTTTTCTAATTGACAGAGTTTCTGCTTTTCTTTCTTTTTCAATCGTTGTTTTCTTTTTCTGTCAATGCCTTCTATTTATAGCCTTGAATAGCCTTGATTTTGAAATTCCGTCCGTTGGCTATATTAATGAGGGAATAATCCTTGATTTTATCCTTGATTCCCCCTTAATTGTATTCTCCTTGATTTCAGTGATTGGATTCTTCTTTCAAATGTATAGCAGAAAATCCGTCCTTGATTGGTCCTTCAATGATTGTGCATTTAATGCATGATCTGCTGAATCTTCAATGTATATTAAATTTGATCTTGTAAGTGTCTCTTCACCGTCTGTAGAACGGTGGAGTGAGCCTTCTGACTTAGCCGTTAGTTCTTTCTTCGCCGTTTTGTTTTCTCTTTGCCGACAGTCAGTGTACTCAGCCAATTCACTGTTTTCTTCTTTGCTTTAGTTTTAGGAGAATCTTTATACTTCACTGATCCTTGATTTGGGTGAGATCAGTGTACACCATATTGGAATATTGAGTTTCATCACTTGAAACATAACTTAGACTTATCCAAGGTCATCACGGACTTCCTTGGTTATAAGTCAGATCATAATCCCTTCTCTGTATCTCTGCTGGTGCTTGGCTGGCTTCACTCTGCCGAATGTCTGTTTTCACTTAGCCATCCTACCAACTAGTACAACACTTGTCTGACTCAACTTATACAACATGTCAGACTCTAAGTAAAGACTTATACGAGAGAATTCTAACTTATTTCGGGCTTGCTATAACGACTAGTATGGCCATCATCAAAACATAATAAAATGTTCCTAACGACCATCTCGGTCTCGGGGACATGTATGTTCCTACATGCCTTCTCAAAACTCCTTATCCACTCTTCGGCCTTCGAATTCTCGACATTCCCAAAGAAGTCTTGAACTTTGTTCCTCCTTAATCTCATATACCAATCAACCGGTGGAACTTGCTCATGTGCCGGTCTAACTGGTGGGGCTTGTGGATAGACTGAAGGGTATCCAAAAGGTATCTCTTACTGTTGGTACTGGTGTTGGTGGAAACCTTAGGGTGGGTAACCAAAGCCTTGATGATGGTCAAAACGGGGTGAAGGTGGTACAGTAGGTCGAGGAGTGTGACCCACTGGAGGAGTGTAAAAGGTCTGATGCCGCTGATGATGGAAAACGGGTGGCGAGGGGTGGCTCACCGGTGGAGGGTAAACACTCACCGGAGGTGGATAAATGCTAGTTGCCGGGGGTACGTAGACTGGTGGAATGTCTCCCCCTACAGTGAATCGTATAGGTGCTTCTCCTGGTTCTCCATAGATGTAGTTATACCTCGGGGGAGGGTAGCTCACTGGTGGCGGTACTAAACCCGCTGGAACATCACTTATCAATGAAAACTGACCCAAACTTCCCACATGCCATTGTGGGCGTTGCTCCTGATGAGGTCGCGGTGACAAGCCCTACTGAGATCGTGGAGTATGGGTTGCAGTATGAGAGGGGAGTGGGGCATGGATGTGGTGAAGGATTCTGCCTCACAAAACCGCCTCTAACAACTGGTGTCGGACTCTCTCATCGAACTCCTGATGCTTCAGCACCTGCTCCGGTTCTAGTGAACACCATCCTGATTATCAAGAAAACCAAAACGTCACTAAGAGGTCTAAAGAAAACATATCATAAAGAAAGGAAGCCTAAAAGACGCTTTGCTCTGATACCAACTGTAACGCCCCGTTCCCGGACACCGAGTCCTTATCCGGAAATCAGAACGTTCGGCATGCATAATATTAAATAAATAATATTACACGTAAGCCTATACTACGTCGTATCAAATAAAAGCAAACGGAAGCTAAAAGACTCGGGTATTTTTTTCCAAACATATCAGAATAGAAATAAAGAGCTAAAGAGGAAATGTATTATTATTACATTCGAAATGAAACCAACGAATCAAAATCTTTACAAATTCCAAAGTACTAACAATAAACTACAAAATCCAATAATAATCCAAGTCTAGGGAATAAATAAAGAAATGAATAAATGAAAATCAAGGTCTTCAACTCCGGCGTCCTAAAACGTCGTCATCAAAGTCCTCCTCAAAATCTTGACCAACATGTTCGTCTTCTCTCCCCCAAACACATAAATAAACATGCATTTGAGGTAAGTACATTGTACAAAGTAAGAAGTAGAAGCTACAATTTAATTAAGGTTATTATTAAAAGAGATTATCTTAATGAGACCGACTCAATTTAGGGTTCACTCCATGCCCATCGACACGTCATGACTATACCTTTCTAACTTAGCTTATCTTTGTTACATCATTACTCAAGGACACCATGCATGGTGAAAATTCCACCACGAGATATACTTGCCAACTACGGTGATTAGCACCGGTAGTCCCGGGATCTCCCCGGTATGCATATATGTTCGATGGATTTCCACCACAACCCTTCAGCCTTTTGAGCCAGTAGCATTTTCCACCTTTTATGAACATATCACATCACCGATTTGAATCAGTGCTAACCGAGAATAGATGACGTTTTAGCTTTTATCTAAACATATGTAATTATTAGTGTGAATTAACTAACCACCTAAGTATTTTCAGATTAAAACTCACCTTAACAACACTACTCCCTAACTTAGACAGCTAGACGTCACATCTTAACAATTACACAGACATTGATGAACTCTAGTTCATCAAAGCACAAGCCCTTTCATGCCCTTCCGACGGATCCGAACTTCAACTCCCTTTAAGAGTACATTCGGTGTTTTAACTGAACGAATCAGAAGTTCAATCGAAGCTTGTTCATATTTTAGTGAATGTTATCATATTAGGATTAAGAGTTTAAAACAGCGAAAACACGATTATGAAGCCTGATAACCAACCTGAAATGCTAAAACAGTATAAACAAAGTAGAACAGGCCAGACGCCCGTCTGACATCCTATGGAAGCCCGTCCGTAACCAAACGCCCGTCCACTAACCTCGAAAGCCCGTCCGTCTAAAACAACTACATCCTGAATCAAAAGTCTGACCTCAAACGCCCGTCTGACTATTTCAGACGCCCATTTGAGTTACTAAGGTCTCGGACGCCCGTCTGCCTAATGCAGACGCTCGTCCGCCTGGGTTTTTCCCAAAATGCTAAAATCTTCGCAACTCGATTTCTGAATCGTTTCTAACCTAATTTACCTCATTTTCAACACATTAAAACGTAGAAAACATATCTAAACGTCTATGATCCTTTGATCAACGAAAAAGCACAACTTCTTGCATCTATGCGTCATAAATCCTAATCTAAACCTCAATAACAATAATTAGAATTGTAGGAAGAGTCTCTTACCTTTTAAGCAGCTAATTCCTACTTCAAAATCAGAAAAACAGCAGCAAAAACTAATCCTTTCTTAACAAAGCTTCAACTTTTTTGATGTCACAACGTTGCCTTCTTCACAACGATTCAGGTGCTCGACTTTGATCTGAAAACCGTCAAGAATTGAATTAACAACTGATGAAAATTCCCTGAGCCCTAATTCTTGTACACACGCACGCATGAGATGAGTTTTGGAGGTGGAAAAATCTGATTAAAATTTCAAGGGGTTGATTAGGTTGATTTTCCCTTAAATAGGAAAAATCCCATAATTACCTAATTTCCATGATTTTCCATAATCACCCTTATTAAATAAGATTTTCTTCCTTAAATATATATATATATATATATATATATATATATATATATATATATATATATATATATATATATATATATATATATATATATATATATATATATATATATATATTATTATGTATATAAATATCCAATTTATTAACTCCGAATAAAAGGAACCGAACCCAATATTCCGTTTTCGCAAAATGACACGTCTGCCCTTTCCCGAAAAATCGGAATATTACAGTTAACTCCAAGGATGATGAAAACCATGTATTAAAGCAAGAAACCTTTAACACTGGTGATTGATTTGAATGAGAAACACTTGGAAAGGATAGAACTGTATATGGAGTTCGTGTGGAACCCATATCGAGCAAAGCAGGGTCAAAGAATTTTGATAAGCAACAAAGCAAGTAAAAGTGGAAGGAGAAATTGGAGGATTTGTAGAGTTGAATCAGATATCGTACTCTACAAAGGTTGGCCAAGTCAAAAGTAGACTTTGATATCGAGGTGTAAGGAAAAACAGAGAGATCACAATAGGGAATGTAAAGAAAATTCAACCAATAGGACCTCCACTTAGGTGTAGGCATAAGACTCTGATCCTAAAGCCTTATTTAAAAGAGGTTTCACTTGATCCTAGGTGAAATGGTTTGGCTTAGAGACTTCAACCTTATGGGGTTCATTGCTTAGTGGACTAACTTAAGAGGGTCTACACTTAAAAGATCTAACTCCAAGATTCCCATTTTACGTTTCTAAACACAACTAGACCAAGTATTAAGTGTTTACGTCCTATGCGACGTGTTACTTGCCTCTCTCGATACCAATTGTGACGCCCATGTCCCGCCAAGTCCTTATCCCGAAAAGAACGCCCGACACACATATAATTAAAATTTTAATCTAATTATACATGTAAGCCTTACGTACGCGGACATCGTAGAACAAGCGGAAGACAAAACGACCGACTCGGGCAATTGAAACGACTAATACACGATCGAAAGTAACACGGCCGCAACTATTACATCACCAAGACTATCTTTAACCATTAAATACGGTATGTCCATAACAACTTGATAACCATAAATTCGGTTCTTCGGTTTATCAATACAAGGATAAAAAAATCTATACCGATTACAATGGAAAATAAAGAACAAAAGACTTCATCTCGCACCATCTCCGGGTCACTCCTTAGTGACCTCAAAAACACCTACAAATGCACCACCTTCTCGGGGTGGGGACAAGAGAGAAGAGGGGGTAAGTACATACGTACTTAGTAAGGGGTAGAAGAAACGGTACAATATATAGCAATAAAGGCAGATACATAGAACATGGCATCATCTACAATCACTAACACATAGGTTGTAATAGTAGAGCTCTCTCACCCTCTACTAGCTCCGTAGTATAACCTCACACAAATAAGATTTGTTACATCAATACCAAAGGACACTGTGCATGGTGAGAATGCACCGAGACATATTAAGCACCTCTCAAGGGGGCATGGACTTAGGTCTCCATGTGGGAAGTTACACGTTGTCCCTTGACACATAACTCAAAAGGGTTGGAAGATTCCCATGCTTCGATTTAGAAACGTGCCTTACTAATGACATTGACGTTTTAGCTTTTAGACAACCACATATGTATTTACGAGTTAAGTTCTAACCACCTAGTTCATTCACATATAAGGCTCCTTAGGACTTCTAGTCCTAGACATCTAGTTACACTACCTAGCACGTTGTAAAAGGATCAATGACTACTAAGTCAACGTCCCACAAGGCCTAAACAACGCATTCCGGTGCTCCCACCTTCTCCCCGCAGAGGGTCTTAGTTGTGGTGCGATTTGATACCAAGGCTACCAGAAGTCGATGTTAGACATTGTCAATTAACATTTAATGTTCCATAAGAACATACAGACGATATCGTATCGTGTAATACATGTAAAAGCACCAAATTATATAATACACTTTTACCATACACAATATCTATTAAATCAACATAATAACAATCCTTTTTTTTTCCTGAAAAGAGAATGCTTATATATATATATATTTATTTATTCGTTTTTTTTTTTTTTTTTTACTTGACCAATGCTTGATTCATTTTTATTATTTTTTTATATTATTTTTTTTTTCGCACTTGCCTTGCACGGTTCCTTCTACATCTTTTTTTTATTATTATTTTATATTTTGTTTACTTCTTCAGCAGCACAAGCATATATACTGCAGCACATACATACGACACATAGCAATGCAGCAACAGGATTCGGTCTTCGACAATGGTGATTTACCGACAAAAAAATAAAGATAAATAATAAAATCAATAATTAAACATATAGTTAAATATGATTGAACACACATAAAATTCGTTTAAGAACACCCACTTTTGATATTTTGAAGGCGAATTCGAAAGCAAAATCTTGAAAGAAAAGTCTTGAATTCTCGAACCAACATCTCTACAAATATCCTACGATAATTAAATGACCACCTACGGTTAGCCAATCCTCCAATTCACCAAAATCTCAGATTTTCTCAAGAACAAACGGATCTGTAATTAGGGCTAGAAATGAAAACTTACCGAAAAACAGAACGGTTAGTATCGGAATGATCGCCTTCTTGCGGTGATCAATTTCTTCTACTATGGCCTGCACCGAAAATCAACCGTTAGACCTCGAATTTGGAAAACAGTGTCCGAACTTTTTTCCTCAGTAAAGCGTCGGCCTCGCTACCAATTTTCAGAAAATTGTATGCGAATGTTTAATGAGTATTTAGGGAATTATTTTCTTTTTATACTCATTAATTAAATCCCTTAATTCTTTTTTTTTCTTTCTTTAGGTTAAAAATAAAATTAGGTAAAATACCAATAAATTCTCATTTTACTCTGTTACCCTTCTCGAATTTTCGGGGTGTTACAGGTTCTCATATCAAGAGGGGTGTCCACCAACCACCGTTTGGAGAACACATTGGAAGATCAAGGCTTCTCATCCTAAGATATTGGTTTCTCTTCTTTCTATTGGTATGATTTTCTTAACCCCTTGTAGTTGTTAAATCCTTTATTTATGTATTGTAATATATAAATCGTGATCCATCCGCTGCGTATAGATCTAATTCGTTTAGATCTGAGCTCCTATATCTTTCATGTGGTATCAGAGCAAGGTTGCACGATTTATGTAGTTATGATTATAAATAAACGATTTAAAGGAGTGGAATTGCATGTAGATAAATTTTAACTTTTTATATGCATAGATAATGATTAATTGTTATGGTTGAAGAGATGGAATGGGGGTTGACACTGTTTACCCGTTAGATCTATTGTAAACTCATATAAACGATGAAAATTCGTTCATATGAGTATAGGAAATTATGTATTTTATTTTTTATTGCAATTTATAATTTCCTGAAAGTAGATCTGTTTAGTAGCTGTTTAGTTTTTTCGTTTTTCCCGTCGGTTGAGCAGTTGAAACGACGATCCCTCCGGTCAGAATCTATATTAGAAGATGATGAACAAGTCCACAAATTTTGGGGTCGATCGGAGTTCGTCTCAATATCCGTTCGTTGCAATAAAGTGGCTGCTGTAACAGAAAAATGCAGGATTCGCAGAAACCCTAGCTGTGACTTCCTCGAATTTCTGGAAGCGTTTGGACCGTTGGAACACAAATCCAACTGGTCAGATTAATAAACGTAGAGTTATTGACATTCCATAAAAATTTCAGGTCGATCGGGTTTTATATGATTCCCGATCGGCGCCGGGAAGTCACTGATGCGCTGCTGTCAGAGACAGATGCCGCAGCAAATTAGGCAGCTTATTGGAGCAAATTGACAAGTCAAAACTCCGATCCAACCGTCCATATTGAAGCACGAGGAGTGAAGAACAGATCTGGAAAGTTTCGTCACGATTCGAGTTCGTTTGGTTTACCAATCATCGAAGATTTGGAACAGCTGCAGATTTTGTTAGAAAGTAGTAAACCCTAGTTAGGGTTTGGTTATTTATTTTCTAATAGGTTAGACATGGGGGTGCCTGTTAGTAATATCATCCGCAGCGGAAGCGATTTTAAGGATCTAGATCTATAAAATACACGTAATAAAACAACTAGATCTACTCTACAAGGGGGTTGTAGAACATACCTCTTGGATCTCAAAATCCAAGTTGAAGAACCGCAATGGAAGGTACGAAGATGTGAAGAGCACCACGATCTTCCGTACGTGTGATCCAAGCAACTCCCGGTGGAAGGAAATTCTCGTCTCGAATCCTTCCGATATGCTACCCGGAAAAATCTCCAAGATTTTCCCTCTATCTCCCCTTGGCCGAAATTATCAATTCTTCTCTCTAAGAGGAGAAGTCGAAATTTATTGTGTGTCTAAGGCTTGGGAGAACTCTCTTTATATAGGAGAGTAAAACTTAGCCTCCAAGGATTTAATAATTAATACAAAATCAATTATAATAATCCTATTAAATAAAAGATAATCCCATAATATTCTAGAATAAATCTAGAATAATATTTATCTTTATTTCTTTCCATAAATATTTATCCAATAAATATTTTATGCACATGTCTTATTAATACACAAGAAAACAATTTCTTGTTCCATAAAATAAGAGGGGAGGGGGGGGGGGGGGCGAAAATCATCACATATTGACCTAGTCAATATTAATTTTGCCATTACACAATAATTGGGCCAAGATTATGGAAAATGTCTTTCTCCACATATTTAATTATTTAGCCCACCTAATTTAATAGTCCACTAAACAATTAATTTACATATCGTTTTAATAAAGTCCAACAAGAACTAAATTAATATTATTAGGATTCGACATCCGAGAATAGCTATGCTATATTAGGAGGCACATCGGGGACCATGGACTAATAATCAGCGGCTCCGATAAATCAAATAAATAATTATCTTACGAACAGAATAATTATATTCGATAAATCAATCACATGAATATGCCACCATAATCCCGTGACTGCACTCCTCCGATTATGAGATTATATTTATCTCCTCACGAGAATAATAATAAGCGTCCATTGATATAATCATTACATATGGATTAATCCTCTATAGACTGTTCATTCTAAATTGGGAAGTTACCGTTAACCCTTTTTAGAACCTCTTATCCTTATTTACCATTAACCCCCTAGTGATCAATTAATTCATACAACTCACTGGTAGCTAATCAGTGTAATATGAACTCCATGGATCTATCAGTTTCTAGGATTAACAAATAAGGGAATTGTCTATCTACTTCCATAAATGGAAGGAATGGATTCCGTATCGTGATAACACGGACTACTCACTCAATCCGGTACAATGCCAATATGGGATAATTCGGACCACGGACTCGGTGTAATCCTTAACCGTCAAGTCAAACTTCATGCGATTCAAGCGGTTGAGCGTGATCACCTCGGGATTAAGATATATCCATAAATATGATCATCCATTGATTCGATAAGAATTCTCGATTACGGAATTATATCGTGAACTCTAATCAAATCGGTCCAGCCCTATATGATATATCTATCATATATAAATGCCCCACCAGGTTCTCTTAACCGAAAGTCCGGATAAGACAATCACACCAATTGTGTTATGGGCGCATTAATAGCACGTTAAAGGAGAGACCCGATACTCTCGATTAACTTCACTACGGGCTAATTGTATTTTAAGTACATCTTCACTAACTCAATCCTCTCGTGTATAAACATTACACTGAGTTAAGTGATTACATAAACGATATACTTAGGGTTTTCTGTAGTGTAAATACTATTGTCACATCGGTGATTATGAGAATAATAAATATGAATAATAATATCATTTCATTTATTAAATAAAACAATTTCAAAATTGTCTTCCGGGCATCACACCTAACAATCTCCCACTTGCACGAAAGCATGTGATTAATTGTTTTAGAGCACACCCTATTATTTAAAATACAGCAAACTATCACTCCCACTTGCTCTAAAGCAATGGAGACCCATCCCGTATTCTAGTACCCATTAAGCATATCATAACCATTGTAGATGACAAAATACACTCCGAGTGTGCCGTCGTAGGATAGGTCAGTGACTCGGGTGTACCTACATCTAAATGTCATGGGTCTTAATGATTATTCAGGTTGTCGGCTCGAGACGATCCGTAGAATCGAAACGTTACCGGTCCATCTAATCATGTGGTACTGAGTAAACACTGAGCCCGAGATCGACTTAACGATCATCCTCAATCTGACTTAAAGTCAAAATCAGTGTATCACACATATCCAAGTTCACACATGAATATGTCCGCATATTGTTCCTCGTTCTCTCAAGATACTAAAGGACATACTAAACTTGATTTGTTAACCGCCGAATCTAAGATTCGATCAAAGTTGACGTTCAATAACCTGACCATCTCTTACTAGAAAGAGAATCTATCCCATTTCTCTTGATCCGAAGATTTAGAAAGTCATTCCTGAGGCATAGGGTAGAACTTCCTCGTTGAATGTTGCATACACAGATGCATCATCTTAACTAATAAGATGTATGGGAAACCAGTGACTGATTCTAATGAATTCGACCGAGTCAAACTCTTAAGAATGTTGTCCAAATCTCTATTGCGGAGAATTGTGGCATTGTCAGATTCTGACTTCAGATAGCACACCCATGTTGTTGCCAACTGGTGCAGTGTTATCCTTCACAAACACTAATATATGTAGGTATATATTCACTACAGTGCTAAAATTGATTTCCAGTCTACAAAAGACTTATCAATATTCTGGTCAAATCCACATATTATAGAAATATATGACTTCCAATGACCGAGAGGTTTGCTTTTTATCCACAAAGGACATAAGCCTTGACAGTCATTCTGTCATTAGTTCATAAGGCAATACCCTTTTGTTTCGAATGAATCCAGACTCCGTTTGTTTGGCAAGAAAATCTCAGGGAATCACCCCTATTTTCTGCTTATGAACGAAATCATGCAATACTAAGTGATAAGAGAGTTCAAGGTCTGATTAACTCTCTAGACCACTCAAGCTTTGCTCTGAAAGATAAACTTTCCTATGCATTCTACTCTTTTCCGTGTAGATCCAATTACTCCCACTTTGGGCTTTGAGACGCTCGGGTGGTTCTACAAGAGCATGAACGAAGCTGGAGTACCGAACTCCATTCACGGGGTTATGGCTATTAAACCAACCTCTATTATCGAATCATATCTTGCTCACAAAAAAGCCATAGGTCATCAATCGATCCTCGGACTACAAAGTCGCGAGAACCCGTAACGGGTAATGGATAAACCATACTCCCACTACATTACGGGTGGATCGAAATTCGATCTAGTTTAGTAGTATTTAGTGTTATCACCAACAACCGATGTTGGATGTGGTCTGATTTTAATCAGTTAGTAACTACCTTGAGTAAACGTACTTCAAGGTTCAAGGTTTTGTTGTTCATGGACTCTATCAGGAAGGATGCAACAGTATAACTGTCCCTTCCCGATTTCAAGAATCTTATAACACACCTTTTTCTCAATGCTACAAGATATATAACGATTGGTCACTGACCGAACGTGTTCGTGAAATTCCCAGACCTACCTTCAAGCACCGTGTGCTAAATGCTTATATTTATGGAAGTGGGGTGAACCAAATCCACACCTTATCCGTAAATTCCAATGCATATTCTAGGTAGACTTCTCGGTCTTACACTTCAATGTAAGCCGTCATTTCGCTTCCAATATCTTTATTGAGTTAAGCAGTGTATTGTAGCACATCTAAAACTATGTAAGGCAATTTAACGGTTTCTCACTTAGTGAGAACATGTCACAATGAGGCAGGCTGAGCATCAGTCTCGAGGACTATGAATGGCCTATTCCGAGTATAAAATACTCTATCTCTGTTGAAAACAGAGAAACCTCAAAATATTTTGGATAAAATTACCGGAGTGTTTGAATAGTTATCAGACAAGAAGTCACTACTCGGAAGCTCCTACTAGCTTGTATCTTTCATCAGACCCCGAAGGTCGTCATGAACAAGCTATGTTACTTTTTCATAACCATTATCCTTTCCCGATTGAAAGGAAACTTAGTCATTGAACCTTTGAGACAATATAACCAGACTGGGAGAAAGGAATCACCCTGAGCCAGTCTTCAGGTCTTGTCTTTTAGGGACTATGCACTAACTATGAAGAAGCGTTTATCTGAATATAGAAACCAATTGCTTTTAATAGTTCTTAAGATGTGTTTTATATACATATTTCAGCAGTTGTAAGTGGTTTTGACTTTATCAAACAAAAGTCCGAGTCTTGGATTCGTACTACAAATGGTATATTCACTTTCTATACAACAAACAAATTATCGAATAGAAGGTAAATCCATTCGTTCCATCGAATCTTAAACAGAAAATAAATCTTCCGTGATATCCAAGGGTTGAATCCGAGATTCATTTCCTTATATCACTCCCACTATTCTAGCTAAAATTAACTGCCCGTTGTTTACTCTTTTAATCGTTAAATGCATTGCTACCTTGTTCTTCCAAAGAACTTAGCTCGAGAAAATCGCCAAGGATTCATAGGTTGGTGATCCAAAATCACTGTCCTTATCCTATGATTTTCAGTTAATTAATTTTCGGTTCAGCCTTGAAGTTTTCTCAGTTTAGATGACTAACACTTTTAGACATATTCTCCCATTCTTGACTTTCCGTGAATGGAAACAGTCTTGAACCAGCGGTTCGTTTCAGTAGACACTACTCTTGAACCGTGGAATGTCTATTTCAAGTGTTACTTGTCGGGACTTCTCGGATTTTCTAATATACCAGAAAAACAACAAATCATAACATTAAAGCTCCCACTAGTTTATCGGTTCCAAATACCGTCTAACGAGCAATGCTTTATTTTTATGATTTTCCGATTTTTCCGATTAGAAAATCTTTCGTACATAGTTCCAATGTTTCCAGAAAAACAACAAATCATAGAACTCCCACTAGTTCATCGATTCCAAATATCGTCCAACTGGCGACATTTCATGACTTTCCGGTTTTTCAATTAGAACGGTTACGTGTGTAGTTAGTTACACTTTTCTAATGTTCTAGAAAAACAACAAATCATAAAGCTCCCACTAGTTCATCGATTCCAAATATCGTCCAACTAGTAACACTTCATGATATTCCGATTTTTCAATTAGAAAATTACTCGTGTAATTACTACACACTCAAAATTCACTAGAAGAATTTCAAAGTCCGAAATCACCTTTGATCAAACTAAGTTTGTCTTCCGTTTGACACGAATGACACTAGTGACATACCTATATGTCACTGGTTTTTAAAAGGCTTAAGAGAAAATATCTCTTTCAAAAATTAATTGCATTATCGATTAATTAGTTCAACGTCCTAGTTACTTTCCACTTTTTAAAGAAGTCAATACTAGTCAATTATAAATTTTTAAGCAATTTAGTAAGGGATAATGTTGTAAATAAAATGACATAAATTAATTCAAGTTTAACACTACTATATTTATTTTAGGAATTGTAAACTTAAATTAAGTCTACTCTACCATTCCACGGTTTTAACCTCGCATCTCAGTGCCGCCGTAGGGTAGGTCAAAGAGATGACGGTTAAATTGAGACAATCTCATCAATGAATAACTTGTGAGAATCGAACATCCCACGAGAATCGAACATCCCTTTATTCATTGACTACCTTCCTTTTTTAGCCTAGATATTACCAAAAATACCCTTTATGAGAGTGACCTACTATATCGGATCTCTTAGGTACGCCCCGAGTGTGCCGTCGTAGGATAGGTCAGTGACCCGACGAGTACCCAGAAATCCTATCCTTTCGGAGACCAAGCCATGAATGTTGATAGGGGTGAACACCATCCGTAGGGGGACGAAATCAAAGCGCCGCGAGGCGTCACCCTTCTCTCACTTACTTGTATCTACGGTAGAGAGCCGTGGGGTTGGCATCGCCTCCCCCGCTCCCACTCAATATTTTGGAAGTAGTGGTGGGTTAACTAACCACGTCTTTTTGATGTTAACATAAAAGCACATCAAATCAAGGATTCCGAATGGTGTCGGTAACGTAGGCAAGTCTACCCGTCCTATTCGTTGGAACATATGTGACAGTCGGACGAAATCGGGTCAAGACAGCCCCATTGAGATAAGAAGGAATCACTCATCTTCTCTCCAGTGTAGCTTAGTCTTGCCGGACCCCCGTGCATACATCACACTAGGAGGGTTAAGTCGGTCGAGCCTAGCTCAGTTGACCACCCAACCTATAAGCGAACCGTTTTTATCCAAGATTTATTGTTCTTTTACCATCATTCAATCTCGTAGACACTACGAATCGAAAACGTGATCTCGTTTGGGCTTTAAGGCGGTTCACCGAGAACACACACCGAAAGGCTTAACGATTTCATAACCCGTCCTCGGATCTTTAATTAGTTACTAAATTAATTAATTACCACGTATTAATTAATTAAATTTCAACTAATTACACGAGTTTGTATACATGCCTATTTTAATTACCAAAATTAAAATTCTACATGTATGCATGGAGTGGATTTATGATATGATGCATGTCATGGCAATTCCGATTTTATATCTATTTTATGATCAAACACATAAAAAAAAGTGCGGAAAATTTAAACACCGAGATGGATTGTTGGTACCCCCGTATCTAACCTATTAGAAAATAAATAACCAAAACCTAACTAGGGTTTACTACTTTCTAACATAATCTGCAGCTGTTCAAATTCTTCGATGATCGGGAAACTAAACAAACTCGGATCGAGACGAAACTTTCCAGATCTGTTCTTCATTCCTCGGGCTTCAATATGGACGGTTGGATCTGAGTTTTGACCTGTCAATTTTCTTCAGTGAGCCGCCGATCTTGATGCTGCATCTGTCTCTGACTGCAGCGTATCAGTTACTTTCCGGAGCCGATCGAGAGTCGAGATGAAACCCGATCGACCTGAAATTTTTATGCCACATCAAAAACTCCATATTTATCGATCGGAACGGTTGGATTTTCGATTCAACGGTTCAAACTCTCCCAGAAATTCGAGGAAGTCACAGGTAGGGTTTCTGTGAATCCTGCGTTTTTCTGTTACAGCAGCTTCTTTGCAGCAATGAACGGATATCAAAACGGACTCCGATCGACGCCATATTTTGTGGAATTGTTCATCATCTTCCAATCTTGATTCTGACCGGAGGGATCGTCGTTTCAACGGCTCGATCAACGGGAAAAACGAAATACTAAACAGCTACTAAATAGATAATTAGCCTCCAAGGATTAAATAATTAAGAGATAATTATTACATTAATCCTTTTTCCAAATAAAAGATAAATAAAATAATTATCCCAAACAAATTAGGATAAATCATATTATTATCTAATATTTCATGAATTATCATTTAACAAATAAAAGATAAATCACACATTAAATAATTATCCAAGAAAACTAATTTCCCAATAACCTATGGCTCTTGTGGACTTACAGTCTGTTGGGGTGATTGATAACCTATGGCTCTTGGTGGGCTGTATAGGATTCTGATCATAGAGGTTGGTTTGAAAGCCTTAACCCTGTGAATGGAGTTTTGGTACTCCAGTTCTGTTCAGCCTCTTGTAGAACCACCTGAGTGTCTCAGGCCTAGTGGGAGTAATTGGATCTAAGCCGAAAAGTGTCGAATGAATAGGAAAGTTTAACTTTCAGCACAAAGCTGAGTGGTCTAGGGGTGATTCCCTAAAAAGTAGAGAGTTAACCAGACCTTGAACTCTCTCACCACTCCACCTTGCTGGATTCCATTTGAAAGCAGAAAATAGGTGTGATTCCCAAAGACTTTCTTGCTGAAAAACGGAGTCTGGATTCGTTTGGAATATAAGGGTCTTGGTTAGAACAAATGGCAGGTTGACTGCCAGGAATTATGTCCTTTGTGGATGTAAGAGAACCTCTCGGTCATTAAAAGTTGCATGTTTTAAAATATGTGGACTTGACCAAAATATGATAAGTCTTTTGTAGACTGGGTATCAATATTGGTAAAATAGTAGTACTAGTGTTCGCAAAAGGTAACACTGAAACAGTTGGAAACAGCATGAGTGTGTTATCTGAAGTCAGAAACTGACACGCCAAGATTCTCTAGATGAGAGAATGGACTATATTCTAAGAATTTGATTCGGTCAAATTCACGAGAATGAGTCATTGGCTATCCCATCCGTCTTATTGGTTAAGATAATCTAGCATATACGGATGCAACATTCAACGAGAGTAGTCCTACCCTACCTCTCAGGAATGATTCTCCAAATCTTTGGATAAAGAACAAATGGGATAGAGTCTCTCTGGGATAAGGGCAAGACAGCTTAACACGAGTCAATTGCAATCGAATCTTGGATTTGAGCAATAAGTAGCGGTTTAGTACGTCCTCAAGTATCTTTAGAGAACGAGGAATCATATGCTTGTATATTCAGGTGCAAACTTGAATATGGTTGACTACACTGATTCTGACTTGTAGTCAGATTAAGGATAAGCATTATGTTGATCTCGGGCTCAGTGTTTACTTAGTGCTTAGAATTTCCCTTTTGGTGCAGGGAGTAATTCCGGTGTCGATAAGCCAATATCACTTCATCATGAAAACAGTGAAGAGATAGCTTAGAAGGATCTTCTCAGTCATAAGAAGTCAAAAGCATATTGAGATAGAGTACCGCCTGATTGGAAGGACCGGCAATGTTTCAATCCTAAAGATCGTCTCGAGTCGACAACCTAACTAATCAGTGTACCAATTTAAGTGCTTGGAGGATACGGCATTGATGGATATGTCTCATCTACTTTTAGAGCAAGTCGGAGAGTGTTGTGAATAAGATGAGAACGGGTGTGTTCTAAAAACAATCGTTTCATGTCATTTCGTGCAAGTGGGAGATTGTTAGGTGTAGTGCCCGAAAGAGAATTTGTGTAATTGTTTTTAATAATGTATGACAGAATTTATCTCAACTTATTACTTGCTTTGTGCTTGTAAAGTAATACACTGCTACAAACCCTAAGTATATCTGTATGTAACCACTTAACTCAGTGTATGGATTACACGTGAGGATTGAGTTAGTGGAGATATGCTTAAACTGTTAGTCCGTGGTGAACTTAATCAGAGTTTAGGGTCTCTTGATTAAAACACCAATAATGCGCACAGAACACCTTAGGGTGTGATAGTCTTATCCGGACTTTGTCGGTAGAGGGTACCTACGTGGGGCATTTATATATGATGGCATTCATATAGAATTGGACCGATTTAATATGAATTTTTCGATATAATTCCATAATCGAGAAATCTTATTAATTCATTAGATGATCATATATGGATCAACCTTAATCCCGAGGTGATCACGAGTGCTTGCTTGTCTCGGGGTAGTGTTTGATGTGTTAGTTACGGTTCACTTGAATATGTGTTCCAAGCCACTTCTCATTGGCACTATCTCCGATGAGTGAGTAGTTCGATTTTCACGGACATGGAATCCATTCCTTCCTGCGGGAAGTAGAGAGACGATCCCTTATTTGTTAGCCCTAAGAAAGTGATAGATCCCGGGAGTTCACATTTGACTAATTAGCTACTAGTCAGATATGTGTACTAATCATCAGGGGGTTAATGGTAAATAAGGATAAGACATTCTGTGTCGGGTTTACGGAGACATCCCACACAGAGTGGACAGTATATGGTGGGTTAATCCGTATGTAGTGATTATATCAATGGACGCTTATTCACTCTATAGGTTGAGTATAAGTATATATCTGTAATTGGTAGAGTTCAGTTTCGGGTTTATGGTGGCGTAATCTCGGAATTAATAATTTAATATATTTATTTGTTAGGAAATCACTAGTTTAATGCAGCGGAATTTAAAATTTGATTTCCTTTTCTAGATCGTTCTTCGTTTAATGCAATAAACACGTTAAGTAGTTTGACGGTTATACCTTAGATGATCTACAAGATCGTCGCTTTGACCGCCAACGGAGAGTAGTTCAATGCGCAAGCCGTCCACGCGTCCGGCCTCTATCGCTAATCCACACGAACCCCTCGCCGGAATCCTCCTTTGGATTGCTATCGAAAAACTCCGGCTGCTAGACCGGACCTTTTCTTCCCTCACAAACTCACTATGGAGAGCTCTCTATTTTACACAAGAATTATGAACTCTTGCAATTGTGATGTACAAAAGAGCTTGACACCCACTTCCTTTTTATAGAGGAGGTGGCGCCCCATCTCAAGTGTGGAGGAGAAGAAAACCTTTTTCTAATAAAATAAGGAAAATCAATTAGATTGATTTATCTCTTTAATTATAATTTATTTTGTCAATATCATATATTGATTATAATTATCCTATTACCATAAATCTATTTTTCCAAAATCAATTAATATCCTATATTAATATTATGGCAATATTTATTAATTAAAGTGCACAATCCAAGTGTATCTTATACACACAAAAGTGGCGCCCCATTAGTCAACAAATTGACTTCTGGAATATTCTTTAATTAATCTAATTTGTATATAATTAATATCTTATATTTTATTTATTCATAATAAATAAACACCACCATATTAATTTACCACTATAACCTTTATAGTCTAGAGATAAACTTTCCTTATTTGGTTATCAACTATAACCGCATTTTAATCCGACTCGATATTCATATGTGTGTGACCCGATAGGCTTCCGAATATGTTGGCCGTAGACACAAAGTGCATTTTACTAAAATGCCCTTCATACCTAACGATCACGGGATAGCGTCTAGCAACACACCGTGACCCCCAATCATCGGAAGAGTCAAAAGCAATGACCACTACCTTTCATGTGAAGCAGTTACCGTGTAACTTACAATCCTATCGCTGTAACAATATCCATACGATCGTATCTCGAGTGTCAATACATTGACGATCGTATCTTATAATCTGGATATCATGCTCTCTCGGAATAACACATTTACTCCCACTTTGCAAAGATTCTCGAGAGCGAGACATTCCTTATAAGAAGGCCATTTCGGATATTCGATCCCAATCATAGGATACGCGATTCCCGGACGACCAATCATGTATACTCCGCATGCTTCAATATCATACCCAATCACTACCACATGATCGCCCCATGGTTAGGAGAAATCTCAATAGTGTCAAAGCATGACAATCCACACCGTGATGCCATGAAGACTCCGGTCAAAAGGATAATTACACAACCGCCACATAGTGTGACACTTAATGTAAGTGGGTCAGTCTAACGTACGCATTCTCTAATACACGTCCACGTACAGTCCAAGTGTCCCTACACTTCGATAGACGAGATCTATCCCTATCTTCTAAAAGATAGAAGACATCCAATACGTGCTAGTCGATTATACTATCAATGTCCCATTTGATAATACATAAGGCTTGGAGACATTTAAGTACCAACCTTGTTATAGTGATTAGAGATCCCATCAACCATAATCACTATCATGGTTTCTCTATTACGTATTGATACTAGGGACGTTACTATATATATATACAACAAATAACATGAAGACAAACAATATATAATAACATAAGTGCTTTTATTAATCATAATAAAGTTATTACATGAACTAAATAGACTGTAAACGACCCGACCCGGTCGGATCCGGTCCAACCCGATTGGGTTTAGGACACCTTTCCAACATTATTCTGTTCGATGAATAATTTATTTAATTATTGTAGCTACTGGTTATAGGTCCATGGTCCCTAATGTGGCTTCTATAATTCGGGCTGAGATTCTTGTTTATTTAGGCCTCAGAAATAATTAATTGGCTGGGCCAATTAATTGATATGCATGAATATTATTTAGTTGAGCTAAATAATATAATGCACATAAAAGACATTTGATGTGGGCTTTTAAACTCTAGGGGTGGCGCCATTATGGTCTTAATTAGCACAAGAATTAATTTTCTTGTGTTATGGAAAATAAAAGATATTCTTGTTATGTGATTGGTTGTATGAGATGTTATTTGGATTTCTATTGGTCAATGACATGTCACAATTATTCATTAAGGAAAATATCTTTTTATTTTATTTAATTAATTATTTATTTAATTAATTAAAACTTGGAGACCAAAGATTTACTCTCCTATAAAAGGAGAGTTATTCCAAGTGTAAAACACTTGTATTATCGCCCCACACACCAAAAAGGAGAGGACAAATTAGTTTTTTTGTCTTGGGTTTTTGAAGAAGAAAAACTACAAGTTTTTCTTGGTGTTGCATATCAAGGAGGTTCTCATATCAAGAAGGGTGTCCACCAACCACCGTTTGGAGAACACATTGGAAGATCAAGGCTTCTCATCCTAAGATCTTGGCTTCTTTTCTTTCTATTGGTATGATTTTCTTAACCCACTTGTAGTTGTTAAATCCTTTATTTATGTATTGTAATATATAAATCATGATCCATCCGCTGCGCATAGATCTAATTCGTTTAGATCTGAGCTCCTACATCCTTCAGACACAATAGAAGATGTTCTAGAACTAGTTCCTTAGCGAAAGGAAACAAAACCGATTTATCTTGACATAGAAAGAAACTTGGGACAACTGAGATTAGCAGATAACTCAGATCAAGCTGAACCTCAGTTTCCACTTTCTGAACCAATTGCTGAGCTTGTCAATAATCAACATATTGAAGCAGAAGCTGAAACCCCAACAGTTCAAACCCTAGAAAATCATGCTCAAAAAAATCAAGTTCCTAAAGTTCAAGAAAATGAACAAGATACACTACTAGAAATTAGGCTTTTAATGAGGAGAATTCTCCTCATTAATTGTCCATTTCTCCTCATTAAAGGCTTTTAATGAGGAGAAACCACTCCTCATTGCGGCTTCTCTAGTTAAATGTATATAATGAGGAGAATTGAATCTCCTCATTAATTATATCATACATTTAATGAGAATATATCCTCCTCATTAAAATTATTTTAATGACGAAATTTCACCTCATTAAAATATTTTTTATGATGACTAATCTCTTCATTAAAAAGCTATTTACTCCTCATTGGAATTAAAATCAATATAACACAACTCCTCATTAAAAGGCCGTTTGCTCCTCATTAAATCGTGAAATGTAAATGATACATTTCCTCATCATAAGTAACACAACAATATATACAACAATATAAATCGTGAAATGTATACTAATGAATTACATCAAATATGTACAACGATAGATTTGTCCTCAAAAGATAAGTTACATATAGATGTAAATTTAAAGGATTTTCTAATATCACATCCCCAAAAGAAACACGTTGCTTTGGTCATACTACAAAATACCTTCCAAAATATGGTTACGTACTACAACATCTTAGGATATGATACGATAGCAATCCTTCCCATCTGTTCAAAAAGCTTCAATGCCCTGCAAAACCAGCATAAGAAATTGGAACGATTAATAAAGAACACATTTATCAACCAACCATAGCTACTTTCATCCTGAATTTTCTAAACCGTAATGTTGCCTCTATTACATAAATGATACGTATACCCCTTCACATTTATATTCAAAAACCAAGCCCCATACCAAACGAGAAAATCATTTTAGTAACATATATATATATATATATATATATATATATATATAACCAAAACAAAACAAAAGATGGAGTGCCACCTTTTCCCGTCCCATCCTTTCCACCTTATAGTATATAACCTTCTGTTAAAACAGAAAAGTGTCGCACATGCGGATTCACATTACTTTTTAGTCTACCTAACAACAACAAAAGAGAATCAAAATAATTCACCCGAGAACATGATTTTGCAGTTTTTCTCTTTTGTTTCTGGTAATTCTAAAGCCACATTACATCAAAAAAATTGTTAAGAATTCAAGACATAGATCATTTCATTAAACAAAACAAAGCAAGTATACACAAACATGAAATCCACAACACAGTTGTGCATCAACATCAAACACATAACCTTTTTCATGTATCACGTTACATCAAACACATAACATCAACATCAAACACATAACATCAAACACATAACCTTTTAAATGTCGATAAACCTGTTGCATATGCTTAACACATCCAAAAAAGAGAAATCTTATGTGATATTTCTTTCTTCCCATTTATCTTCACTAAAATGGACAAAAATATTGTGAACTGGATTTTCACCTTTAGAAAGAGAAAAAATATACATGTTCGAGTAATATCAACGCATAATAAATTCCAATGTCTACTTACATAAATTTAGCACTTTACCAATCGAAAATTTATTATCATTGCATAACATTATCCATAATACCTAGCTTTATTTACGAATGATGTATGTGTGTGTCTATATATATATATATATATATATATATATATATATATATATATATATATATATATATATATATATATATATATATAGTCCCTCATGGATTTTCAATGTCTCTCTTATACCTTTGAAACAATCATTGTATTCTAGATTTTTCCTTGTGAGCTAATTTGATCTTATCACATTTATGTAAAGGGAATGTTATGTAACAATCTTCTAAGAGATTTAGTTTTGATTTGGTTAAATTGTTTTTAGCACTTTACCGGTCATTCCATGGTTGCAAACGTCATCTTTCTTTTGCTCCCCAAGCGCTATCCGTTTACTTCCATATGTAGCATTTTGTGCATACCCGCGTTCCTTCGCCAACCGACCGGGTGCTATGAAAGAAACGGCTTCCGGATGATGCTCTTTTGACTTTTGGAATTCATTAAATTCATCTGTTGACACAAATATAGAAATTTACAAGAACTTTAGTTGATAAATGTCCATAGCACATCACTTAGAGAAAAATAATTATAGGAAATATTAATATAGTGTTATATTTTTGTTTGCGAATGAGAACTATGTATTGTCAATAACTATATGTCTACTTATGCCAGACATTTGCGTGTACAAACGGGAGCAACAACTAGTTTGCAAATCAAGTCTCTAAGATTCTATACCCGTGTCCTGTTTTCTCTGTCCCCTGTCCTAGTCATGATCACTGTGTTTTGTGCCTATAGTATTTAGATTGTGATTGAGCTTAAAAAACTATTACATCTAGTCTTAGGTTAGTTTGACCTAGGATTTTTGAATCCAAAATGAAGTATATAAAAACAATTATATTCTATTAGTATGGTATATTATTGTTGAGCAAACAGAGAACGGACCATATATGTACATTCTATGTATTTCCATGCTATATTATACTTAACACGAATTTAAAAAACTTGCTTAAAATTTTACCAAAAGGGCACATCATGAAGCAGCTTTGACAAAAGCAGGTTTCACATAGGAGTCAGGACATGGAGAACAATGATGACACCGGAGGCAAAAGCAATGCTAAAAGGAAAAAAATAATTCGAGACCAGTTTCATCGGGAAAGAAACGTAAAGGGATCAGAAAATATAGGGTCTTCCAAACACCGAAAGATGATATATCTAATGAGAACGGTTTGACGTTAACCAGGTTTCTTCGCTTCTTGCTATGGGAATCCCCAACTGTTTACTCACATCCGAAAACATGAATGAACTTATCGCCTTGACTTATAACCTTCAAAACGACCCGAATCTCAGTATGGAAGAAGTGTGTATTCTAAATTTTATCCAGTCCATTCCTTTCATTCAAAAGTTATTTGTCGAGGCTAAAGAAATCTCATCAAAAGCGGACGAGTTCTTTGGTGGGCAAAACACGAAAATAGAATTAGTGGCCTCACTCAAAGAGGAACACAATGCATCAAATGAGGAAATGGAAGCTTTAAAGGCTGCTAAAGCATCTACACTTTTGGAAATACTGGATATTGACAAAGAAAAGCTTTGCTACAGAAATTAGTCTTCAGCTATGAGCGACAAAAACAAAAGGATTCCATTCTACATTTCAACGTATCCAGTTTCAAAGAGTTACAAAATTCCAAAATGATCATGATACAAAGCATCAACCAAGACATACTTAATACATTTATAAAACCTACTACCTAATCACCAAAACAGTGGCAATCTTGATAACCCAAGTGGGGAGAACTCTTGTTTTCATAATTCTTGATCCCTGGAGTTAAAATAATCACATTTGGTTGTAAACACCAAAATAACTGCATATAGGACACTCACATAAAGACTGGATTCCATTTTCACAGTTTTTGACAAAAAAAGGATCGAACGGTGCATTAACTGTGGTACTATTGGTTCAGAAAAAAGGAACAAATAACGATGCATAATTTGTGGATGTTCATCATTTAATGATGAATTTATTATACCTAATTCCAGGCTTGTACTGCTAATTCAATCGAAATAGATGTAAGAAAATCAAACCTAATTCAAGAATTCCAGTGAGCAGCGAAACTATACAACATCAACACGGCTTCTGCAAATGAAGGAGACCGGAAAGACAAACCGTCGGAGCTCTGGAGCGGCAAAGGAATTTCTAGACCGATTGTAAGCTTGGTGTGAACGATAATACGAGGAGAAGAGGCGCTAACATAATCGAAATTGCTGGAATGGATTGAGTGGCGACCAACATTCCTATATTGGATAAGGTTGGTTTATATACAAAGTCAAACTATGTCGTTTTGATTAGAACCTTCATGAAAAGGGTTTTCTTTTTGAAAAATAAAAGTTTTTTTATTTGTTTTAAAAATACGTATTTATTTTGTAAAACAAAAAAGTTTTTTTTTGGTCAAATTTAAATGAAATTTACATTATTTTTTGTGGGAATCTTTTCCCCTAAAATTTGAGGTGGATAACTAATTTTTGTCAATATATATAGATATCATAAAATATACAAATAATGAGGAGAAATTTATTATTGTGCAACTAATGAGGAGAAATGTGATCGATAATGAGGAGATTTAAAACTTGGTCATCAATTAGCAAAATAATTTGGATCTCCTCATTATAATGACATTTAATGACGAATTTTTAGCTCCTCGTTAAATTCTCCTCATTAAAATCTAGTTTTCTTGTAGTGATATTCGAGAGGTTAAGAGATCATCCCGCCGAGCATGTGATTGGAGATATTAAGCAAGAAACCAATTAGATGCTATGCTAAATTGTTTTCTATCTCAGTTAGAACCTAAAATCATTGAAGAGGCTATGAAGGATCTAGATTTCATAATTTCCATGCATGAAGAATTGAATGATTATGAGAGAAATCAAGTATGGGAATCGGTGGAGAAACCAAATCATGCAAATTTAATTTGCACTACTTGGGTATACAGAAACAAGCTAGATGAAAATTGAAGCATTGTTAGAAATAAAGCAAGATTAGTAGCCAATGGATATTCTCAAGCTGAAGGGATTGATTTTGATGAAACTTATGCACCTATAGCAAGATTAGAGGCAATCAAACACTTTCTTGCTCATGCAGATTACAAGAAGTTCAAAGTATATCAAATGACTGTTAAAAGTGCTTTCCTAAATGGAATTCTAGAAGAAAAAGTCTATGTACAACAACCACCTGGATTTGAGATCAAAGGACAATAAGACAAAGTGTACAGATTGAAGAAGGCTTTGTATGGACTAAAACAAGCTCCCAGAGCTTGGTATGAGACCTTATCTCAGTTTTTAGTACAAAATGGTTTTACCAAAAGATCCATAGACAAGACTCTTTTCAGAATCAAAGCTAGTGATAGTACTCTATTAGTACAAATCTATGTTGATGGCATCATCTTCGGATCAGAAAATGAAGTAATGTGTGAAAAATTTGGTAATCAGATGAAAAGCTAATTTCATATGAGTGTGGTGGGAGAACTGAAATATTTCCTTGGACTACAAGTCAAACATATGGAAAGGAATCTTCATTCATCAAACTAAGTACACCTGAGAGCTATTGAAGAAATTTGGAATGGAAACCATCTTGGGAATTGCTACACCAATGGGTACTGGAGTAAGACTTGATGAAGATACGGAAGGTAAATATGTTGATCAAACTCTTTACAGAAGAATGATTGGAAGCGTTTTTATATCTAACTGCAAGTAGACCAAATATATCCTCTACAGTAGGAGTTTGTGCAAGATTTCAGTCTAAGCCCAAGGAGAGTCATTTATCTATTGTTAAATGAGTTCTGAAGTACCTTAAAGAAACTCTACAAGTTAGAATATTGTATTCCAGAGATGGTGAATTCAAGATGATATCATGTTCAGACTCAGACTATGCTGGATGCAAGGTTGATAGAGAGAGCACATCAGGCACATGTCAGTAAATGGGAAATAGACTTGTGTCATAGTTTAGTATGAAACAAAATTCAATCTCAACTTGCTACTGAAGCTGAATATATTACAGCAGGAAGCTATTGTGCTCAAGTGTTATGGCTCAGACAACGACTCAGAGATTATGGGATTGAAGAATGAGAAATTCCCATAATGTGTGACAACACAAGTGCAATTGCTATAACTGAGAATCCAGTATTGGGCTCAAGAACTAAGCGTATTGGCGCGAGACATCATTTTACAAGAGATCATGTTGAAAAGAATGATGTCATTGTAAGATATATACCTACAGAAGATCAGTTGGCTGATATTTTTACCAAGCCATTGGATGGAGATAGGTTTGCCAAACTGAGAACTGTGTTAGGCATTATCAAATTCAGTTGAAGAATTGAAATCCACCAATGGGGATTGATATTTATCATGCTGGGTGAGCTCACTTGACAAGTCAGTCATTGGTATCAACGATTTCATTAAAACTGATATGAGGAGAGATGATAATTTGAATAAATGACAATTACGCAAGCTGAAGATATGTTAACTGACTATCCTGAAGATCAATTTTTGAATTATTGAAAGAGTCAATGATAGTCAATTGTTAAAGTCTATGTATACCACTACAGTTACATCACATTAATTACCTCCGAATTGTCAGAAAAGCAGTTTCGTGTGTACTCAGATAAGGACAAATAGTAAATGCATTGGATACACAAATATTCAGAGTGGAAGTTCAACCGGTACAATCATATTCTTTATAAAGATTGGAAATCAATTTTAAAGGGAAAAACCGTTTACACTATACGAATTCAACCTCTCTACAAGTACTCTCGATATTTTCTTCAATGAAATACGGCTAAATAGAAATTTTCTTCAATGGTGACAAGATTAATTTATGAAGGTATGGTGATTTCTCTTGAAGATTATGAAAAGCAATGTCAAGGAACTCTTCTAGCAAGCCAAATCAGTGAGAAAATACGGCAGATACAAGAATTGGAAGATTTTCTCGATAACAAGCTCGAGAATAATCTTGATTTTGAAGCAATAATTCAATTTTGGGAGAATTTGAGGATTGATCACTATTTTCTCTCAACCACCATCTATGGAGAGAAGGTCAGCATCAACGCTGATGATATTCGATGACTATTCAATTTCAAGAAACCTACTGACAAATCAATTGATTTACTCAAATTACCACTGAAACAGGATGAATTTCAAATGCAAATATCTTCAAGTGAGAAACTAGCACATATTTACTCACCTATGAAGACTTTAAAGCAATAATTGGTCTTTCTAAACCAATGGTTGACAAGAAGCGTAATAGGCAGATTTCAAGGTCTAGACAATTTATGAAATGATAAAACAAACCTTATGAATGTCATTTAGGAGCAACTCGATTTCAACTGGGATGGGTACATCTTTACCAAAATAAAGAAGCAATACTATGAAGAAGTTGGTCGAATCAACAAACCCAAGAAAGAAGGTGAAAGGAAACATGGAAGACTTCATCTAAAGAAGTCGTTTCGTATTCTCATTCAACATTACTTGGCAGTTCTCAAGCGTGGAAAAGAAGCTGAAAATGTTGAAAAACTCAGCAAACTTGACAAATCTTCAGCACTTGCAAAAAATTTAAGAAAGAAAGTGGCAGCTGAAAAACCCTCAAACAAAACTAAAGTATTGCCAAAGAAAGCTGACAAGAAAACCGTGTTAGAATAAATTGCTTAGAAAGGAACAAAGCATAAAGATGACTCAGAAATCAAAAGAGCAATTGCAAGAAAGTTATTTTGGATTCCCCTGAGTAAGAAGCTGAAAAGATGAAGAAGCATCATGTAAGGGGGAACCAGAACTAAAAACTCGTGAAGCTGACATTTCAATCAGCAAGTCCACACCGGAAGCTAAAAAAATAGTTGTACAAACTAAAGTGATCAAGGATATTGATATTCAAGTTGAAGTAATAGAATGGAGAAGCACCACAACAGATAGTGCAACTACCTCACCACCCAGAAGATGAGTTTTTCATTGAACATGAATGGATTATAATGTTTATGTAGTGGAAACTCAACATAATCCCCAATCAAGAACCACTCGAAGAAGGGATGACAACTGAAAATCAGTGGTTTCTAGATCAGTTTGAAGTAGAGACCTTGTATGATTTATTTCACATGGAACAATTCTTAACTAGGGGCGCACATGATTTGGGTCGTGCGGGTTTCATAAAAACTCAAACCCAGCCCTTATGTTGCAGGTTATCAAAATTTGAAACCATATTCAACTCAATTCCAAGTTCAACCAACACATGCGGGTTTCGTTAAATGCGGGTTGAGTTCGGGTTGGGTGCAGGTTGCCATGACAATAGATTTTAATGCTCTAGTGATAATTAATTGATTTAGTAATCTTTAGTTATCGGAGAGAAAAAAAAATATTCAACATTTAAAAACTAAGTTATATAATAAAGACATATAGCATAAATATATCACCCATATCCCAAAAACCAAAATAAAACAACATAATAGTTTACGGTCCATTGTTCTCCATTGGATTAGAAAAGAACAAAAACAAAAGAGATCAAATCAAACTTTTCCTCCAAAAATACTCTCCGGGAAGCTTTCAATTCTGATCTACCTTGAAATGATGTCGCCGGAAGAATGTGATGAACCGATGATGGATGATGTTACCGGAAGAACAAGATTATAAGTGAACTTGTTCATGTTTGAATTGATGTTATTATATATATATATATATATATATATATATATATATATATATATATATATATATATATATATATATAGATTCTTTGTAGACTTGTAGAGTTGTAATCTTTCTATTTTCTTAGACCCTTCGTTTTAATTGAATGGAAAATACTTTAAATGCCTTTCTTGAAAGATGACAAGTTAAAAACTATTCTATTTTTCATTGTCCAACACATACATATATATATATATATATATATATATATATATATATATATATATATATATATATATATATATATATATATATATATATATGTGTGTGTGTGTGTGTGTGTGTGTGTGTGTGTGTGTGTGTGTGTGTGTGTGTGTGTGTATGTATATATATATATATGGGTTGAGTTGGGTTCATATGTGTTTTTTATTATACAACTCATACTCAACCCACAAGATGCGGGTCAAAATATATTAAAACCAAACTCAACCCAAATCCATTTTTAAACCGCAATTGAGGGTTGAGTTATGTTAAATTAGGTTGGATTGAGTCGGGTTGTGATTTTTTGTTCACCCCTATTCTTAACCATGTGTTATAAATTCCTACAAGACAATGCAGAAAAATCCAAGAACAAGACAGCTGATTCGATGATGATGATAAGGATGATAAAGATACGAAGCTGACTAGGAAATCTCAGTTACCAGCTATAATTGGACTAGCTGAAAACATGTATGTCTCAGCACAAGAAGAGAAGACTACTGGTGGAACTGACAAAGAAGGAAATTCAGTTGATCAAGATGATGAATTGCCAGTTGGGTCACAGACAGCTAACATTTAGAAGCAGACTGAAGAGAATAGAAGAGCCCTCATGATTCTAGATCCTTAGACTCAGTCTACCATCAAAATAACGGATGATCCAATTGATTTCATGATTGCTGAAGACATGAACAAGATCCAGAAATCAATGAATGTTTTACTTATCCAGAAGGATGGTTACAATGACATCTTTAACAAGATATCAGCATATTTGGATTTTAGAAAGAAAAGACTGATGAACCTGTGAACAAGCATTTGGTAATATTCAGTCAAGTCACAACAGACTCAGCTACAAAGATAGTTCAGTTGAAGAATAAACTGGAAGTAGCTACAACAGAAGATGGGAAAATCCACACTCAAGCTGAATGACATCTCAACCAGAGAATTTTTGGACTAGAAAATCAGCTGAAGGAACTTCATTCCTCACAACTAGGCATTGCAAATGGGAAAAATTTGACTCATGACCTCATTTTACAGCTCAATGATGCCAAAAAGGGGGAAGGAAAAGAAGCAGAAAAGAAAAGGATAGAATTGGAACAAGAAATCACAAAGCTGAAGAATGAAATTTCAAAACTTCAACCTAGCCAACTATTATTCCAAGAAGTAAATGAGTTAAGTCTGGATGATATTTTTGACAGTTTATACAACCTTCTGAAGGACAACTAACTCTCACACAAGAGTTATGGGCAGAATTTCAAGGTCACTATCATCACTTGAAACAGAAGTACAAGTACAAGACTCAAGAAGAATCAGTACAAACTTTGTTTTCGAACAAATTTCATGACCTTAAAATGAATGAGTACAAGAAAGCAAGAAAAGTGCAGGAAAAACTTGCTATTAAAGACAAGAAAGAACAAATGAAGATTGATATGGAAGAGTTTGAATATTTCTACAAAGACAACAATGAACTACCCAAGCTAGATCAGTGGATCAGATGGAAGAAGCATAGTCAAGTTGATTACAACAATGTCTTTGTAGATGAAGACAAAAACAAGTTTGAAGAATATAAAGCTTTTGATGAAGACAGAAGACTTGCTATGCGTATAAAATTAGCTGAACAAGAGAAAAAGTTGGCTTAGTTAGAATGGAAGTCTTATTTTGAAAAGTTGTAACTACATTTGTAATCAACTGAGATTTATTGAGCTTTAATGAAAATCAAGTTTTTGTTTTTTTTTGTTCCTATCTTTAAACTTTTCTTTTAAGGAGGGTTTTAGCATCATTAAAAATGGGGAATTTTTAGAAATAAAATTGAGTTTTGATGATGATTCATCAGTTGTTTGTTTAATTGTTTGTTTTTTACCCCATTGACAATAAGATGAACTTGATGTTATAGTGAAAAGTTAAAATATGTCTAGAATAAAAATATATAGGATTTATTAGGGTCTGATTTTTGTATAGATTATACCAGACAAGCATTGTAACAGAAATGTTGTAGGTTTTAGTGGAGTCTAGGATTCAAAGCTGAAATCTACTCAAGATAGGTAAACTGAGAGATCAATCTCAGTTGGCCATATCTAAAGCTAAAGATTCCAGGCTGATGGGACAAACTCAGGTATGAAGGCTGAGGAATCAAACTCAGTTTTGAGGACTTAAGGCTAAGGGACCAAACTCAGTTTTTGAAGACTAAGCCGAGACTGTAAGGTTAGAATTAAGGTACGTCTGTGATGGCCTAAACTGACTTTATAGATCTTGTATTGAAGATCTAAGATCCATAAGAACAATATGATTTTAGTTATTTTATGAGATAAAACACTGTACTCTGATATCCCAATCAAAGATCAGATGAACAGAAGCAACTCAATATAAGTAAGTCAAGGTAGAGACAAATCTGAAACGGCTATATTTGAATTTCAAATACAAGTCACAAGATTCACACCTATAAATAAAGGACTCTTGATTCAGATTGAATAGGATGAACATAAGAAAAAAATACGATAATATGCAAGAACTTTATTGAGTGCAATCTTACCCTGCTGAGCATCACTGAGTTTAAATTTGTTGATCAAGAACTTTTTTCAAGTGTAACCTGCTATCAAGTTAAATCAAGTATACACACTTGAAGACCACAAGCTACTAATCATATCATCCCGAGCAAGCTGCTGAAAGCTGAATCACTTACTTGATTCAACCTTCTTTTCAAGAAGTTTTCTGAAGACAGAGAAGCACTTTTGAAGTGTCAAGGACTTTTGTTTGTGGTGGAGCTGGTGAAGAGGCAATCCTACCCTTCCAGGACTAGTGGAATACTTTGGAGCAGCAATCCTACCTATTTCAAGTGTTCAGTTTGTGAAGCCATAGTCATTGGTGAAGCACAAGCAGTTTATGGATTTTTGTAACAGAACCTCAAGAATCTCTAGTGAATTTCCTCCAACATCACAGGTGAAGAGTGGACTGACAGGATTACACCACCCAGAACCACTATAAATCTTTCCTACTTTACTTTACTTGCATTTACATTCTGCAATTTAGCTTATCAGCATACTAATCACATCAACCTACTGAAACAAGCAACTGAATCACACCACTTGCACTACTGAGTATCCAATACTTAGTATCATCTTTTTAACAACAAGTAACAAGACATATTATAATATATTCCACTGCAACAAATTCGGTAACCTTAATAGTCAGTAGACTACTGAGTGGTAAGCAGACTATTGACCCTGCTGAGTTTGTAAAACTCCAAAAAATTTTTAAGTGTTAAGTTTATTCACCCCCCTCTAAACTTAACCAAAGCCTTTTCAAGGGACTAACACATTGCCTGTTTTGGAAAAGCACTGTTCTGATAATGTTGAGGCTACATGCATCATGCTTTCTTCTATGACACCGGAACTTTAGACACAGAATGAGTCCATGGATGCTTACACCATCATTGGTCATCTGAAGGAGCTCTATGCTAACTAGTCTCGCACTGAGACGTGCGAGGTCTCAAATGCCCTTTTTGGTTGCAAGATGGCTTTAGGCACCTCGGTTGATTCACATGTGCTAAAGATGATCGGGTACATAGAGAGGCTTGAGAAGCTGGGCCACAAGTTGAAGCATGAGTTAAGTGTTGACTTGATTCTGTGATATCTACCTAACTCCTACTCATAGTTTGTGATGAACTATCACATGAAAAGATTGATTGCTCCCTTACAGAGTAATCAAAAATGCTCAAGACTGCTAAGGAACCTGTTGATAAGGGCAAGAAAGTGTTGCACGTAACTTCTTGTAAAGGCAAGAAAAAGGCTCATAAGAAGACCAAGAAGGCAAAGGAAGCTCCCAAGCCAATGCATAAGATAGCCAAGGACAAGACAAATGATGCTTGCTTCCATTGAGGCCAGATATGCCATTGGAGGAGAAACTGAAAGGCCTTCTTGAGTACTAAAAAGATCCAACATGGGGATGCTTCGACTTCAGTTATGTTTATGATTGAGATCAATATTGCTTCTTCTAAGTCTAACCACCGGGTATTAGATACTAGATGTGCTTCTCACATTTGTACGGATATGCAGGCACTAAGAAGGACTAGAGATCTAAAGAAAGGAGAGGTTGACCTGCATGTTGGGAATAAAGCAAGTATTGGTGCCCTAGCCTTAGGAGTTTATTTTCTTTCGTTTCCCAGTGGGCTAGTATTTGAATTAAATAACTGTTTTTTTGTTCCAGCTTTTACGATGAGCATTATTTCTATTTTTGAATTAGATGTTGAAGTATTTTCTTTTACGTTCAAGAATAACTGTTGTTCTTTTTCACGTGATGGAATATTTTATGGTACTGGAAAACTTGACAATGGTTTTTACAGATTAGATATGAATGTTGTATACTTAATATAAACAACAAGAAAGCTAAAACAAGTGACTTGAATGAATCCTACTTATGCCATTGTCGACTTGGTCATATAAATAAGAAATGCATTTCCAAACTCCATAATCATGGATTATTGGATAATTTCAAGTAGAATCATTTGATACATGCGAGGCTTGTTTACTTGGAAAGATGACAAAGTCACAATTTAGGCAAGGGGATAAGATCCAATGAATTTGTGGCCTATTGTTGATCAAGGCCAAATGAGGATACTCATAATTTATCACCTTCACTGATGACCATTCTCTTTATTGTTATGTATACTTAATGAAGTATAAGTTTGAAGACTTTGAAAGGTTCAAGGAATTAAGATGTGAAGTTGAGAAACAACTAGGTAAAGAAATCAAAATACTTCGATCCGATCGAGGTGGAGAATACCTAGATGATGAGTTTCAAGATTACTCAAAAGAGAATGTGATTCTGCCTGAGTGGACCCCTCCCGGAATGCCTCAGATGAATGGTCTGTCTGAAAGGAGGAACATCACCATGTTAGATATTGTGCGATCCATGATGAGCTATGGAGTTCTTCCAAAATCGTTTTGGGGGTACTCTCTTGAAAAATCATCCCATACACTTAACCGAGTTCCATCAAAGATGGTGGATTCTACATCATCTGAAGTATGGGCTAAGAAGAAATTGAATCTGCCATATCTTAAACCTTGGGGTTGTCCGACTCATGTGAAGCGGATTATGCCTAACTAATTAGAGGCCAGATCTGACAAATGTCTGTTTGTGGGATATCCTAGAGAAACTAGAGGATACCAATTTTACCATCCAGGAGAACAAAAGATGTTTGTCTCCAGGACTAGCCACTTTCTAGAGAAAGAGTTTATTCTGGAAAGGGTCAATGAAAGTAAGATTCATCTTGAAGAAATTCAAGAACCACTTGTGGACAACAGTCATTTGATGGAAGTAGATCACACACCACACATTGATGAGGTGCAAAAACCTGCTCTAGAAACACAGACACCTCAAAGATCCACCAAGGAATGCCGTGAGCCTGAAAGGTACACTGGCGTATACCTCATTTATGATGAGGACCCTAAAACTTATGAGGAGGTGTTAGTGGGGCCTAACAAAGAGAAATGGCTAGAAGCTATTAATTCTGAACAGAGTCCATGAAGGACAACCATGTTTGGAACCTAGTTGACCCACCTGAAGGAATCGTTCATATAGGGTGTAAGCGGGTTTTTAAGAAAAAGACCGAAATGGATGGTAATGTGGTTACCTAGAAGGCAAGGTTGGTGGCAAAAGGTTATAAGCAAACACAAGGAGTTGACTATTTGAAAACTTTTCGCCGGTAGCTATGCTAAAGTCCATTAGAATTTTGCTTGCTATTGCAGCTTACCATGCTTATGAGACCTGGCAGATGAAAGTGAAAATAATTTTCCTTAACAGTGATCTGTCTAAGGAAGTGTACATGACACAACCTGACGGTATCACAACCAATGATGCTAGGATGGTGTGCAAATTGCAAAGGTCCATTTATAGGCTGAAGCAAGATTCTCAGAGTTGGAATCTTCACTTTGATGAGACTATCAAATAGTTTGATTTCATCAAAAATGAGGATGAGACGTGTGTTTACAAGAAAGTTAGTGGGAGTGTTGTAGTTTTCTTAGTGCTTTATGTAGATGACATAATGCTCATACGGAATGATATCTCTATGTTACTCTCAGTCAAAGTTTGGTTATCCAAGAACTTCTCTATGAAGGACTTGGGAGATGCAGCCTATATTATAGGAATTAAGATCTATAGAGATAGATCGAAAATTTTGTTTGGTCTGTCACAATCCATCTATATAGACAAGATGCTGAAGAGATTCAACATGGGGCAATCCAAGAGTGGATTGTTTCCCATGTCTCATTGGGTCTATCTGTCAAAGGAAATGTGTCTTAAGATTGAGGAGGAAAGGGCTCATATGAGTAGGATCCCTTATGCCTCAACTATTGGATCCATAATGTATGCCATTTTGTGTACTAGACCGGAAGTCTCATACCCTCTAAGTATGAGTAGTAGGTACCAGGCAAATCCAGCTAATGGTCACTGGATTGTTGTCAAGAATATCCTTAAGTACATGAGACGTACTAGCGATATGTTCCTGGTTTTTGGGAACACTGATTTGGTAACTTGAGGTTATACAGATGCAAGTTCCAAACTAACAAGGATGATTTAAAGTCACAGTCTGGGTTTGTTTTAATGCTTAATGATGGAAACGTTAGTTGGAAGAGTTCCTAGAAGGAGACTACTACAGACTCTACAATGGAAGCCGAGTATATAGTAGCCTCCTAGGCGGGAAAGAAAGCGGTTTGGATGAAGAAGTTTGTTACTGAACTTGGTGTGGTTCCCTCTATTGAAGGTCCAGTCCCAATGTACTGTGATAACAATGAGGCAATTTCTCAGTCACAGGAACCAAGGTCTCATCAGAATTCCAAACATGTATTATGGCGCTATCGCTTGATTAGGGAGATATTAGATATATGAGATGTAAAGATAGAGAAAATCCACATGAACGATAACATAGTTGATCCGTTGACCAAGTCTTTGTCGCAGGCTAAGCATGTGAAACATGTTCATATGCATGGGCTTAAGCATATACGTGATTGGCTTTAGGCCAAGTGAGAGATTGTTGAATTAGTGTCCTAAACCTTATCAGGGTGGACCGGATCCGACCATATCGGGTCAGTTACAGTCTAGTAGTTCATGTAATATATTTATTATGATTAATAAAAGTACTTTTGTTATTGTATATTATGTTTATTTGATGAACCAATTTATTATTGTATGTATAGTAAAATGCTTAGTAATAAACTGTGACAGAGAAACCGTGATAGTGATTATGGTTGATGATATCTCGAATCACTTTAATAAGTTTGATACTTAAATATCTCTAGTCTTATGTACTATTAATTAGGACATTAATAGAATGGTTAGACTAGCACGTATTGGATGTCTTCTATGTTGTGAATATAGGGGTATATCTCGTCTATCGAAGTATATGGACACTTGGACTGTACGTACATGTATATTAGAGAATGTGTTCGTTAAACTGACCCACTTACTTCATTAAGTGCCGCGGTATGCGGCGGTTGTGTAATTATCCCGAGACCGGAGTCTTCTTGACATCACGGTGTGGATTGTCATGCTTTGACGCTATTGAGGTTTCCTCTATTCAATGGGGGATCATGCGGTAGTGCTTGGGGTATGATATTGATGAAGGATGCAGGTTCTTAGATCTAAACGAATTAGATCTACGCGCAGCGGATAGATCATGATTCATATATCAAAACACATAATTAAAGGACTTCAACTACTACAAGGGGGTTTAAGGTCATGTTACCAAGAACGGGAAGAGAAGCCTTGATCTTCCGATGTGTTCTCCAAATGGCGGTTAGTGGACACCCTTCTTGATACACGAACCTCATTGATATGCAACACCAAGAAAAACTCCAAGTTTTTCTTCCTCTAAAACCCTAGACAAGAAAAACAAATTTTTTCTCTCTTTTTGGTGATATGGGGCGAAATTTTCAAGTGTGATTTACACTTGGAATAACTCTCTTTTTATAGGAGAGTAAATCTTTGGTCTCCAAGTTTTAATTAATTAAATAAATAAATAATTAAATAAAATAAAAGGATATTTTCCTTAATGAATAATTGTGACATTGTATTGACCAATAGGAAATCAAATAACAAGTCATCCAACCAATCATATAACAAGAATATCTTTTATTCTCCATAACACAAGAAAATCAATTCTTCTGCTAAAAGAGAACCAATATGGCGCCACCTCCCTAGGGTTTCAGCCCACATAAAATGTCTTTTATGTGTATTATATGATTTAGCCCAACTAAATAATATCCATGCATATCAATTAATTAGCCCAGCCAATTAATTATCACTGAGGCCCAAGTAACAAGATTATTAGTCCGAATTACGAGAATCCACATCGGGGACCATGGACCTATAACCGGTAGCTCCAATAATTAATTATTCATCGAACGAATAAGTACATTAATTATTAATTACGGGATTACGCCACCATAAACCCGAAACCGAACTCTACCGATTATAGATGTATACTTATACTCAACCCATAGAGTGAATAAGGGTCCATTGATATAATCACTACATACGGATTAACCCTCCATAGATCCGTCCATTCGAGTGGGAAGTCTCCATGAACCCGACTCGAATATCTTATCCTTATTTACCATTAACCCCCGATGATCAATTAGCACATATATCGACTAGTAGCTAATTAGTCAAATGTGAACTCCCGGGATCGATCACTTTCTTAGGGCTAACAAACAAAGGGCCTGTCTCTCTACTTCCCGCGGGAAGGAATGGATTCCATGTACGTGAAAATCGAACTACTCACTCATCCGGAGATAGTGCCAATGAGAAGTGGCTTGGAACACATATTTAAGTGAACCGTAACTAACACATCAAACACTACCCCGGGACAAGCGGCACCACGTGATCACCTCGGGATTAAGGTTGATCCATATATGATCATCTAATGATTTAATAAGATTCCTCGATTACGGAATTATATCGAGAAAAACGATTAAATCGGTCCGATCCTATATGAATGCCATCATATATAAATACCCCACGTAGGTACCCTCTACCGATGGTCCGGATAAGACTATCACACCCAAAGATGTTCTGGGCGCGTTATTGGTGTTTTAATCAAGAGACCCTAAACTCTGATTAAGTACACCACGGACTAATAGTTTAAGTATATCACCACTAACTCAATCCTCACGTGCATGCCATACACCGAGTTAAGCGGTTACATGCGATATACTTAGGGTTTGCAGCAGTGTATTACTTACAAGCACAAAGCAAGCAATAAGGTAAGATAAATTCTATCATAAAAAACAATTACACAAATTGTCTTTCGGGCACTACACCTAACAATCTCCCACTTGCACGAAATGACAAGTAATGATTGTTTTTAGAGCACACCCTTTCTCATCTTATTCACAACACTCTCCCACTTGCTCTAAAAGCAGATGAGACATATCACTCAATGCCGTACCCTCCAAGCACTAGACTTGGTGCACTAATTAGTTAGGTTATCGACTCGAAACGATCTTTAGGATCGAAACATTGCCAGTCTACCTAATCAGGCAGTACTCTCTCTCAATATGCTTTTGACCTCTAGTGACTGAGAAAATCCTTCTAAGCTATCTCTTCACTGTTTTCACAATGAAGTGATATCGGCTCACTAGACCTGGAATTACTCCCAGATCAGAAAGGAAATTCCTAAGCCATATTGCCACTCTAGCTGCTCCGAAAGCTGCTACGTATCCGATTAACTAAAATCGAATTGGCGGTTCTGGATTTATCCAGACTATAGCTTCATCACAATGAGTAAACACTGAGCCCGAGATCATCCCAACGATCATCCTTAATCTGACTATAAGTCAGAATCAGTGTAGTCAACCATATTCAAGTTTGCACCGAATATTCAAGCACATTATTCCTCGTTCTTCAAAGATACTTGAGGACGTACTAAACCGCTATTCTATGCTCGAATCCGAGATTCGACTACTATTGACTTGTGACAACTTTGACTTGCCGTTATCCAAGAGAGACTCTATCCCATTTTCTCTTTTATCCGGAGATTTAGAGAATCATTCCTGAGAGGTAAGGTAGGACTACTCTCGTTGAATGTTGCATACGTATATGCATGATCATCTTAACCAATAAGACGGATGGGATAGCCAATGACTCATTCTTGTGAATTTGACCGAATCAAATTCTTAGAATATAGTCCAATTCTCTCATCCGAGAGAATCTTGGCGTGTCGATTTCCGACTTCGAGATAGCACACCCATGTTGTTTCCAACCGTTTTAGTGTTATCATTTATGAACACTAATGCTACTACTTTACCAATATTGATATCCAGTCTACGAAAAAACTTTTCAATATTTTGGTCAAGTCCACATATTTTAAAACATGTGACTTTTAAATGACCGAGAGGTTCTCTTAAATCCACAAAGGATATAAGCCATGGAAGGCTTCCTACCAATGGTTCTTTCTGAATAAATTAAGATATCGTTAGTCTCGCAAAAAAGGTATTAGGGAATCACCCCTATCTTCTGCTTTGTAACGAATCCGTTATTCATTCTTAGCTAAAACCTTTCTATTCTGAATGAATTCAGATTCCGTTGTTCGGCAAGAAAGTCTCAGGGAATCACGAAATCTAGCAAGACTGAGTGGT
Source organism: Gentiana straminea (assembly GCA_036785695.1). NCBI lineage: Eukaryota > Viridiplantae > Streptophyta > Magnoliopsida > Gentianales > Gentianaceae > Gentiana > Gentiana straminea. The sequence goes on along the minus strand of JAVUPR010000332.1, from coordinate 947,495 downwards.
GAGAGAGTTCAAGGTCTGGTTAACTCTCTACTTGTCAGGGAATCACCCCTATACCACTCAACTTTGCGCTAAAAGTATAAACTTTCCTATTCATTCGACTCTTTTCTATGTAGATCCAATTGCTCCCACTTTGGGCTTTGAGACACTCAAGTGGTTGTACAATAGATCGAACAAAGCGGAGTACAAAAACTCCATTTACGGGGTTAAGGTTTGTCAAACCAACCTCTATGATCGAATCCTATACGGCCACTAAGAGCCATAGGTTATCAATCACCCCATAGACCGTAAAGTCCACAAAACCACAATGGGTCAATGGTTAAACCATACTCCCACTTTGCGTGGTGGATTGACATCCCGATCTAGTAGTATTTATCGGTGTAATCACCAACAACCGATGTTGGACGTGGTCCGATTAAATCAGATAGTAACTACCTTTGGGTAACCGTACTCCAAGGTTTAAGGTTGTTACTTATAGATTCTATCAGAAGGCTTATGACAGTTCAACCGTCACTTTCTGATCTCAAGAATCTTATAATCAACCTTCACTCGTCTCATTAAGATATTTCACGAATAGTCACAATCTGAACTTATGCGCAAAATCTCCAATCCTACCTTCAAGCATTAAATGCTAAATGCCTACATTTATGGAAGTGGTGTGAACCGAATTCACTCATTATCCAAAAATTCACTGGCATCTTCTAGGCAGACTTCTCGGTTTACATAATAATGTTAACCGTTATTTTTGCAACCAATTATCTTAATCGAGTTTAACAGTGTATTGTAGCACATTAATAACTATATCAGGCAAGTCAATGGTTTCTTCCTCAGTGAGAAACATTCCACTAGGAGGCAGGACGAGCATCAGTCCCAAGACTACGCTATAGCCTATTTATGAGCATGGAATACTCTATTCTCTGCTAAAATCAGAGACTCCTCCTCGTATTCTTTTGATAAACTAAATCACGTTTCGAGTAGTTATCAGACAAAATGTCACCACTCAAAAAACTCCCACTAGCTTGTGTCTCTCACTAGACCCCGAAGGTCATGATGATCAAGCTATGTTACCCCTTCAAATCTATTACCCTCTCCCGATTGAGAGGAAACTTAGTCATTGTTCCTTTGAGATAGTGTTCCTAGGCGGGAGACAGGAATCACCCTTAGCCAGTCGTTAGGTCTTATCTCTAGGATATATGCACTAATTAATAGATATTGAAGGGTCGTTTATCTTAATACGGAAACCTTTTACCTTTAATAGTTTTAGATGCGCTACACATACCTATTCAGCTTTTCTTAGTGGTTCTGTCTTTATCAAACAAAAGTCCGAGTCACGGATTCGTACTTGCAAATGTCATCTCCACTTTGTTTAAGGCAAGCGTAGTATCGATATGAAAGTGAATCCATTTGTTTCAACGAATCTGTAAACAAAAAAAATAATTTTTTCTTGTGATATTCAAGGATAGAATCCGAAATTCATTTCCTTATATCACTCCCACTATTATAGCTGAAATAACTGCCCATTGTCTACTTTATTAATTGTTACTGCACATCTTCCTTGTTCTTCCAAAGAACTAAGCTACCGAGTCAAGTTACTCGGTTAAAGAAAGTCGCTAAGGATTCATTGGTTAAGTGATCCGAAATCACTTTCCTTATCCTATACTTTCTTTAATTAATTTTTCGGTTTAGCCTCAAAACTTTAGTTAAGATGATTAACACTTATAGACATTCTTTCCCATTCTCAACTTTCCTTAAAAGGAAATAGTCTTGAACTAGCGAGTTCCATTGAGTAGGCACTACTCGTGAACGTGGGATGTCTAATGAAAGCGTTACCCGGTGGGACTAATTTTCTAATAAATTAGAAAAACAACAGATAAAAGCTCCCACTAGTTTATCGGTTCCAAATACCGTCTAACTAGCGACACTTTAATTTATGATTCTCTAATTTTTCTATTAGAAAGTTTCTCGTGTACACACTACACAATTAAAATTCACTAGAAGAATTTTATCGTCCCAATCATCTTTCAAACTAACTATGGTTGTCTCTCGTTCAACACGAGTGACAGCAGTGACATACTTATTTACGTCACTTAAGTCTTGAAGGCTCAAGAGAAATATCTCTCCCGAAAAATTAATCGCATGTAAGATCAATAATTACAACGTTCTAGTTACTTGCCACTTTTTAACTAAGTCATTACTAGTCAATTTTACACTAGCAGTCTAGCACCCTAGAGAGATATATAAATAGTTGTAAATAAAATTGACATAAAATAAATCCAAATCATACACTACTAATAAATTTTAGGAACATAAACTAAGTACTTATAGTCTATCCTACCGTTCCAAGGATTTAATCTAATGCCTCAGTGCCGCCTTAGGGTAGGTCAAAGAGGTTTCGATTAATATTGAAGATCAGATTGAGAATCGAACATCTCATTTGTGATCGTCAATCACCTGTCCTTTTTCAGCCAAGGTATTACCAAAATACCCTTTATGAGTGTGACCTACTGTTTCAGATCTTTAGATAGACCCCGAGTGTGCCGCCTAAGGGTCGGTCAGTGACTCAGCAAGTACCCAAAATCCTATCCTTTCGGAGACCAAGCCTTGAATTTTTATAGCGGTGAAGGCCTTCCTTAGGGGGCCGAAATCAAAGCCGGCACGAGGCGTTACCATTCTCTCACGTTGCTTGTGTCAACAGTAGAGGCCGTGGGGTCGGTTGTCGCCTCTCCCGCTCCCACTCAATATTTTGAAAAAGTGGTGGGTTTAATGATCACGTTTTTGGACTTGATGTTACATTAAGGAACAATAAATCATAGGCCCGAATGTTGTCGGTTATGTGGGCTAGCCCACCCGACCTATTCGTTAGAACATATGTGGCCGTCGGACGGGTCAAGGCTAGGAGAGCTCCGTTGAGCCATAGTGGCTCTTCGGATGGCTCGATGTGCCGGACCCCCGTGCAAATGCCACACGTGGAGGGTGAAATCGATTGAGCCGTAGCTACGTTGACCACCCAACCGTGGTTAAACCACTTTCGAACCTCGTTTGCCCGTGATTATCCAATCCTTAAACATCAAACATTCACGTAGACACTACGGAACAAAAAGGTAATCTCGTCTTAGGTAAGGTGGAATTCACCGAGAATCCAACACCTTAACCACGAGGTTTCGGGATTTTACTCCTTATGCTTTTGCGAGTGGGATTCACCGAGAATCCATCACCCAACCTCGACGATTGAAAAACCCGTGTTCCTCGGTTTTACCCTAATTAGTTTCTAATTAATATCAAACAATTAATTAAAACTAATCATGTGTTTTATACATGCCTAACTAATTCCTCGAATTAATTTCTACATGTATGCATATGGAGTGGAATTCATGATATGATGCATGTCATGACAATTTTCCGGTTCTACTCATACAATCTACACATGTATACTAGGGCGGAAAATAAACACCGAGATGGACCGTTGGCACCCCCGTATCTAATCTATTAGAAAATAAATAACCAAAACCCTAACTAGGGTTTACTTCTTTCTAACAAAATCTGCAGCTGTTCAAAATCTTCGACGATCGGCAAACCAAACGAACTTGGATCGCGACGAAACTTTCCAGATCTGTTCTTCACTCCAGGGCTTCAATATGGACGGTTGGATTCGGAGCTTTGACTTGTCAATTTTCTCCGGTGAGCCGCCCAACTTGCTGCTGAAACAGACTCTTACAGCAGCGCATCATTCACTTCCCGAGGCCGATCGGGGATTAAGATGAATCCCGATCGTCCTGAAAATTTTATCTCACGTCCAAAACCCCATGATTATCGATCTGACCAGTCGGATTTTCGTTTCAACGGTCCAATCCTTTCCAGAAAATCGAGGAAGTCACAGTTAGGGTTTCTGTGAATCCTGCGTTTTTCTGTTACAGCTACCTCTTCTCATCAACGAACGGACATCCAAACGGCCTTTGATCGACGCCAAATTTTGTGGGATTGTTCACCAACTTCCAATCTTGATTCTGACCGGAGGGATCTTTGTTTTAACGGTTCAAAAACTGGATTAACGAAAGAACTAAACAGCTACTAAACAGATCTATTTACATGAAATTAAACTTGCAATAATAAATAAATTACATAATTTCCTATACTCATATGAACGAATTTTCATCGTTTATATGAGTTTACAATAGATCTAATGGGAAAACGGTGCCAACCCCAATCCATCTCTTCAACCATAGCAATTTAAAAATTATTAATGCATAATAATAAGTAAAATATCACCTACATGCAATTTCACACCTTCAAATTGTTTAACTACGATTATGATTATATAAATCGTGGAACCTGTCTCTGATACCACATGAAGGATGCAGGTTCTTAGATCTGAACGAATTAGATCGACGCGCAGCGGATGGATCACGATTCATATATCAAAACACATAATTAAAGGACTTAAACTACTACAAGGGGGTTTAAGGTCATGTTACCAAGAACGGGAATAGAAGCCTTGATCTTCCGAAGTGTTCTCCAAACGGCGGTTGGTGGACACCCTTCTTGATACACGAACCTCCTTGATATGCAACACCAAGAAAAACTCCAAGTTTTTCTTCCTCTAAAACCCTAGACAAGAAAAACAAATTTTTTCTCTCTTTTTGGTGATATGGGGCGAATTTTCAAGTGTGATTTACACTTGGAATAACTCTCTTTTTATAGGAGAGTAAATCATTGGTCTCCAAGTTTTAATTAATTAAATAAATAATTAATTAAATAAAATAAAAGGATATTTTTCTTAATGAATAATTGTGACATGTATTGACCAATAGGAAATCAAATAACAAGTCATCCAACCAATCATATAACAAGAATATCTTTTATTTTCCATAACACAAGAAAATCAATTCTTGTGCTAAAAGAGAACCAATATGGCGCCACCTCCCTAGGGTTTCAGCCCACATAAAATGTCTTTTATGTGTATTATATTATTTAGCCCAACTAAATAATATTCATGCATATCAATTAATTAGCCCACCAATTATTTATCACTTTGAGGCCCAAGTAACAAGATTATTAGTCCAAATTACAGAAGCCACATCGGGGACCATGGACCTATAACCAGTAGCTCCAATAATTAATTATTCATCGAACATAATAAGTACATTAATTATTAATTCCGGGATTACACCACCATAAACCCGAAACTGAACTCTACCGATTATAGATGTATACTTATACTCAACCCATAGAGTGAATAAACGTCCATTGATATAATCACTACATACGGATTAACCCTCCATAGACTGTCCATTCTGAGTGGGAAGTCACCGTGAACCCGACTCAGAATATCTTATCATTATTTACCATTAACCCTTGATGATCAATTAGCACACATATCTGACTAGTAGCTAATTAGTCAAATGTGAACTCCCGGGATCGATCACTTTCTTAGGGCTAACAAACAAGGGGATCGTCTCTCTACTTCCCGCGGGAAGGAATGGATTCCATGTCCGTGAAAATCGAACTACTCACTCATCCGGAGATAGTGCCAATGAGAAGTGGCTTGGAACACATATTTAAGTTAACCGTAACTAACACATCAAACACTACCCCGGGACAAGCAGCACCCTGTGATCACCTCAGGATTAAGGTTGATCCATATATGATCATCTAATGATTTAATAAGATTCCTCGATTACGGAATTATATTGAGAAAAACAGATTAAATCGGTTCAGTCCTATATGAATGCCATCATATATAAATACCCCACGTAGGTACCCTCTACCGATAGTCCGGATAAGACTATCACACCCAAAGGTGTTCTGGGCGCATTGTTGGTGTTTTAATCAAGAGACCCTAAACTCTGATTAAGTACACCACGGACTAATAGCTTAAGTATATCACCACTAACTCAATCCTCACGTGCATGCCATACACTGAGTTAAGCGGTTACATACTGATACACTTAGGGTTTGCAGCAGTGTATTACTTACAAGTACAAAGCAAGAATAAGGTAAGATAAATTCTGTCATAGAATACAATTACACAAATTGTCTTTCGGGCACTACACGTAACAATTGAAGCATTCTTATGATTCATGTTGTTCGTTTGGACGTTGTGTATCTAGATAGTATGAGTAAATATCTGAAAGAGCCTTCTTTTAAAGAATGTCTAGCTCTCGTGAATCTTTACAAAATGGAAGTAAATGAGTTACTTCGAGAGAGCATTATATCTGGATTATAAGATACAGTCGTTAATGTATTGACACTCGATATATGACCGTATGGATATTGTAACAGCGATAGCATTCTATTTACATGGTAACCGTTTCACATGAAATGTGGTAGTCATTGCATTTAACTCTTCCGATGATTGGGGGTCATGACGTGTTGCTATACGTTATTCTTGATCTTTAGGTATGAAGGGTATTTTAGTAAATGCACTTTGTACCTATGGCCAGCATATTCAAAAGCCTATTGGGTCACACACATAAGAACATCTAGCCGGATTAAAATGCGGTTATAATGACAACTAAATAAGGAAACATTTTATCTCAACTATAAAGTTTTATAGTGATAAATTAATATTCTTGTATTTATTTATTATGAAAAAATGTAATACAAGATATTAATTATGTTGATTAAATAAATATATGTATTATACATATTTATATATACGGGGCGCATATTTATGTGTATTAGATACACATGGATTTTGAAATTTAATTAATAGATTAGTTAATATAAGATATTAAATTAAATGAGATAAATCTAGAATATTTATTTTCCTTATTTTATTAGTCAAAGATTTTCTTCTCCCCACTCCAAGCATGAAGCTTTTTTCATTGGGAATGGTATACAAGGGGCGCAGTCACCACTATAAATATTGTGGGTGATTGCAAGGGTTTATAATTCTTGGGAAAATAGAGAGCTTCCTATGGATAGATTGAGAGAGGGAAAATGTCGGTCTAGCAACCTAGTTTTTCTAGTAGCAATCCAATGCGGGATTCGGTGAGTGTTCGCGTGGATATCGGTTGAGGCCGAACACTTGGGTGGCTTCGTGCACTATTCCATAGACGATAAAGCTTTGACCTTTTAAATCATCTAATGTATTTTTTCGTCCACTACTTTTATGTTTGTAGTTTCAATGAATTCGGTCCGGGAAACGGAAATCAGTTTTTAAATTCTGCTGCGTAAACAAGTTGATTTCCTAACAGTGGTATCAGAGTAGTCTTCGATCTAAAGCAATAAGCCAATAAATTTGCATAGTAATTATTATAGATGCATGATCTAGATTCGCAAAATGAAAAAAAGAAGCAATCGGCGCTTGGGGTGCTCGGCCGATCGGCGGCGAAACCCCCACCGGAATTAGTACCGACGTCTTCGGCTCCCCCGAGGGTTGTCGGCGTCGGTTGGTATTCCTTTTGGTGGAACTCCGAAAATTTGGTTTTATAGTTTTGTGATTTTTTATGGTACATCGAAATCTCTTTTGTTTAGTTAATAACATGTGGCTAACCAATAGTTCAAATAGTTGGGACCATTGGGATGCCACGTGGCATGCAAAGTACCATCACTCAATTTGTTGAGTAAAAGGGTTAGGCCTATTGTCCACAATAGTGGACCTAAGGTCAACCTAAACCATTACCAAATATTTGGTAAATGCGTAGGTTGATGCGTTTTAGTTTAGGAATAAACCAAAGGCATACATTTTGATTAGGAACCAAAAAGGAAGGAAACATAAGAGACCCATTTGATTTTGATTTTATTTTTGAATAGTTCTATTTAATAAAAGTAAAATTAAATTTATCTTAAAATTTATCGTTAATTTTGATCTCGATTAAAATTATTTAATTGATTAACTAATTCGATAAAATAAGACGTAAGTTGGTAATTTTAGGTTTTATTTTTTTCATAAGATTTTATTGTATGAATTAGATGTTGTAGATAAAATATGATTATATGGACCCCAATTGATCATGGACTTGACAAATAGGATATATGTGAATGATGTATTTTTCTGTTGGTATAAATTTGTCCTAGGCCATTATGAAGAACGAGCCTAGTTTATTATATGCACTTATCCCATTCCTGTTAGCCCCTCCTCCCCCCCCCCCCCCCCCCCCCCCCGCGGTGCACGGCAGGTGTAATTTTTATTAGATATATTTTATGTAACAAGAATGGAGCAGAAGATGGAGGCCGAAGAAAGACGCATAGAGATCCCATTGGGGGTTGCAGCTACCCTTAGATTTTGACCCGCGGTTTTGTCAGTTTTTAACCGCACTTAGGAAAAGTCAATGATCGTACCGGTTAATTTTTATGTGTGGAATGATGTATTCTTTACATTATGTTGATAACATAGGAATATGCACGTTGTAGATCAGGCCGTAATTAATAAATTGTTAATTAAGTGAATTAATTTAAAATACTCCATTGCAAAAATCAAGTCGATACTTTGTCTCCCAATATTATAATGACGGTGAAGAGCTCTTGTTCGGATCCAACTAATCGGACCACGTCGGGAGTTGACCTACCTCAGGTATATCGTTATTATCGAGTTTTGATCGTTATGAGATGTCACGAATATTGGGTTATCACTTGACTAAAGTTTTGCGGTGACTGGCCCATGTCAGGACCGTCTAATTTTAACGACAAGGGGTTGACTACCACATAGAGATGTGAACTGTCAAAGAGTTGACTAGTAAACCACTGGGAGCCGCATGAGATGCGACCGGTAAGCGTACCTACTTTTGAAATTGACATGGTCGATCGGCCCACGTCGGGGATCGGGCCAACTAGATTGGATCCTAGCCACTATGGAATAATTAAAATTCTCGAATGCCAATTGGGATTGGTTGGCTTGTGGGAGCAAAACCTAGATAAAATTTTAAGTGCAATCTTTTGGTTTTGTATGCATGAACTTTCACTTATACTATCTTTACTTTATTGTTGTAGAAATGTAGAACAAACTGAACCTACGTTTTATCATTGAAAACAAACTTGATGAAACAAACTTCTCTCCTGGGAAAGAAATCTCAAAATAGTATTGAGGCACGAGAACATATGTTTTGAAAACCTTAAGTGAAAAACCTTAAGATGCTACTAATGAGGAATCGGTTAAGAAGCATGAAAAGCACAGTTCTGGCAGTGTTGAGGCTACATGCATCATACTTGATTCTATGACACTGGAACTTTAGAAAAAACATGAGTCCATGGATGCTTAGACCATCATTGGTAACCTGAAAGAGCTCTACGCTTCCCAGTCTCGCACTGAGAGGTACGAGGTCACAAAGGCCTTTTTTGGTTGCAAGATGTCTTTTGGCACCTCGGTTGGTTCGCATGTGCAAAAGATGATCGGGTACATAGAGAGGCTTGAGAAGCTGGGACACAAATTGGAGCGTGAGTTAAGTGTTGACTTGATTCTGCAATTACTACCTGACTCCTACACGCAGTTTGTGATAAACTATCAAATGAACAAGATTGAATTCTACCTTTTTAGAGTTATTAAACATGCCCAAGATTGCTGAGGGTACTGCCGATAAGGGCAAGCAAGTGTTGCTTGTAACTTTTTCTAACGGCAAGAAAAAGGCTCATAAGAAGACCAAGAAGGCAAATGAGGTTCCCAAGCCAAATCCTAAGATTGCCAAGGACAAGAAAAATGATGCTTGATTCCATTGTGGCCAGACTGGTGATTGAAGGAGAAACTACAAGGCTGTTGGAAATAAAATTTAGTTTTGATGATGATACATCTCAATTTGAATTACTTAAGCAGTCTAGTCACATTGAGATGATATGTAGTTGAAAAAATAAATTACGACAGAAATATAAATCAAATCAGACACCACAAAAAATAATGATTTTAGGAATTATAAACGTGATGTCATGGATGCAGTTTATCCTACCATCATTCCAAGGATTTAATCTCACACCTCAGTGCCACCGTATGGTAGGTCAAAAAAGGTGACGATTAAATTGAGACAATCTCTCTCAACAATTAAACCATTGAGAATCGAACATCTCATATTTAATTGTTGAATACTTCCTTTTTCAGCCTAGATATTTCCAAAAATATCCTTGTGAGTTTGACCTACTGTTTCAGATTTTTAGGTAGACCCCGACGAGTACTCAAAATCCTATCCTTTAAAAAAACCAAGCCTTGAATCTTGATAGCAGTGAAGGCTATCCGAAGGGGGTCTGTTGGAATAGTTTTGATGATGATACATCTTATTTAAGTATTTGTTTGTTTAAACCCCATTGATGAAGTGCTGAAAAACTAGCTGTTATAGTGGAAAGCTAAAAGATGTCTAGAACTGAATGTATAATTTTTACTAGAGTCTGATAATTGTATAGGTTATATCAGACAAGCACTCTAATTTGTCGTAATACTGAAAAGTGGAAATCATCTGGAAAATTGGAACTTAACTTAAGACAGAAGATATACACCTAGAACTGAAGTGCACTCAGAACTGAAGAAGGTAAGTTCGCTGAGGGACACAAACTCGTTTGGCTTATCTATAACTGAAGGCTGATGGAACAAACTCAGTATTTGAAGAACTGAGGGACACAGACTCAGTTAAGGAAGATCGAAGAACTGAGGGTTCAAACTCAGTTATGAAGAATTTAAGCCGAGACTGTAAAGTTAGAATTCAGGTAAGTCTGTGATGGCCTGAACCGACTTTATGTATCTTTAAAGAAGACCTAAGTATCATGAGGACAATGATATCTTAGATGATCTATATAAGAAATGGTGTAATCTGATCCTGCCACATAAAATCAGATAACTAGAGTACTGAAATTTTGATGAAAAGGAAAAACCCAGTTAATGCTCTAAGTCAGTTAGTAAACTGAAAACTGACACACTCAGTATAAAACTGATCAGTAAAGTCAGTTTTATTGTCATCCATCCAAGCAACTGAAAGTACATTCGAATGTTGTAAATCAAGGATTTTTATTGGATGAAGAACTGACATGTCAGAACGGTCACTGACACCTGACATCTGAAAATAAAGACGTTGATACAATTCAAATTCAAGCAAGATGAACGTTTGACCTCACACTATAAATAGAGGAATTTGCACCAAGAATAAAACACCGAATTAACAAGATTACAAGCATTTTTGTGCACAAGTCTAGTTAATTCAAATTGCTATCAATATCTGCACTCAACAAGACTATATCTAGAACTTCTTCATGTGTTCAATCTACATCGATCATATCCAGATTTCGACACTTTGAAGAACCACAATCAAGAATCAATTTATTGATTCTCAGCCCAACTTTGATTCTTAAACAAAGGTTTCGACTATGAAGAAATACGGTCAAGGAGTTGCCAAGGACAGTTCTGACATTTGTAGTCAGGTAGACAGTGTTTGTGGTGGTAGCCGGTGAAGAGGCAATACAACCCTCTAAGGACCAGTGTCTCAAGCAGTTGAAGAGCAGCAATCCTACCTGTTCTTTAGTTGTTTAGATAGTGACACTAGGGATTAGTCAAGGACTTCTTGTAACAGCGTACCTCAAGGAGTTCTAATGGAATTTTCCTCCTATATCACAGGGGAAGAGTGGACTGACAGGATTACACCACCTGGAACCACTATAATTCTCGCTCTACTTACTTTACGCATCAACATATCTTTACAGCATTTATATTTGTTTATACAAAGATACCGAAAATGATTGTTATAAGCATACACAGTTCACAAACTGACATTCACCATAATTCAGTTTTACATACCCAACTTTTTCATACAGAATCAACAAGATCCAGATAAAGGCTAAAACTTATATCCGCTGCCGGTTGACTCAGTTTTGTTATAAGTTAGTTTGACTTAAAATCAGCTTTGTCAGCTTAACTCCACACAAGTTAAAATTGAACCTTAATTGTAATAATCTAGTTTTTGGTGACAAGTTTATTCACCCCCTCTAAACTTGTGTTAGCCTTTCCAAGGGACCGACAATTGGTATCAGAGCGGTGTTCTTTGACAAGCTATTGTTAAAAACTGACTTGCTCTAAATAACTCCTCTAGTTGTTCTCTTGAACAAGCTCAGTCTTTCAGTTTCCAGTCTTTGCATAATCCCATTTTCACTCATTCACACAATGGATAACAATCAGTGTGCCAGACAAATGCTGATGTGCAACATGGACATATTTGATGAATACAAACGTCGTTTGCAGGCCTTTCTAGCCGCTTCTCATGATGAGATGATTGATGTACTCACTGATGGACCTATCAAGATCACTCACATGCAAACTGTCAATAGTGAACAAGTTAGAGTTCCAAAGCCCAAAAGCGATTGGACCAGTGATGACCGTAAGAGAAACAATCTGAATAACGTTGCCATGGATATCACACTCAGAACTCTTGACAGCAACATGTACCTGAAGGTCAAGGATTGCACTACTACAAAAGAAATGTGGGAGAAACTTCAATTGGTTTGTGAAGGAACTGACTCCATCAAATAAAATAAGATCTTAGTGGCAAAACAGAAGTTTGAAAATTTCAAAATGATGTCAGGCAAAAATATTGATCAAATAGAAACAAGATTCAGCATTTTCATGGATGAATCAAGGGGTTGTACTCAAAATTGAGTACACCAAGAAAGAAATCAACACTAGAATATTGAAGGCTTTACTAATGTGCTGGAAGATGAAGGTCACAGCAATGGAAGAATCAAGGAGACTTGACATAGAAGATTCTTCAAAATCTTCTCAGATCTTAAAGCTTATGAATTCAGTGAAGATTTCACCATGACAATAGCTCTAATCAAAGCCATGGAGGAACCCAAAACAACAGCTCTTGCAGCAGCAGCCTCAAATGATAACCAAGAAACCTCATCTAGCAATCATCAGCAATTGGATGAGATGGAGGAGCGAGATGGCCCTAATGATGAATAGAATTCGAAGAATGAAGAGTGGACATCCAGTCACTCAGAAGTTTATCAAGAAGACACCTGAAAAGAGGAAAGACGATGAATATCTCTGCTTCAACTGTAAAAATCCTGGACACTACAAAGCTGAATGTCCAGAGCTACCTGGTAAGAAGACTCAACAACGAAGAACTGGTAGAAGAGCACTTTTAGCCGGAGACGAGTCAGACTATAAAGCTGGCACTGAAAGATTATCAGATGACACAACTTTAATGGCTTATATGGAGGATCCAAATGATGTATGTGAATCTAACTCTAAATATTCCTCAGCTCAGATTTCCATGCAAAATGCATGTTCTTCGACTGCTGACACCAATCCAAAAAATCAGGAATGAGAAGAAACACTTGACAAATTGATGAATCAGTTGGTAACCATCCAAGCTGGTTATAAATCAACTAAAGCTGAGAAAGAAGTTCTAATTATTGAATTTGAAAGACTGAACTCTGAACTAAACATGATGAAATTGACTAGAACTGACAAAGGAAAGAATCAGTATTAGCCTTCTGCATCAGCAGCAGCAATTGAATCTTTTTTTCAATCAAGTTCTGCTACTGGATTAAAATCCGGAAAGCCTTATGGAGACAGAACTGGCTTAGGATTTGATACACAGCAATCTTCTAAGGACGGAACTAGCAAAGCTGCTGAACCAAATGTCAAAACTGGTATTAAGTTTGTAGCTGAGCAACTTCCACAGACTGAGAAAATTGCTGAACCAATAAAGTCAGCCTCACATAAGACAACTCAGTTTTCTAAGAAGACAGCTGCACCTACCAACAAAGGTAAATCAAATGGTAGATTAACTGTACCTCAAGGAGATAGAAATGGTAGATCAACTGCCAGATCTACAAAAACTGATCAAGTCAAGAACTAGAAAAATTATAATCAGAGTAAATCTGAATGTCAATCATTCAAATATTCACACATCAAGGGGGAAAGGTAGACTATACCCCACTGATGATGATTCGAATTTTACTGAACCTACTATTAAAACTGATAGGAACAATCATTCTACACAGAAAACTTATCACAAGTCTCAGTCCAAGACTCATCATAGAACTTATCCCAACTCTCAGCAAAAGTATCAATATAAAGGTCAGTCTAGACCTTAGTACAAAAGGAATGATGGTTATTATTCAGCTTTGAATAATAGAAGACATTTTGAAAATCACTTTAAACCAGAAGACCTGAGTCAATAGAGGTGAATCTATTGTTATGATCATTCAATTTCTCATTGACACTCCTAAGTCTAGTGCCAAAAGCTACTGCCAGTGATTCGTTTTCTTGGGAAATGTGTTGCCTGAGGCCTGCAAGACTGTTGGTGATATTGATGTTAAGCTGCTTCATCAGACTTCCCTGTTGTTGAACCACAATGTTTTGTGCATCAATGTACTCGGCAATGGCTTGAAACTTGTTTTCAATGGAGGAGCTTTTGTCATTAAACGCTGAAGTCATGGATCTGAGATACATTGCTTGCTGTTCCAATTCTTCAGCCAGCAAGTCTGCCGCTTTCTCAAAAGTTTCATTCGTAATGCCAGTGTTCACCGAGAGAGTTTGTGCCTTGTTTCAAATTTGGTTCTCGGATCTGCTTGGCCCTTGTCTTGATGTTGAGTGACATCGCATTTACATCTAGATCTTCAAGTATTTTGGTAGATGAGTATACTTGGTGTGGCTTGAGCCGCTTGTTCCCCCTATCTCTATGCCGGGGGTAGTCTTGACCGGAGTGGCGAGAATAACCGTTGTCCACAATGTTTGTCTTTGTTAGCGGAACATTGACGGACGCGGTTGAGTGATTGTCTTTCTTTGGAGTTGAATACTTGCCGAGAGGCTTGTGGTTTCAAAAATGTACGGAGAAGAGTAGTGTCATCAATTGCATCTGGTGCAAGAGCATCCTCTTCTCTGTCTTTACCTAAATCACCATCATTATTGTCATTACAATCATGATCATTATCATCATCATCATCATGATCATCATCATCACCACCGTCTGAGTCATCATTCTGTCTCCCAGAGGTCTGGAGCATCTTTGCCTTGGCTGCATCAACCAATTCCCATAGTGGTGATTCATCAAGTACTCCTACAAGTGTTGTGATTCCCGGAAAATCAAATAACCAAGCTTCTTCGGTAAGCTTTGTGGTCCGTGTCTTGAAGTTGTTGTCCGGAATCGCCTTCCTTCCATTCAAGATATTCGCAATTCGGTCATCTATATCGTTTACGTACAATTGTACGGCTTCTTCTAGAGATTCCTTATCTTCTCCAAGGTGTTTTCTTCATTTGGATGCCGTTTCATCCTCACCGGCATTTTCTTCTACTTGCGTGCTTCCTCATTGTCAGAATCCTCTTCTGCTTCTTCTTCATCAATTAATTTTCCAAAGTCTGTCTTTTCCAGACTTCGCCTGACCTTTTGTTTCTTTCTTTGACTTGTGGTGTTGTGTGAGGATTTCTTCCTCTTTCCTTCTCCTGCCTTCTTTTGTGGTTTGACATAAGTAAACATGACTTTGGATTCATGCGGTCGTGGAGTTGTACGAGAGGGGACTTTGAGACATTGCAACGAGATAGTGCACCCGTATCCCATATGACTTTTTCACCCAGAATTGTCCTTTCATTGTCTTTCCCTCTTTTATCCCTTTTTTGCCTGCTTTTACTTCACCTTGGATTTGCTCTTTAATTCTCAAAAAGAAGTATTTTGCCCAATTAAATCGTAGCTTGTTATAGATCATTCCCATTAACCGCATTCTAATTTCTGTCATGGCATGATTTGCTCCCAACTTTCCTTCAATGGTTTTGCCAATTAGGGAACTAAACTCATTAAATGGCGCTTCAACTCGGATCCGAGACAATTTACTTTTGTGGATCCTGGGTTTGCCGTTTTGGCAATGATTGCCCAGAATTCATCTAAGTCCTGTGGTATCAATGTCACTTTTGCTTGACCCTTATTTGAAAATTTGAGATGTTTTCGGATTACCTTTGCTTTGTAATCACCACGTCTTTGCCATTTATGGATGCAACAATCTTGTCTTCTTCGAACTTGTCACCTTCTCAAGGTAGGGAGCCCGTGGCACGTATTGTGCGGATTTCCGTAAGGAAATCGGACTTTCATAACACAATTCGGTTATTGGAGGATTGAGGAAGGTGGATAATTTTAGTTTTTCGCGACTCTTCGCCAACCTTTTGGCATGCTCATCATTTCCACACGCTTTCGGGTAGTGTTCGCTTGGGAAGAATGAGCCGGTGGCAATCGATTTTTCGTACCCAGCTTGAGTGATTGAGGAAGATGATGCCATTTTTGAGAGGGAGAGGAGTTTGAAAATGAACTTGAGTTTGCAATAGAGATGAATAGGAGTAGGGTTGTAATTTGCAAGAGAGCGTAAGGATCTCTGAAAATCTCTAAGTCTTGTTTATATAGTGTGATTTGGGTAGTGTGAACGTGGTTTGGATAAGGAAGGATTTAGTGATATAATGGCATGATTTTGTGTATGAAAAACGCGATATTCGAGCGTAGAGGGGGAGTGGTTTGAGGCAAGTAATGATAGAGCCCGGAAATCGAGGAGTTTATAATTCAAAAAATAATATAATTACCTCCATGATCATAACGTGATCGCCACGTGTGTACTGAATAATCCTCCATAATTTCCTTATTCTCCACGTGTATTTAGAACTGATTTTGTTCACACTTTGAATTTGTCCAAGTCTTTATTTCGGTGAAGTGCCTTCGCTGGTCACTTAACCGGTCCAATGAGTTCTTCACCGAGTCGCTTCATTGAACTGTTCCTAACAATCGCTTAAGTTACCTCTGCTGGATACCGCGTGCCTTACCTGCTACATCTCCCGTAACGGCAAAGGTTGTACCAGTTGATGAAGTCACTTAGCCGATTACTCCAGTTAGCCGCTCGTTGATACTTAGTCAATTTCAATCATCCCTAACTCTGTTCTCAACATACTAAATCTTTCATAACTAAGTGGTTTAGTGAAGATGTCAGCCAGTTGTTCTTCAGTGGATATGTATTTTAGGATGACATCTCCCTTTTCAACATGGTCTCTGATAAAATGATGTCTCACATCAATGTGCTTTGTTCTTGAATGCAATACTGGATTTTCTGTAATAGATATTGCACTTGTGTTGTCACACATGATTGGGATTGTTTTCTCTTCGACTCCATAGTCCTTTAGCTGTTGTCTTATCCACAGTACTTGTGCACAACAGCTACCTGCTGCTATATATTCTGCTTCAGCCGTTGATGTAGATATAGAGTTTTGCTTTTTGCTGAACCATGAGACTAGTCTGGTTCCTAGCATTTGGCATGTTCCAGAGGTGCTTTTTCTATCTATTTTGCATCCAGCATAGTCAGAGTCTGAATATGATATCAGTGTAAATCCTCCATCTTTTGGGTACCAAATGCCAACATTGATGGTGTGTTTCAAGTATTTGATTATCCTTTTAGTCGCTAGAAGATGTGATTCTTTTGGTTGAGCTTGAAATCTAGCACACACTCCTACTGCAAATGCAATATCGGGTCTGCTTGCGTTAAGTATAATAATGATCCAATAATTCCTCTATACATTTTCTGATCAACATCTTTTCCTCCTTCATCTTTTCCAAGTATGACTCGGCACACATTGGTGTGTCTGTCGTGCCACTTGTGTCCATCCCATACTTGTGTATCAAGTCTCTTGTATATTTTGCTTGACTAATGAAAATGCCATCCTTCATTTGCTTTACTTGAAGGCCAAGGAAGTAGTTTAATTCTCCCATCATGCTCATCTGAAATTTGCTCTTCATTAGGTTTGCAAATTTCTCACACAACTTTTCATCTTCTCGATCCAAAGATTATGTCATCAACATAGATTTGCACTAGCAATGTGCTTGCCCCTTCCTCTAGTTTAAATAGAGTCTTGTCTATAGTTCCTTTGTTGAATCCATTCTTGATCAGAAATTGTGACAGAGTTTCATACTAGGCTCTAGGTGCCTGTTTGAGGCCATAGAGGGCCTTCTTGAGTTTGTATACTTTGTCTTCTTTTCCTTTGATTTGAAATCCAGGAGGTTGTTCTACATAAACTTCTTCTTCCAAAAGTCCGTTTAGGAATGCACTTTTGACATCCATTTGATAGACTCGAAGTCTTTGTGTGCGAAATGCTAGAAAAAGTCTTATTGCTTCCAATCTTGCTACTTGGGGCAAAGGTTTCATCATAATCTATTCCTTCAGCTTGGGAATATCCTTTTGCAACTAGCCTTGCTTTGTTTCTGACAACAGTTCCTTGCTCATCCATCTTGTTCCTGAATACCCATTTTGCACCAATGATGTTGGCCATTTCGAGTCCGTCAACAAGTTCCCGGACTTCATTTCTTTCAAACTCATTTATTTCTTCTTGCATGGCCGTGATCCAATCTGCATCTTGGATTGCATCATCAATGGTCTTGGGTTCCACTTGTGATAGAAAGCAAGTTAGCATGTGCTCCAGATTGTCTTCTTGTTCGACTCCGGTGTGAATATCTCCAATGACTTGTTCTTCGGATGGTCTCTAAGCCAATTTAGGTCTCGGTTGAAGTTGATCTTCACTTGGTGCTTCCATACCTTCATGCTTGAGCATGAACTTCAATTTCGTGTGCTTCTCCCGTTGTATTGATATGTGGCTCCTCTTGATTTTCAAAAAGATGATTCGGGATAGTAGCCGGTATGGTTGCACTTGTATAGATTTGCCTCTCGTGCGGCTTTCTCTTCTTGGTCTTGAAGATCTTCACCATTTGTATATGGTTCATCAAAAACCACATGTTTTGATTCTTCAATCACCAATGTTCTTTTATTTAGTACTCTGAATGCTTTGCTGGTGTCTGAGTATCCCATGAAGATTGCTTCATCAGCCTTCTCATCAAAGGTATGCAGATGATTCCTGTTCAAGACAAAACATTTTGATCCAAACATATGAAAATATGAGATATTGGGTTTTCTTCCATTCCATAATTCATATGGAGTCTTTCCATGATGTTTGTTGATGATTGATCTGTTGTGTATGGCATGCTGTGTTTGTCAAATTTCACCCAAAATCTCTTTGGCAAGCATGCTTCAAAGAATCATTGTTCTGATCGCTTCTTTGAGAGTTCTCGTTTCTTCTTTCTCGCTACACCATTTTGTTGTGGAGTTCTATTTGCAGATAGTTGATGTAGTACTCCATTTTCTTCACAATAGGTTCGATAATTTCATTTAGAAATTCAAAGGCCTCTATCCGATCCGATTTTGATAATTTTTAGCTCTTTTTCATTCTCGGAGTCTTCTCGGCAAGTCCGGTAGCTTCTTGAGTGTTTCTTTCTTCTTGTTCATGAAGATGATCCAGGTGTATTTTGAGAAGTCATCCACCACTACAAGAGTATATTTCTTACCACTTACACTTACTTGGAGTGACCGGTCCAAACAGTCCATGTGCGGTAGATGTAGAACTCTTGTTGTAGATTGATGAGGCTTTGATTTGAATGAGCTTTTTATTTGTTTTCCTTTCGACAAGCATCACATAGACTCTCTTTCTTGAATGAGATCTCTGTGTGCTTCAACTAACTTGCTCCTTGATAGTTTGTTGATGGTCTTGAAATTCGTGTGATTTAATATTCTGTGCCAAATCCACTTGTTGATTGTTTATTCTTGACAAGTAGACATGTTTCGCCTTGGTCGTTCTCCGATCCACCACATACATGTTGTCTTGTATTCTACCCGCAAGAACCACCGTGTTTGTTTGATCGTGAATCACTTTGCATCCTTCTTTGTTGAAGTGCACATTGTAGCCCTTGTCACGTAATTGACCGATGCTCATCGATTGAAGTTAAGTCCCTTGACATATGCCACATTTTGAATCTTTAGATTGTTTTTGAGTATTGTGCCTTCCCCCTTAATCTTGCCAGGGTTTTCTTTTCCTCCAAATGTGACTTTGGGTCCATCAAAAGCTTTAAAATCAGTGATCCATTTCTTGTTTCTGTCATGTGTCTGGAACATCCACTGTCTATGTACCAGACATCCTACAAAACAGATTAATTAAGTTTGGGTACCCAACACTATTTGGGTCCATATCTATTAGCAGTCATGCCTCCCATACCAAGTATGTATCCAAAAGGTCTTCTCTTTGGATAATTGAAGTCATCAACTTCATATGTATAAGGCATGGCAGAATAGCTTCTAATATTTTTACAGAAGGTATTCTGATACTTTTTTCCACCATTTGGTGCATTTGTATCCTTCTTCACTTTCCAATATGCAATAGGAAACCTTTCTTGCTTCATGTGTCTAGGAACATAGCTAGATTGATTTTTCTTAATCACATGATGCATTTTGTGGAATGGTTTCCTCTTGTATTTTGGAGGTGTGACATTCCAATCATCCTCTGAGGGAAAAAGTCTGCCTTTACCTTTCAGATGGCTGTTGTTTTTGTATGATTGGAATGAGGATTTAGTCTGCTATTTCACTACAGTGGGTTTTGACTTCACCGGAACAGATGATCCGTTGGAGACATGGTCCGTCCCTTTCTAAATTTTGGTCCATTAGTGGTCCTCAATTTAGAATTGTGTTGACTATTATCCCTACATTCATCCCGATCGTTATAGCCAAGACCGTATCCGGATCCAAACCTTTTGAGGGTTTGTATGCTTCGGTGCTTTTAGTGGTGCAATGATTACCTTTATCGGTGAGGAGTTCTTCTTAATCGATTCGTTGGTAACGTATGTATGGTCATCTCGCTTTTTGTTGATCATTTAAGTAGATCTCCTTACTAGTTAATTCAAATCTTGTTTTATCCAGCTTCTTTCTTTAACCTCTTATTCTCCTTTCTTAGATCCGCTCCCGTGCCTACCACGGTAGTGATCATGATTGGGCCGTCATTGATTACATCCAGCATCTCCTCATGAGTTGCTGCAAGATGAGATAACATTCTTATTTTATATTCATCAAAATTATTAACACTGAAAACATGTACTTTTGACAAGAAGTTTGAGGAATCCATCAGTGCAATTTGAAGAAAAAAAAATGGCAGTGAATGAAAAATTTCAGATTTGAAAACTACTTTGAAAATATGTGATCTCCTTGTTACCAGAAATTAGATCTGAACAGTTCTTGATACTAGGAACACTGCTCCGATACCAATTGTTGATCCCGAGAGAAGGGTGAAACTATAGTCGAGGGGGGGGGGGGTGAATGACTATAGTGGAGTTTCAAAAACTTTTCTTGTGTTTTAAAAGCTTTTGGGGCGCGGATAAGTCCCTTCTTACTATGTTGTTTTCAAATCGCCTTAGACAATCACGGATATGAGTTATGATGTAGGCAAATTAAATAAGTGCTTCAGTAAAGTAAATTGCGTAAATTAAATTGACACAAGGCTTATAGTGGTTCGGGGTGGTGTAATCCCTTAATCCACTCTTCTCCCGTGATGATCGGAGGAATTCACTATTGTTTTCACGGATACAACAAGGTGTGATTGTCCTTGGCTTCCCAAGTTTCACAATCTACAAGACTATCACTCCTTGACCGCAACAATGACTTCGGTGATTCGGTCTTCCTTTTGTCGCTCCTTGAGATCAAAATCCTTTATCAGCTATCACAGTTTCAACTCCTTCTCAGATTGCCTCTGATTCAGTTGCTTCAGTTTGATGTGAATGTGATTCACACACTTGCTTGATCAACCTCAATTCTGAGTATGACTTTGTAGTTCTGATTTTTGAGTTGATCACTAGATGTATCCTTGTAAGTTCAGAGAGAAGGCTTTTCTAATTGACAGAGTTTCTGCTTTTCTTTCTTTTTCAATTGTTGTTTTCTTTTTCTGTCAATGCCTTCTATTTATAGCCTTGAATAGCCTTGATTTTGAAATTCCGTCCGTTGGCTATATTAATGAGGGAATAATCCTTGATTTTATCCTTGATTCCCCCTTAATTGTATTCTCCTTGATTTCAGTGATTGGATTCTTCTTTCAAATGTATAGCAGAAAATCCGTCCTTGATTGGTCCTTCAATGATTGTGCATTTAATGCATGATCTGCTGAATCTTCAATGTATATTAAATTTGATCTTGTAAGTGTCTCTTCACCGTCTGTAGAACGGTGGAGTGAGCCTTCTGACTTAGCCGTTAGTTCTTTCTTCGCCGTTTTGTTTTCTCTTTGCCGACAGTCAGTGTACTCAGCCGATTCACTGTTTTCTTCTTTGCTTTAGTTTTAGGAGAATCTTTATACTTCACTGATCCTTGATTTGGGTGAGATCAGTGTACACCATATTGGAATATTGAGTTTCATCACTTGAAACATAACTTAGACTTATCCAAGGTCATCACAGACTTCCTTGGTTATATGTCAGATCATAATCCCTTCTCTGTATCTCTGTTGGTGCTTGGCTGGCTTCACTCTACCGAATGTCTGTTTTCACTTAGCCGTCATACCAACTAGTACAATACTTGTCTGACTCAACTTATACAACATGTCAGACTCTAAGTAAAGACTTATACAGAGAATTCTAACTTATTTCAGGATTGCTATAACAGCTAGTATGGCCATCATCAAAACATAATAAAATGTTCCTAACAGCCATCTCAGTCTCAGGGACATGTATGTTCCTACATGCCTTCTCAAAACTCCTTATCCACTCTTCGGCCTTCGAATTCTCGACATTCCCAAAGAAGTCTTGAACTTTGTTCCTCCTTAATCTCATATACCAATCAACCGGTGGTACTTGCTCATGTGCCGGTCTAACTGGTGGGGCTTGTGGATAGGGCCGAAGGGTATCCAAAAGGTATCTCTTCGTTGGTACCGGTGTTGGTGGAAACCTTAGGGTGGGTAACCAAAGCCTTGATGATGGTCACAACGGGGTGAAGGTGGTACGATGAGGTCGAGGAGTGTGACCCACTGGAGGAGTGTAAAAGGTCTGATGCCGCTGATGATGGAAAACGGGTGGCGAGGGGTGGCTCACCGGTGGAGGGTAAACACTCACCGGAGATGGATAAATGCTAGTTGCCGGGGGTATGTAGACTGGTGGAATGTCTCCCCCTACAGTGAATCGTATAGGTGCTTCTCCTGGTTCTCCATAGATGTAGTTATACCTCGGTGGAGGGTAGCTCACTGGTGGCGGTACTAAACCCGCTGGAACATCACTTATCTATGAAAACTGACCCAAACTTCCCACATGCCATTGTGGGCGTTGCTCCTGATGAGGTCGCGGTGACAAGCCCTGCTGAGATCGTGGAGTAGGGGTTGCAGTATGAGGGGGGGAGTGGGGAATGGATGTGGTGAAGGATTCTGCCTCACAAAACCGCCTCTAACAACTGGTGTCGGACTCTCTCGTCGAACTCCTGATGCTTCAGCACCTGCTCCGGTTCTAGTGAACACCATCCTGATGATCAAGAAAACCAAAATGTCACTAAGAGGTCTAAAGAAAACTTATCATAAAGAAAGGAAGCCTAAAAGACGCTTTGCTCTGATACCAACTGTAACGCCCCGTTCCCGGACACCGAGTCCTTATCCGGAAATCAGAACGTTCGGCATGCATAATATTAAATAAATAATATTACACGTAAGCCTCTACTACGTCGTATCAAATAAAAGCAAACGGAAGCTAAAAGACTCGGGTATTTTTTTCCAAACATATCAGAATAGAAATAAAGAGCTAAAGAGGAAATGTATTATTATTACATTCGAAATGAAACCAACGAATCAAAATCTTTACGAATTCCAAAGTACTAACAATAAACTACAAAATCCAATAATAATCCAAGTCTAGGGAATAAATAAAGAAATGAATAAATGAAAATCAAGGTCTTCAACTCCGGCGTCCTAAAACGTCGTCATCAAAGTCCTCCTCAAAATCTTCACCAACATGTTCGTCTTCTCTCCCCCAAACACATAAATAAACATGCATTTGAGGTAAGTACATTGTACAAAGTAAGAAGTAGAAGCTACAATTTAATTAAGGTTATTATTAAAAGATTATCTTAATGAGACCGACTCAATTTAGGGTTCACTCCATGCCCATCGACACGTCATGACTATACGTTTCTAACTTAGCTTATCTTTGTTACATCATTACTCAAGGACACCATGCATGGTGAAAATTCCACCACGAGATATACTTGCCAACTACGGTGATTAGCACCGGTAGTCCCGGGATCTCCCCGGTATGCATATATGTTCGATGGATTTCCTCCACAACCCTTCAGCCTTTTGAGCCAGTAGCATTGTCCACCTTTTATGAACATATCACCTCACCGATTTGAATCAGTGATAACCGATAATAGATGACGTTTTAGCTTTTATCTAAACATATGTAATTATTAGTGTGAATTAACTAACCACCTAAGTATTTTCAGATTAAAACTCACCTTAACAACACTACTCCCTAACTTAGACAGCTAGACGTCACATCTTAACAATTACACAGACATTGATGAACTCTAGTTCATCAAAGCACAAGCCCTTTCATGCCCTTCCGACGGATCCGAACTTCAACTCCCTTTAAGAGTACATTCGGTGTTTTAACTGAACGAATCAGAAGTTCAATCGAAGCTTGTTCATATTTTAGTGAATGTTATCATATTAGGATTAAGAGTTTAAAACAACGAAAACACGATTATGAAGCCTGATAACCAACCTGAAATGCAACAGTATAAACAAAGTAGAACAGACCAGACGCCCGTCTGACATCCTATGGACGCCCGTCCGTAACCAAACGCCCGTCCACTAACCTCGAAAGCCCGTCCGTCTAAAACAGCTACATCCTGAATCAAAAGTCTGACCTCAAACGCCCGTCTGACTATTTCAGACGCCCATTTGAGTTACTAAGGTCTCGGACGCCCGTCTGCCTAATGCAGACGCTCGTCCCCCTGGGTTTTTCCCAAAATGCTAAAATCTTCGCAACTCGATTTATGAATCGTTTCTAACCTAATTTACCTCATTTTCAACACATTAAAACGTAGAAAACATATCTAAACGTCTATGATCCTTTGATCAACGAAAAAGCACAACTTCTTGCATCTATGCGTCATAAATCCTAATCTAAACCTCAATAACAATAATTAGAATTGTAGGAAGAGCCTCTTACCTTTTAAGCAGCTAATTCCAACTTCAAAATCAGAAAAACAGCAGCAAAAACTAATCCTTTCTTGACAAAGCTTCAACTTTTTTGATGTCACAACGTTTCCTTCTTCACAACGATTCAGGTGCTCGACTTTGATCTGAAAACCGTCAAGAATTGAATTAACAACTGATGAAAATTCCCTGAGCCCTAATTCTTGTACACACGCACGCATGAGATGAGTTTTGGAGGTGGAAAAATCTGATTAAAATTTTAAGGGGTTGATTAGGTTGATTTTCCCTTAAATAGGAAAAATCCCATAATTACCTAATTTCCATGATTTTCCATAATCACCCTTATTAAATAAGATTTTCTTCCTTATATATATATATATATATATATCTCGAAATTATGTATATAAATATCCAATTTATTAACTCCGAATAAAAGGAACCGAACCCAATATTCTGTTTTCGCAAAATAACACGTCTGCCCTTTCCCGAAAAATCGGAATATTACAGTTAACTCCAAGGATGATGAAAACCATGTATTAAAGCAAGAAACCTTTAACACTGGTGATTGATTTGAATGAGAAACACTTGGAAAGGATAGAACTGTATATATATGGAGTTCGTGTGGAACCCATATCGAGCAAAGCAGGGTCAAAGAATTTTGATAAGCAACAAAGCAAGTAAAAGTGGAAGGAGAAATTGGAGGATTTGTAGAGTTGAATCAAATATCGTACTCTACAAAGGTTGGCCAAGTCAAAAGTAGACTTTGATATCGAGGTGTAAGGAAAAACAGAGAGATCACAATAGGGAATGTAAAGAAAATTCAACCAATAGGACCTCCACTTAGGTGTAGGCATAAGACTCTGATCCTAAAGCCTTATTTAAAAGAGGTTTCACTTAATCATAGGTGAAATGGTTTGGCTTAGAGACTTCAACCTTATGGGGTTCATTGCTTAGTGGACTAACTTAAGAGGGTCTACACCTAAAAGATCTAACTCCAAGATTCCCATTTTACGTTTCTAAACACAACTAGACCAAGTATTAAGTGTTTACGTCCTATGCAGCAGTGTTACTTGCCTCTCTGATACCAACTGTGACGCCCATGTCCCGCCGAGTCCTTATCCTGAAAAGAACGCCCGACACACATATAATTAAAATTTTAATCTAATTATACATGTAAGCCTTACGTACGCGGACATCAGAGAACAAGCGGAAGACAAAACGACTGACTCGGGCAATTGAAACGACTAATACACGATCGAAAGTAACACAGGCTGCAACTATTACATCACCAAGACTATCTTTAACCATTAAATACAGTATGTCCATAACAACTTGATAACCATAAATTCAGTTCTTCAGTTTCTATCAATACAAGGATAAAAAAATCTATACCAGATTACAATGGAAAATAAAGAACAAAAGACTTCATCTGCACCATCTCCGGGTCACTCCTTAGTGACCTCAAAAACACCTACAAATGCACCACCTTCTCGGGGTGGGGACAAGAGAGAAGAGGGGGTAAGTACATACGTACTTAGTAAGGGGTAGAAGAACGGTACAATATATAGCAATAAAGACAGATACATAGAACATGGCATCATCTACAATCACTAACACATAGGTTGTAATAGTAGAGCTCTCTCACCCTCTACTAGCTCCGTAGTATAACCTCACACAAATAAGATTTGTTACATCAATACCAAAGGACACTGTGAATGGTGAGAATGCACCGAGACATATTAAGCACCTCTCAAGGGGGCATGGACTTAGGTCTCCATGTGGGAAGTTACACGTTGTCCCTTGACACATAACTCAAAAGGGTTGCAAGATTCCCATGCTTCGATTTAGAAACGTGCCTTACCAATGACATTGACGTTTTAGCTTTTAGACAACCACATATGTATTTACGAGTTAAGTTCTAACCACCTAGTTCATTCACATATAAGGCTCCTTAGGACTTCTAGTCCTAGACATCTAGTTACACTACCTAGCACGTTGTAAAAGGATCAATGACTACTAAGTCAACGTCCCACAAGGCCTAAACAACGCCTTCCGGTGCTCCCACATTTTCCCTGCAGAGGGTCTCAGTTGTGGTGCGATTTGATACCAAGGCTACCAGAAGTCGATGTTAGACATTGTCAATTAACATTTAATGTTCCATAAGAACATACAGACCATATCGTATCGTGTAATACATGTAAAAGCACCAAATTATATAATACACTTTTACCATACACAATATCTATTAAATCAACATAATAACAATCCTTTATTTTCCCTGAAAAGAGAATGCTTATATATATATATATATATATATATATATATATATATATATATATTCGTTTTTTTTTTTTTTTTTTACTTGACCAATGCTTGATTCATTTTTATTATTTTTTTATATTAATTTTTTTTCGCACTTGCCTTGCACGGTTCCTTCTACATCTTTTTTTTATTATTATTTTATATTTTGTTTACTTCTTCAGCAGCACAAGCATATATACTGCAGCACATACATACGACACATAGCAATGCAGCAACAGGATTCGGTCTTCGACAATGGTGATTTACCGACAAATAAAAATAAAGATAAATAATAAAATCAATAATTAAACATATAGTTAAATATGATTGAACACACATAAAATTCGTTTAAGAACACCCACTTTTGATATTTTGAAGGCGAATTCGAAAGCAAAATCTTGAAAGAAAAGTCTTGAATTCTCGAACCAACATCTCTACAAATATCCTACGATAATTAAATGACCACCTACGGTTAGCCAATCCTCCAATTCACCAAAATCTCAGATTTTCTCAAGAACAAACGGATCTGTAATTAGGGCTAGAAATGAAAACTTACCGAAAAACAGAACGGTTAGTATCGGAACGATCGCCTCCTTGCGGTGATTAATTTCTTCTACTATGGCCTGCACCGAAAATCAACCGTTAGACCTCGAATTTGGAAAACAGTGTCCGAACTTTTTTCCTCAGTAAAGCGTCGGCCTCGCTACCAATTTTCAGAAAATTGTATGCGAATGTTTAATGAGTATTTAGGGAATTATTTTCTTTTTATACTCATTAATTAAATCCCTTAATTCTTTTTTTTTCTTTCTTTAGGTTAAAAATAAAATTAGGTAAAATACCAATAAATTCTCATTTTACTCTGTTACCCTTCTCGAATTTTCGGGGTGTTACAGGTTCTCATATCAAGAGGGGTGTCCACCAACCACCGTTTGGAGAACACATTGGAAGATCAAGGCTTCTCATCCTAAGATATTGGTTTCTCTTCTTTCTATTGGTATGATTTTCTTAACCCCTTGTAGTTGTTAAATCCTTTATTTATGTACTGTAATATATAAATCATGATCCATCCGCTGCGCATAGATCTAATTCGTTTAGATCTGAGCTCCTATATCTTTCATGTGGTATCAGAGCAAGGTTGCACAATTTATGTAGTTATGATTATAAATAAACGATTTAAAGGAGTGGAATTGCATGTAGATAAATTTTAACTTTTTATAAGCATAGATAATGATTAATTGTTATGGTTGAAGAGATGGAATGGGGGTTGACACTGTTTACCCGTTAGATCTATTGTAAACTCATATAAACGATGAAAATTCGTTCATATGAGTATAGGAAATTATGTAATTTATTTTTTATTGCAATTTATAATTTCCTGAAAGTAGATCTGTTTAGTAGCTGTTTAGTTTTTTCGTTTTTCCCGTCGGTTGAGCGGTTGAAACGACGATCCCTCCGGTCGAATCAATATTAGAAGATGATGAACAAGTCCCCAAATTTTGGGGTCGATCGGAGTTCGTCTCAATATCCGTTCGTTGCAATAAAGTGGCTGCGCCGTAATGTAAAAATGCGAGGATTCGCGAAACCCTAGCCGTGACTTCCTCGAATTTCGGAAGCGTTTGGACCGTTCACAAATCCAACTCGGTCGATTAATAAACGTAGAGTTATTGACATTCCATAAAAATTTCAGGTCGATCGGGTTTTATATGATTCCCGATCGGCGCCGGGAAGTCATCGATGCGCCGCTCGTCGTCGAGACGGATGCCGCAGCAAATTAGGCAGCTTATCGGAGCAAATTGACAAGTCAAAACTCCGATCCAACCGTCCATATTGAAGCACGAGGAGTGAAGAACAGATCCGGAAAGTTTCGTCACGATTCGAGTTCGTTTGGTTTACCAATCATCGAAGATTTGGAACAAATGCAGATTTTGTTAGAAAGTAGTAAACCCTAGTTAGGGTTTGGTTATTTATTTTCTAATAGGTTAGACACGGGGGTGCTCGTTAGTAATATCATCCGCAATGAAGCGATTTTAAGGATCTAGATCTATAAAATACACGTAATAAAACAACTAGATCTACTCTACAAGGGGGTTGTAGAACATACCTCTTGGATCTCAAAATCCAAGTTGAAGAACCGCAATGGAAGGTACGAAGATGTGAAGAGCACCACGATCTTCCGTACGTGTGATCCAAGCAACTCCCGGTGGAAGGAAATTCTCGTCTCGAATCCTTCCGATATGCTACCCGGAAAAATCTCCAAGATTTTCCCTCTATCTCCCCTTGGCCGAAATTATCAATTCTTCTCTCTAAGAGGAGAAGTCGAAATTTATTGTGTGTCTAAGGCTTGGGAGAACTCTCTTTATATAGAAGAGTAAAACTTAGCCTCCAAGGATTTAATAATTAATACAAAATCAATTATAATAATCCTATTAAATAAAAGATAATCCCATAATATTCTAGAATAAATCTAGAATAATATTTATCTTTATTTCTTTCCATAAATATTTATCCAATAAATATTTTATGCACATGTCTTATTAATACACAAGAAAACAATTTCTTGTTCCATAAAATAAGAGGGGGGGCGAAAATCATCACATATTGACCTAGTCAATATTAATTTTGCCATTACATAATAATTGGGCCAAGATTATGGAAAATGTCTTTTTCCACATATTTAATTATTTAGCCCAACTAATTTAATAGTCCACTAAACAATTAATTCACATATCGTTTTAATAAAGTCCAACAAGAACTAAATTAATATTATTAGGATTCGACGTCCGAGAATAGCTATGCTATATTAGGAGGCACGTCGGGGACCATGGACTAATAATCGGCGGCTCCGATAAATCAAATAAATAATTATCTTACGAACGTAATAATTATATTCGATAAATCAATCACAGAATATGCCACCATAATCCCGTGATCGCACTCCTCCGATTATGAGATTATATTTATCTCCTCACGAGAATAATAATAAGCGTCCATTGATATAATTATTACATATGGATTAATCCTCTATAGACTGTTCATTCTAAATTGGGAAGTTACCGTTAACCCTTTTTAGAACCTCTTATCCTTATTTATCATTAACCCCCTAGTGATCAATTAATTCATACAACTCACTGGTAGCTAATCAGTGTAATATGAACTCCATGGATCGATCAGTTTCTAGGATTAACAAATAAGGGAACTGTCCATCTACTTCCATAAATGGAAGGAATGGATTCCGTATCTGTGATAACACAGACTACTCACTCAATCCAGTACAATGCCAAGATGGGGTAATTCATACCACAGACTCAGTGTAATCCTTAACCGTCAAGTCAAACTTCATACTGATTCAAGCAGTTGACTATAATCACCTCAAGATTAAGATATATCCATAAATATGATCATCCATTGATTCGATAAGAATTCTCGATTACGGAATTATATCGTGAACTCTAATCAAATCGGTCCAGCCCTATATGACATATCTATCATATATAAATGCCCCACCAGGTTCTCTTAACCGAAAGTCCGGATAAGGCAATCACACCAATTGTGTTATGGGCGCATTAATAGCACGTTAAAGGAGAGACCCGATACTCTCGATTAACTTCACTACGGGCTAATTGTATTTTAAGTACATCTTCACTAACTCAATCCTCCCGTGTATATACCATACACTGAGTTAAGTGATTACATAAACGATATACTTAGGGTTTTCTCGTAGTGTAAATACTATTGTCACATCGGTGATTATGAGAATAATAAATATGAATAATAATATCATTTCATTTATTAAATAAAACAATTACAAAATTGTCTTTCGGGCATCACACCTAACAATCTCCCACTTGCACGAAAGCATGTGATTAATTGTTTTAGAGCACACCCTATTATTTAAAATACAAAGAAACTATCACTCCCACTTGCTCTAAAGCAACGGAGACCCATCCCGTATTCTAGTACCCATTAAGCATATCATAACCATTGTAGATGACAAAATACACTCCGAGTGTGCCGTCGTAGGATAGGTCAGTGACTCGGGTGTACCTACATCTAAATGTCATGGGTCTTAATGATTATTCAGGTTGTCGGCTCGAGACGATCCGTAGAATCGAAACGTTACCGGTCCGTCTATTCACACATGAATATGTCTGCATATTGTTCCTCGTTCTCTCAAGATACTAAAGGACATACTAAACTTGCTTTGTTAACCGCCGAATCTAAGATTCGATCAAAGTTGACGTTCAATAACCTGACCATCTCTTACTAGAAAGAGAATCTATCCCATTTCTCTTGATCCGAAGATTTAGAAAGTCATTCTTGAGGCATAGGGTAGAACTTCCTCGTTGAATGTTGCATACACAGATGCATCATCTTAACTAATAAGATGTATGGGAAACCAGTGACTGATTCTAATGAATTCGACCGAGTCAAACTCTTAAGAATGTTGTCCAAATCTCTATTGCGGAGAATTGTGGCATTGTCAGATTCTGACTTCAGATAGCACACCCATGTTGTTGCCAACTGGTGCAGTGTTATCCTTCACAAACACTAATATATGTAGGTATATATTCACTATAGTACTAAAATTGATTTCCAGTCTACAAAAGACTTATCAATATTCGGTCAAATCCACATATTATAGAAATATATGACTTCCAATGACCGAGAGGTTTGCTTTTTATCCACAAAGGACATAAGCCTTGACACTCATTCTCATCATTAGTTCATAAGGCAATACCCTTCATTTCGAATGAATCCGGACTCCGTTTGTTTGGCAAGAAAATCTCGGGGAATCACCCCTATTTTCTCGCTTATGAACGAAATCATGCAATACTAAGTGATAAGAGAGTTCAAGGTCCGATTAACTCTCTAGACCACTCAAGCTTTGCTCGAAAGATAAACTTTCCTATGCATTCTACTCTTTTCCGTGTAGATCCAATTACTCCCACCGGGCTCGAGACGCTCGGGTGGTTCTACAAGAGCATGAACGTAACGGAGTACCGAACTCCATTCACGGGTTATGGCTATTAAACCAACCTCTATTATCGAATCATATACTGCTCACAAAAAAGCCATAGGTCATCAATCGATCCTCAGACTACAAAGTCTGCAGAACCCGTAACGGGTAATGGATAAACCATACTCCCACTACATTCTGGGTGGATCGAAATTCTGATCTAGTTTAGTAGTATTTAGTGTTATCACCAACAACCGATGTTGGATGTGGTCTGATTTTAATCAGTTAGTAACTACCTTGAGTAAACGTACTTCAAGGTTCAAGGTTTTGCTGTTCATGGACTCTATCAGGAAGGATGCAACAGTATAACTGTCCCTTCCCGATTTCAAGAATCTTATAACACACCTTTTTCTCAATGCTACAAGATATATAACGATTGGTCACTGACCGAACGTGTTCGCAAAATTCCCAGACCTACCTTCAAGCACCGTGTGCTAAATGCTTATATTTATGGAAGTGGGGTGAACCAAATCCACACCTTATCCGTAAATTCCAATGCATATTCTAGGTAGACTTCTCGGTCTTACACTTCAATGTAAGCCGTCATTTCGCTTCCAATATCTTTATTGAGTTAAGCAGTGTATTGTAGCACATCTAAAACTATGTAAGGCAATTTAACGGTTTCTCACTTAGTGAGAACATGTCACAATGAGGCAGGCTGAGCATCAGTCTCGAGGACTATGAATGGCCTATTCCGAGTATAGAATACTCTATCTCTGTTGAAAACAGAGAAACCTCAAAATATTTTGGATAAACTTACCGGAGTGTTTGAATAGTTATCAGACAAGAAGTCACTACTCGGAAGCTCCTACTAGCTTGTATATTTCATCAGACCCCGAAGGTCGTCATGAACAAGCTATGTTACTTTTTCATAACCATTATCCTTTCCCGATTGAAAGGAAACTTAGTCATTGAACCTTTGAGACAATATAACCAGACTGGGAGAAAGGAATCACCCTGAGCCAGTCTTCAGGTCTTGTCTTTTAGGGACTATGCACTAACTATGAAGAAGCGTTTATCTAAATATAAAAACCAATTGCTTTTAATAGTTCTTAAGATGTGTTTTATATACATATTTTAGCAGTTGTAAGTGGTTTTGAATTTATCAAACAAAAGTCCGAGTCTTGGATTCGTACTACAAATGGTATATTCACTTTCTATACAACAAACAAATTATCGAATAGAAGGTAAATCCATTCGTTCCATCGAATCTTAAACAGAAAATAAATCTTCCGTGATATCCAAGGGTTGAATCCGAGATTCATTTCCTTATATCACTCCCACTATTCTAGCTAAAATTACCTGCCCGTTGTTTACTCTTTTAATCGTTAAATGCATTGCTACCTTGTTCTTCCAAAGAACTTAGCTCGAGAAAATCGCCAAGGATTCATAGGTTGGTGATCCAAAATCATTGTCCTTATCCTATGATTTTCAGTTAATTAATTTTCGGTTCAGCCTTGAAGTTTTCTCAGTTTAGATGACTAACACTTTTAGACATATTCTCCCATTCTTGACTTTCCGTGAATGGAAACAATCTTGAACCAGCGGTTCGTTTGAGTAGACACTACTCTTGAACCGTGGAATGTCTATTTCGAGTGTTACTTGTCGGGACTTCTCGGATTTTCTAATATACCAGAAAAACAACAAATCATAACATTAAAGCTCCCACTAGTTTATCGGTTCCAAATACCGTCTAACGAGCAATGCTTTATTTTTTATGATTTTCCGTTTTTTCGATTAGAAAATCTTTCGTACATAGTTCCAATGTTTCCAGAAAAACAACAAATCATAGAACTCCCACTAGTTCATCGATTCCAAATATCGTCCAACTAGCGACATTTCATGACTTTCCGGTTTTTCAATTAGAACGTTTACGTGTGTAGTCAGTTACACTTTTCTAATGTTCTAGAAAAACAACAAATCATAAAGCTCCCACTAGTTCATCGATTCCAAATATCGTCCAACTAGTAACACTTCATGATATTCCGATTTTTCAATTAGAAAATTACTCGTGTAATTACTACACACTCAAAATTCACTAGAAGAATTTCAAAGTCCGAAATCACCTTTGATCAAACTAAGTTTGTCTTCCGTTTGACACGAATGACCCTAGTGACATACCTATATGTCACTGGTTTTTAAAAGGCTTAAGAGAAAATATCTCTTTCGAAAATTAATTGCATTATCGATTAATTAGTTCAACGTCCTAGTTACTTTCCACTTTTTAAAGAAGTCAATACTAGTCAATTATAAATTTTTAAGCAA
The DNA here is from genome assembly GCA_036785695.1 of Gentiana straminea. NCBI lineage: Eukaryota > Viridiplantae > Streptophyta > Magnoliopsida > Gentianales > Gentianaceae > Gentiana > Gentiana straminea. The sequence goes on along the minus strand of JAVUPR010000332.1, from coordinate 912,978 downwards.
TTTAGTAAGGGATAATGCTGTAAATAAAATGACATAAATTAATTCAAGTTTAACACTACTATATTTATTTTAGGAATTGTAAACTTAAATTAAGTCTACTCTACCATTCCAAGGTTTTAACCTCGCATCTCAGTGCCGCTGTAGGGTAGGTCAAAGAGATGACGGTTAAATCGAGACAATCTCATCAATGAATAACTTGTGAGAATCGAACATCCCACGAGAATCGAACATCCCTTTATTCATTGACTACCTTCCTTTTTTAGCCTAGATATTACCAAAAATACCCTTTATGAGAGTGACCTACTATATCGGATCTCTTAGGTACGCCCCGAGTGTGCCGTCGTAGGATAGGTCGGTGACCCGACGAGTACCCGTAAATCCTATCCTTTCGGAGACCAAGCCATGAATGTTGATAGGGGTGAACACCATCCGTAGGGGGACGAAATCAAAGCGCCGCGAGGCGTCACCCTTCTCTCACTTACTTGTATCTACAAGTAGAGGCCGTGGGGTTGGCCGTCGCCTCCCCCGCTCCCACTCAATATTTTGGAAGTAGTGGTGGGTTAACTAACCACGTCTTTTTGATGTTAACATAAAAGCACATCAAATCAAGGATTCCGAATGGTGTCGGTAACGTAGGCAAGCCTACCCGTCCTATTCGTTGGAACATATGTGACAGTCGGACAAAATCGGGTCAAGACAGCCCCATTGAGATAAGAAGGAATCACTCATCTGCTCTCCAGTGTAGCTTAGTCTTGCCGGACCCCCGTGCATACATCACACTAGGAGGGTTAAGTCGTTCGAGCCTAGCTCAGTTGACCACCCAACCTATAAGCGAACCGTTTTTATCCAAGATTTATTGTTCTTTTACCATCATTCAATCTCGTAGACACTACGAATCGAAAACGTGATCTCGTTTGGGCTTTAAGGCGGTTCACCGAGAACACATACCGAAAGGCTTAACGATTTCATAACCCGTCCTCGGATCTTTAATTAGTTACCAAATTAATTAATTACCACGTATTAATTAAATTTCAACTAATTACACGAGTTTGTATACATGCCTATTTTAATTACCAAAATTAAAATTCTACATGTATGCATGGAGTGGATTTATGATATGATGCATGTCATGGCAATTCCGATTTTATATCTATTTTATGATCAAACACATAAAAAAAGTGCGGAAAATTTAAACACCGAGATGGATTGTTGGTACCCCCGTATCTAACCTGTTAGAAAATAAATAACCAAACCCTAACTAGGGTTTACTACTTTCTAACATAATCTGCAGCTGTTCAAAGTCTTCGATGATCGGGAAACTAAACAAACTCGGATCGAGACGAAGCTTTCCAGATCTGTTCTTCATTCCTCGGGCTTCAATATGGACGGTTAGATCTGAGTTTTTACTTGTCAATTTTCTTCAGTGAGCTGCCGATCTTGTTGCTGCATCTGTCTCTGACTGCAGCGTATCAGTTACTTTCCGGAGCCGATCGGGAGTCGAGATGAAACCCGATCGACCTGAAATTTTTATGCCACATCAAAAACTCCATATTTATCGATCGGAACGGTTGGATTTGCGATTCAACGGTTCAAACTCTCCCAGAAATTTGAGGAAGTCACAGGTAGGGTTTCTGTGAATCCTGCATTTTTCTGTTACAGCAGCTTCTTTGCAGCAATGAACGGATATCAAAACAGACTCCGATCGACGCCAAATTTTCTGGAATTGTTCATCATCTTCCAATCTTGATTCTGACCGGAGGGATCGTCGTTTCAACGGCTCGATCAACGGGAAAAACGAAATACTAAACAGCTACTAAATAGATAATTAGCCTCCAAGGATTAAATAATTAAGAGATAATTATTACATTAATCCTTTTTCCAAATAAAAGATAAATAAAATAATTATCCCAAACAAATTAGGATAAATCATATTATTATCTAATATTTCATGAATTATCATTTAACAAATAAAAGATAAATCACACATTAAATAATTATCCAAGAAAACTAATTTCCCAATAACCTATGGCTCTTGTGGACTTTACAGTCTGTTGGGGTGATTGATAACCTATGGCTCTTGGTGGGCTGTATAGGATTCTGATCATAGAGGTTGGTTTGAAAGCCTTAACCCTGTGAATGGAGTTTTGGTACTCCAGTTCTGTTCAGCCTCTTGTAGAACCACCTGAGTGTCTCAGGCCTAGTGGGAGTAATTGGATCTAAGCCGAAAAGAGTCGAATGAATAGGAAATTTTAACTTTCAGCACAAAGCTGAGTGGTCTAGGGGTGATTCCCTAAAAAGTAGAGAGTTAACCAGAACTTGAACTCTCTCACCACTCCACCTTGCTGGATTCCGTTTGAAAGCAGAAAATAGGTGTGATTCCCAAAGACTTTCTTGCTGAAAAACGGAGTCTGGATTCGTTTGGAATATAAGGGTCTTGGTTAGAACAAATGGCAGGTTGACTGCCGGGAATTATGTCCTTTGTGGATGTAAGAGAACCTCTCGGTCATTAAAAGTTGCATGTTTTAAAATATGTGGACTTGACCAGAATATTGATAAGTCTTTTGTAGACTGGGTATCAATATTGGTAAAATAGTAGTACTAGTGTTCGCGAAAGGTAACACTGAAACAGTTGGAAACAACATGAGTGTGTTATCTGAAGTCAGAAACTGACACGCCAAGATTCTCTAGATGAGAGAATGGACTATATTCTAAGAATTTGATTCGGTCAAATTCACGAGAATGAGTCATTGGCTATCCCATCCGTCTTATTGGTTAAGATAATCTTGCATATACGGATGCAACATTCAACGAGAGTAGTCCTACCCTACCTCTCAGGAATGATTCTCCAAATCTTTGGATAAAGAACAAATGGGATAGAGTCTCTCTCGGGATAAGGGCAAGACAGACTTAACACGAGTCAATTGCAATCGAATCTTGGATTTGAGCAATAAGTAGCGGTTTAGTACGTCCTCAAGTATCTTTAGAGAACGAGGAATCATATGCTTGTATATTCAGGTGCAAACTTGAATATGGTTGACTACACTGATTCTGACTTGTAGTCAGATTAAGGATAAGCATTATGTTGATCTCGGGCTCAGTGTTTACTTAGTGCTTAGAATTTCCCTTTTGGTCTGGGAGTAATTCCAGGTCTGATAAGCCAATATCACTTCATCATGAAAACAGTGAAGAGATAGCTTAGAAGGATCTTCTCAGTCATAAGAAGTCAAAAGCATATTGAGATAGAGTACCGCCTGATTGGAAGGACCGGCAATGTTTCAATCCTAAAGATCGTCTCGAGTCGACAACCTAACTAATCAGTGTACCAATTTAAGTGCTTGGAGGATACGGCATTGATGGATATGTCTCATCTACTTTTAGAGCAAGTCGGTGAGTGTTGTGAATAAGATGAGAAAGGGTGTGTTCTAAAAACAATCGTTTCATGTCATTTCGTGCAAGTGGGAGATTGTTAGGTGTAGTGCCCGAAAGAGAATTTGTGTAATTGTTTTTAATAATGTATGACAGAATTTATCTCAACTTATTACTTGCTTTGTGCTTGTAAAGTAATACACTGCTACAAACCCTAAGTATATCTGTATGTAACCACTTAACTCAGTGTATGGATTACACGTGAGGATTGAGTTAGTGGAGATATGCTTAAACTGTTAGTCCGTGGTGAACTTAATCAGAGTTTAGGGTCTCTTGATTAAAACACCAATAATGCGCACAGAACACCTTAGGGTGTGATAGTCTTATCCGGACTGTCGGTAGAGGGTACCTACGTGGGGCATTTATATATGATGGCATTCATATAGGACTGGACCGATTTAATATGAATTTTTCGATATAATTCCATAATCGAGAAATCTTATTAATTCATTAGATGATCATATATGGATCAACCTTAATCCTGAGGTGATCACAGGGTACTGCTTGTCTCGGGGTAGTGTTTGATGTGTTAGTTACGGTTCACTTGAATATGTGTTCCAAGCCACTACTCATTGGCACTATCTCCTGATGAGTGAGTAGTTCTGATTTTCACAGACATGGAATCCATTCCTTCCTGCGGGAATTAGAGAGACAGTCCCCTTATTTGTTAGCCCTAAGAAAGTGATCGATCCCGGGAGTTCACATTTGACTAATTAGCTACTAGTCAGATATGTGTACTAATCATCAGGGGGTTAATGGTAAATAAGGATAAGACATTCTGTGTCGGGTTTACGGAGACATCCCACACAGAGTGGACAGTATATGGTGGGTTAATTCGTATGTAGTGATTATATCAATGGACGCTTATTCACTCTATAGGTTGAGTATAAGTATATATCTGTAATTGGTAGAGTTCAGTTTCGGGTTTATGGTGGCGTAATCTCGGAATTAATAATTTAATATATTTATTTGTTAGGAAATCACTAGTTTAACGCAGCGGAATTTAAAATTTGATTTCCTTTTCTAGATCGTTATTCGTTTAATGCAATAAACACGCTAAGTAGTTTGACGGTTATACCTTAGATGATCTACAAGATCGTCGCTTTGACCGCCAACGGAGAGTAGTTCAATGCGCAAGCCGTCCACGCGTCCGGCCTCTATCGCTAATCCACACGAACCCCTCGCCGGAATCCTCCTTGGATTGCTATCGGAAAAACTCCGGCTGCTAGACCGGACCTTTTCTTCCCTCACAAACTCACTATGGAGAGCTCTCTATTTTACACAAGAATTATGAACTCTTGCAATTGTGATGTACAAAAGAGCTTGACACCCACTTCCTTTTTATAGAGGAGGTGGCGCCCCATCTCAAGTGTGGAGGAGAAGAAAACCTTTTTCTAATAAAATAAGGAAAATCAATTAGATTGATTTATCTCTTTAATTATAATTTATTTTGTCAATATCATATATTGATTATAATTATCCTATTACCATAAATCTATTTTTCCAAAATGAATTAATATCCTATATTAATATTATGGCAATATTTATTAATTAAAGTGCACAATCCAAGTGTATCTTATACACACAAAAGTGGCGCCCCATTAGTCAACAAATTGACTTCTGGAATATTCTTTAATTAATCTAATTTGTATATAATTAATATCTTGTATTTTATTTATTCATAATAAATAAACACCACCATATTAATTTACCACTATAACCTTTATAGTCTAGAGATAAACTTTCCTTATTTGGTTATCAACTATAACCGCATTTTAACCCGACTCGATGTTCATATGTGTGTGACCCGATAGGCTTCCGAATATGTTGGCCGTAGACACAAAGTGCATTTTACTAAAATGCCCTTCATACCTAACGATCACGGGATAGCGTCTAGCAACACACCGTGACCCCCAATCATCGGAAGAGTCAAAAGCAATGACTACTACCTTTCATGTGAAGCGCTTACCGCGTAACTTACAATCCTATCGTTTGTAACAATATCCATACGATCGTATCTCGAGTGTCAATACATTGACGATCGTATCTTATAATCTGGATATCATGCTCTCTCGGAATAACACATTTACTCCCACTTTGCAAAGATTCTCGAGAGCGAGACATTCCTTATAAGAAGGCCATTTCGGATATTCGATCCTAATCATAGGATACGCGATTCCCGGATGACCAATCATGTATACTCCGCATGCTTCAATATCATACCCAATCACTACCGCATGATCGCCCCGTGGTTAGGAGAAATCTCAATTGTGTCAAAGCATGACAATCCACACCGTGATGCCATGAAGACTCCGGTCAAAAGGATAATTACACAACCGCCACATAGTGTGACACTTAATGTAAGTGGGTCAGTCTAACGTACGCATTATCTAATACACGTCCACGTACAGTCCAAGTGTCCCTACACTTCGATAGACGAGATCTATCCCTATCTTCTAAAAGATAGAAGACATCCAATACGTGCTAGTCTGATTATACTATCAATGTCCCATTTGATAATACATAAGACTAGAGACATTTAAGTACCAACCTTGTTATAGTGATTAGAGATCCCATCAACCATAATCACTATCATGGTTTCTCTATCACAGATTGATACTAGGGACGTTACTATATATATATACAACAAATAACATGAAGACAAACAATATATAATAACGTAAGTGCTTTTATTAATCATAATAAAGTTATTACATGAACTAAACAGACTGTAAACGACCCGACCCGGTCGGATCCGGTCCAACCCGATTGGGTTTAGGACACCTTTCCAACATTATTCTGTTCGATGAATAATATATTTAATTATTGTAGCTACTGGTTATAGGTCCATGGTCCCCAATGTGGCTTCTATAATTCGGGCTGATATTCTTGTTTATTTAGGCCTCAGAAATAATTAATTGGCTGGGCCAATTAATTGATATGCATGAATATTATTTAGTTGGGCTAAATAATATAATGCACATAAAAGACATTTGATGTGGGCTTTTAAACTCTAGGGGTGGCGCCATTATGGTCTTAATTAGCACAAGAATTAATTTTCTTGTGTTATGGAAATAAAAGATATTCTTGTTATGTGATTGGTTGTATGACATGTTATTTGGATTTCTATTGGTCAATGACATGTCACAATTATTCATTAAGGAAAATATCTTTTTATTTTATTTAATTAATTATTTATTTAATTAATTAAAACTTGGAGACCAAAGATTTACTCTCCTATAAAAGGAGAGTTATTCCAAGTGTAAAACACTTGTATTTTCGCCCCACACACCAAAAAGGAGAGGAAAAATTAGTTTTTTTGTCTTGGGTTTTTGAAGAAGAAAAACTACAAGTTTTTCTTGGTGTTGCATATCAAGGAGGTTCTCATATCAAGAAGGGTGTCCACCAACCACCGTTTGGAGAACACATTGGAAGATCAAGGCTTCTCATCCTAAGATCTTGGCTTCTTTTCTTTCTATTGGTATGATTTTCTTAACCCACTTGTAGTTGTTAAATCCTTTATTTATGTATTGTAATATATATATCATGATCCATCCGCTGCGCATAGATCTAATTCGTTTAGATCTGAGCTCCTACATCCTTCAGACACAATAGAAGATGTTCTTGAACTAGTTCCTTAGCGAAAGGAAACAAAACCAGTTTATGCTGACATAGAAAGAAACTTGGGACAACTGAGATTAGCAGATAACTCAGATCAAGCTGAACCTCAGTTTCCACTTTCTGAACCAATTGCTGAGCTTGTCAATAATCAACATATTGAAGCGAAGCTGAAACCCCTACAGTTCAAACCCTAGAAAATCATGCTCAAAAAAATCAAGTTCCTAAAGTTCAAGAAAATGAACAAGATACACTACTAGAAATTAGGCTTTTAATGAGGAGAATTCTCCTCATTAATTGTCCATTTCTCCTCATTAAAGGCTTTTAATGAGGAGAAACCACTCCTCATTGCAGCTTCTCTAGTTAAATGTATATAATGAGGAGAATTGAATCTCCTCATTAATTATATCATACATTTAATGAGAATATATCCTCCTCATTAAAATTATTTTAATGACGAAATTTCACCTCATTAAAATATTTTTTATGATGACTAATCTCTTCATTAAAAAGCTATTTACTCCTCATTGGAATTAAAATCAATATAACACAACTCCTCATTAAAAGGCCGTTTGCTCCTCATTAAATCGTGAAATGTAAATGATACATTTCCTCATCATAAGTAACACAACAATATATACAACAATATAAATCGTGAAATGTATACTAATGAATTACATCAAATATGTACAACGATAGATTTGTCCTCAAAAGATAAGTTACATATAGATGTAAATTTAAAGGATTTTCTAATATCACATCCCCAAAAGAAACACGTTGCTTTGGTCATTACTACAAAATACCTTCCAAAATATGGTTACGTACTACAACATCTTAGGATATGATACGATAGCAATCCTTCCCATCTGTTCAAAAAGCTTCAATGCCCTACAAAACCAGCATAAGAAATTGGAACGATTAATAAAGAACACATTTATCAACCAACCATAGCTACTTTCATCCTGAATTTTCTAAACCGTAATGTAGCCTCTATTACATAAATGATACGTATACCCCTTCACATTTATATTCAAAAACCAAGCCCCATACCAAACAGAAAATCATTTTAGTAACATATATATATATATATATATATATATATATATATATATATATATATATATATATATATATATATAACCAAAACAAAACAAAAGATGGAGTGCCCCGCCCGTCCCATCCTTTCCACCTTATAGTACATAACCTTCGTTAAAACAGAAAAGTGTCGCACATGCAAATTCACATTACTTTTTAGTCTACCTAAAAACAACAAAAGAGAATCAAAATAATTCACCCGAGAACATGATTTTGCAGTTTTGCTCTTTTGTTTCTGGTAATTCTAAAGCCACATTACATCAAAAAAATTGTTAAGAATTCAAGACATAGATCATTTCATTAAACAAAACAAAGCAAGTATACACAAACATGAAATCCACAACACAGTTGTGCATCAACATCAAACACATAACCTTTTTCATGTATCACGTTACATCAAACACATAACATCAACATCAAACACATAACATCAAACACATAACCTTTTAAATGTCGATAAACCTGTTGCATATGCTTAACACATCCAAAAAAGAGAAATCTTCTGTGATATTTCTTTCTTCCCATTTATCTTCACCAAAATGGACAAAAAGATTGTGAACTGGATTTTCACCTTTAGAAAGAGAAAAAATATACATGTTCGAGTAATATCAATGCATAATAAATTCCAATGTCTACTTACATAAATTTAGCACTTTACCAATCGAAAATTTATTATCATTGCATAACATTATCCATAATACCTAGCTTTATTTACGAATGATGTATGTGTGTGTCTCTATATATATATATATATATATATATATATATATATATATATATATATATATATATATATATAGTCCCTCATGGATTTTCAATGTCTCTCTTATACACTGAAACAATCATTGTATTCTAGATTTTTCCTTGTGAGCTAATTTGATCTTATCACATTTATGTAAAGGGAATGTTATGTAACAATCTTCTAAGAGATTTAGTTTTGATTTGGTTAAATTGTTTTTAGCACTTTACCGGTCATTCCATGGTTGCAAACGTCATCTTTCTTTTGCTCCCCAACTGCTATCCGTTTACTTCCATATGTAGCATTTTGTGCATACCCGCGTTCCTTCGCCAACTGACCAGGTGCTATGAAAGAAACTGGCTTCCGGATGATGCTCTTTTGACTTTTGGAATTCATTAAATTCATCTGTTGACACAAATATAGAAATTTACAAGAACTTTAGTTGATAAATGTCCATAGCACATCACTTAGAGAAAAATAATTATAGGAAATATTAATATAGTGTTATATTTTTGTTTGCGAATGAGAACTATGTATTGTCAATAACTATATGTCTACTTATGCCAGACATTTGCGTGTACAAACGGGAGCAACAACTAGTTTGCAAATCAAGTCTCTAAGATTCTATACCCGTGTCCCGTTTTCTCTCGTCCCCCGTCCTAGTCATGATCACTGTGTTTTGTGCCTATAGTATTTAGATTGTGATTGAGCTTAAAAAACTATTACATCTAGTCTTAGGTTAGTTTCACCTAGGATTTTTGAATCCAAAATGAAGTATATAAAAACAATTATATTATATTAGTATGGTATATTATTGTTGAGCAAACAGAGAACGGACCATATATGTACATTCTATGTATTTCCATGCTATATTATACTTAACACGAATTTAAAAAACTTGCTTAAAATTTTACCAAAAGGGCACATCATGAAGCAGCTTTGACAAAAGCAGGTTTCACATAGGAGTCAGGACATGGAGAACAATGATGACACCGGAGGCAAAAGCAATGCTAAAAGGAAAAAAATAATTCGAGACCAGTTTCATCGGGAAAGAAACGTAAAGGGATCAGAAAATATAGGGTCTTCCAAACACCGAAAGATGATATATCTAATGAGAACGGTTTGACGTTAACCAGGTTTCTTCGCTTCTTGCTATGGGAATCCCCAACTGTTTACTCACATCCGAAAACATGAATGAACTTATCGCCTTGAGTTATAAGCTTCAAAACGACCCGAATCTCGCATGGAAGAAGTGTGTATTCTAAATTTTATCCACCCATTCCTTTCATTCAAAAGTTATTTGTCGAGGCTAAAGAAATCTCATCAAAAGCGGACGAGTTCTTTGGTGGGCTAAACACGAAAATAGAATTAGTGGCCTCACTCAAAGAGGAACACAATGCATCAAATGAGGAAATGGAAGCTTTAAAGGTCGCTAAAGCATCTACACTTTTGGAAATACTTGGATATTGACAAAGAAAAGCTTTGCTACGAAATTAGTCTTCGCTATGAGCGACAAAAACAAAAGGATTCCATTCTACATTTCAACGTATTCGGTTTCAAAGAGTAACAAAATTCCAAAATGATCATGATACAAAGCAAAGAACCAAGACATACTTAATACATTTATAAAACCTACTACCTAATCACCAAAACAAGGGCAATCTTGATAACCCAAGTGGGGAGAACTCTTGTTTTCATAATTCTTGATCCCTGGAGTTAAAATAATCACATTTGGTTGTAAACACCAAAATAACTGCATATAGGACACTCACATAAAGACTGGATTCCATTTTCACAGTTTTTGACAAAAAAAGGATCGAACGGTGCATTAACTGTGGTACTATTGGTTCAGAAAAAAGGAACAAATAACGATGCATAATTTGTGGATGTTCATCATTTAATGATGAATTTATTATACCTAATTCCAGGCTTGTACTGCTAATTCAATCGAAATAGATGTAAGAAAATCAAACCTAATTCAAGAATTCCAGTGAGCAGCGAAACTATACAACATCAACACGGCTTCGCAAATGAAGGAGACCGGAAAGACAAACCGTCGGAGCTCGGAGCAAAGATAGGAATTTCTAGACCGATTGTAAGCTTGGTGTGAACGATAATACGAGGAGAAGAGGCGCTAACATAATCGAAATTGCTGGAATGGATTGAGTGGCGACCAACATTCCTATATTGGATAAGGTTGGTTTATATACAAAGTCAAACTATGTCGTTTTGATTAGAACCTTCATGAAAAGGGTTTTCTTTTTGAAAAATAAAAGTTTTTTTATTTGTTTTAAAAATACGTATTTATTTTGTAAAACAAAAAAGTTTTTTTTGGTCAAATTTAAATGAAATTTACAATATTTTTTGTGGGAATCTTTTCCCCTAAAATTTGAGGCTGGATAACTAATTTTTGTCAATATATATAGATATCATAAAATATACAAATAATGAGGAGAAATTTATTATTGTGCAACTAATGAGGAGAAATGTGATCGATAATGAGGAGATTTAAAACTTGGTCATCAATTAGCAAAATAATTTGGATCTCCTCATTATAACTGACATTTAATGACGAATTTTTAGCTCCTCGTTAAATTCTCCTCATTAAAATCTAGTTTTCTTGTAGTGATATTCAGAGGTTAAGAGATCATCCCGCTGAGCATGTGATTGGAGATATTAAGCAAGAAACCAATTAGATGCTATGCTAAATTGTTTTCTATCTCAGTTAGAACCTAAAATCATTGAAGAGGCTATGAAGGATCTAGATTTCATAATTTCCATGCATGAAGAATTGAATGATTATGAGAGAAATCAAGTATGGGAATCGGTGGAGAAACCAAATCATGCAAATTTAATTTGCACTACTTGGGTATACAGAAACAAGCTAGATGAAAATTGAAGCATTGTTAGAAATAAAGCAAGATTAGTAGCCAATGGATATTCTCAAGCTGAAGGGATTGATTTTGATGAAACTTATGCACCTATAGCCAGTCGTTAGGTCTTATCTCTAGGATATATGCACTAATTAATAGATATTGAAGGGTCGTTTATCTTAATACGGAAACCTTTTACCTTTAATAGTTTTAGATGCGTTACACATACCTATTCAGCTTTTCTTAGTGGTTCTGTCTTTATCAAACAAAAGTCCGAGTCACAGATTCGTACTACAAATGTCATCTCCACTTTGTTTAAGGCAACTGTAGTATCGATATGAAAGTGAATCCATTTGTTTCAACGAATCTGTAAACAGAAAAATAATTTTTTCTGTGATATTCAAGGATAGAATCCGAAATTCATTTCCTTATATCACTCCCACTATTATAGCTGAAATAACTGCCCGTTGTCTACTTTATTAATTGTTAATGCACAGCTTCCTTGTTCTTCCAAAGAACTAAGCTACCGAGTCAAGTTACTCGGTTAAAGAAAGTCGCTAAGGATTCATTGGTTAAGTGATCCGAAATCACTTTCCTTATCCTATACTTTCTTTAATTAATTTTTCGGTTTAGCCTCAAAACTTTAGTTAAGATGATTAACACTTATAGACATTCTTTCCCATTCTCAACTTTCCTTAAAAGGAAATAGTCTTGAACTAGCAGTTCCATTGAGTAGACACTACTCGTGAACTGTGGGATGTCTAATGAAAGTGTTACCCAGTGGGACTAATTTTCTATAAATTAGAAAAACAACAGATAAAAGTTCCCACTAGTTTATCGGTTCCAAATACCGTCTAACTAGCGACACTTTAATTTATGATTCTCTAATTTTTCTATTAGAAAGTTTCTCGTGTACAAACTACACAATTAAAATTCACTAGAAGAATTTTATTGTCCCAATCATCTTTCAAACTAACTATGGTTGTCTCTCGTTCAACACGAGTGACAGCAGTGACATACTTATTTACGTCACTTAAGTCTTGAAGGCTCAAGAGAAATATCTCTCCCGAAAAATTAATCGCATGTAAGATCAATAATTACAACGTTCTAGTTACTTGCCACTTTTTAACTAAGTCATTACTAGTCAATTTTACACTAGCAAGTCTAGCACCCTAGAGAGATATATAAATACTTGTAAATAAAATTGACATAAAATAAATCCAAATCATACACTACTAATAAATTTTAGGAACATAAACTAAGTACTTATAGTCTATCCTACCGTTCCAAGGATTTAATCTAATGCCTCGGTGCCGCCTTAGGGTAGGTCAAAGAGGTTTCGATTAATATTGAAGATCGATTGAGAATCGAACATCTCATTTGTGATCGTCAATCACCCGTCCTTTTTCAGCCAAGGTATTACCAAAATACCCTTTATGAGTGTGACCTACTTGTTTCGCATCTTTAGATAGACCCCGAGTGTGCCGCCTTAGGGTCGGTCAGTGACTCAGCAAGTACCCAAAATCCTATCCTTTCGGAGACCAAGCCTTGAATTTTGATAGCGGTGAAGGCCTTCCTTAGGGGGCCGAAATCAAAGCCGGCACGAGGCGTCACCATTCTCTCACGTTGCTTGTGTCAACAGTAGAGGCCGTGGGGTCGGTTGTCGCCTCTCCCGCTCCTACTCAATATTTTGAAAAAGTGGTGGGTTTAATGATCACGTTTTTGGACTTGATGTTACATTAAGGAACAATAAATCATAGGCCCGAATGTTGTCGGTTATGTGGGCTAGCCCACCCGACCTATTCGTTAGAACATATGTGGCCGTCGGACGGGTCAAGGCTAGGAGAGCTCCGTTGAGCCATAGTGGCTCTTCGGATGGCTCAGTATTTCCAGACCCCCGTGCAAACGCCACACGTGGAGGGTGAAGTCGATTGAGCCGTAGCTACTGTTGACCACCCAACCGTGGTTAAACCACTTTCGAACCTGTTTGCCCGTGATTATCCAATCCTTAAACATCAAACATTCACGTAGACACTACGGAACAAAAAGGTAATCTCGTCTTAGGTAAGGTGGAATTCACCGAGAATCCAACACCTTAACCACGAGGTTTCGGGATTTTACTCCTTATGCTTTTGCAGAGTGGGATTCACCGAGAATCCATCACCCAACCTCGACGATTGAAAAAACCCGTGTTCCTCGGTTTTTACCCTAATTAGTTTCTAATTAATATCAAACAATTAATTAAAACTAATCATGTGTTTTATACATGCCTAACTAATTCCTCGAATTAATTTCTACATGTATGCATATGGAGTGGAATTCATGATATGATGCATGTCATGGCAATTTTCCGGTTCTACTCATACAATCTACACATGTATACTAGGACGGAAAATAAACACCGAGATGGACCGTTGGCACCCCCGTATCTAATCTATTAGAAAATAAATAACCAAAACCCTAACTAGGGTTTACTTCTTTCTAACAAAATCTGCAGCTGTTCAAAATTTTCGACGATCGGCAAACCAAACAAACTTGGATCGTGACGAAACTTTCCAGATCTGTTATTCACTCCTCGGGCTTCAATATGGACGGTTGGATCGGAGCTTTGACTTGTCAATTTTCTCCAGTGAGCCGTCCAACTTGCTGCTGAAACAGACTCTTACAGCAGCGCATCATTCACTTCCCGAGGCCGATCGGGCTCGATTGTCCTGAAAATTTTATCTCACGTCCAAAACCCCATGATTATCGATCCGACCGCCGTATTTTCGTTTCAACGGTCCAATCCTTTCCGTAAAATCGAGGAAGTCACGGTTAGGGTTTCGTGAATCCTGCGTTTTTTCGTTACGCCTACCTCTTCTCATCAACGAACGGACATCCAAACGGCCTCGATCGATGCCAAATTTTGTGGGATTGTTCACGAACTTCCAATCTTGATTCGACCGGAGGGATCTTTGTTTTAACGGTTCAAAAACTGGATTAACAAAAGAACTAAACAAGCTACTAAACGGATCTATTTACGGGAAATTAAACTTGCAATAATAAATAAATTACATAATTTCCTATACTCATATGAACGAATTTTCATCGTTTATATGAGTTTACAATAGATCTAATGGGAAAACGGTGCCAACCCCAATCCATCTCTTCAACCATAGCAATTTAAAAATTATTAATGCATAATAATAAGTAAAATATCACCTACATGCAATTCCACACCTTTAAATTGTTTAACTACGATTATGATTATAAATCGTGGAACCTGTCTCTGATACCACATGAAGGATGCAGGTTCTTAGATCTAAATGAATTAGATCGACGCGCAGCGGATGGATCACGATTCATATATCAAAACACATAATTAAAGGACTTAAACTACTACAAGGGGGTTTAAGGTCATGTTACCAAGAACGGGAATAGAAGCCTTGATCTTCCGAAGTGTTCTCCAAACGGCGGTTGGTGGACACCCTTCTTGATACACGAACCTCCTTGATATGCAACACCAAGAAAAACTCCAAGTTTTTCTTCCTCTAAAACCCTAGACAAGAAAAACAAATTTTTTTCTCTCTTTTTGGTGATATGGGGCGAAATTTTCAAGTGTGATTTACACTTGGAATAACTCTCTTTTTATAGGAGAGTAAATCCTTGGTCTCCAAGTTTTAATTAAATAAATAATTAATTAATTAAATAAAATAAAAGGATATTTTCCTTAATGAATAATTGTGACATGTATTGACCAATAGGAAATCAAATAACAAGTCATCCAACCAATCATATAACAAGAATATCTTTTATTTTCCATAACACAAGAAAATCAATTCTTGTGCTAAAAGAGAACCAATATGGCGCCACCTCCCTAGGGTTTCAGCCCACATAAAATGTCTTTTATGTGTATTATATTATTTAGCCCAACTAAATAATATCCATGCATATCAATTAATTAGCCCAGCCAATTATTTATCACTGAGGCCCAAGTAACAAGATTATTAGTCCAAATTACAGAAGCCACATCGGGGACCATGGACCTATAACCAGTAGCTCCAATAATTAATTATTCATTGAACAGAATAAGTACATTAATTATTAAATCCGGGATTACCCGAAACTGAACTCTACCGATTATAGATGTATACTTATACTCAACCCATAGAGTGAATAAGCGTCCATTGATATAATCACTACATACGGATTAACCCTCCATAGACTGTCCATTCTGAGTGGGATGTCACCGTGAACCCGACTCAGAATATCTTATCATTATTTACCATTAACCCCCTGATGATCAATTAGCACACATATCTGACTAGTAGCTAATTAGTCAAATGTGAACTCCCGGGATCGATCACTTTCTTAGGGCTAACAAACAAGGGATCGTCTCTCTACTTCCCGCAGGAAGGAATGGATTCCATGTCTGTGAAAATCAGAACTACTCACTCATCTGGAGATAGTGCCAATGAGAAGTGTCTTGGAACACATATTTAAGTGAACCGTAACTAACACATCAAACACTACCCCGGGACAAGCAAAGACCCCGTGATCACCTCGGATTAAGGTTGATCCATATATGATCATCTAATGATTTAGTAAGATTCCTCGATTACGGAATTATATCGAGAAAAATAGATTAAATCGGTCCAGTCCTATATGAATGCCATCATATATAAATACCCCACGTAGGTACCCTCTACCGATAGTCCGGATAAGACTATCACACCCAAAGGTGTTCTGGGCGCATTATTGGTGTTTTAATCAAGAGACCCTAAACTCTGATTAAGTACACCACGGACTAACAGCTTAAGTATATCACCACTAACTCAATCCTCACGTGCGTGCCATACACTGAGTTAAGCGGTTACATACTGATACACTTAGGGTTTGCAGCAGTGTATTACTTACAAGTACAAAGCAAGTAATAAGGTAAGATAAATTCTCTCATAGAAAACAATTACACAAATTGTCTTTCGGGCACTACACCTAACAATTGAAGCATTCTTATGATTCATGTTGTTCGTTTGGAAGTTGCGTATCTAGATAGTATGAGTAAATATCTGAAAGAGCCTTCTTTTAAAGAATGTCTAGCTCTCGTGAATCTTTACAAAATGGAAGTAAATGAGTTACTTCGAGAGAGCATTATATCTGGATTATAAGATACAGTCGTTAATGTATTGACACTCGATATATGACCGTATGGATATTGTAACAGCGATAGCATTCTATTTACATGGTAACCGTTTCACATTAAATGTGGTAGTCATTGCATTTAACTCTTCCGATGATTGGGGGTCATGACGTGTTGCTATACGTTATTCTTGATTTTTAGGTATGAAGGGTATTTTAGTAAATGCACTTTGTACCTATGGCCAGCATATTCAAAAGCCTATTGGGTCACACACATAAGAACATCTAGCCGGATTAAAATGCGGTTATAATGACAACCAAATAAGGAAACATTTTATCTCAACTATAAAGTTTTATAGTGATAAATTAATATTCTTGTATTTATTTATTATGAAAAAATGTAATACAAGATATTAATTATGTTGATTAAATAAATATATGTATTATACATATTTATATATACGGGGCGCATATTTATGTGTATTAGATACACATGGATTTTGAAATTTAATTAATAGATTAGTTAATATAAGATATTAAATTAAATGAGATAAATCTAGAATATTTATTTTCCTTATTTTATTAGTCAAAGATTTTCTTCTCCCCACTCCAAGCATGAAGCTTTTTTCATTGGGAATGGTATACAAGGGGGCGCAGGTCACCACTATAAATATAGTGGGTGATTGCAAGGGTTTATAATTCTTGGGAAAATAGAGAGCTTCCTATGGATAGATTGAGAGAGGGAAAATGTCGGTCTAGCAACCTAGTTTTTCTAGTAGCAATCCAATGCAGGATTCTGGTGAGCTGTTCGCGTGGATATCGGTAGAGGCCGAACACTTGGGTGGCTTCGTGCACTATTCCATAGACGATAAAGCTTTGACCTTTTAAATCATCTAATGTATTTTTTCGTCCACTACTTTTATGTTTGTAGTTTCAATGAATTCGGTCCGGGAAACGGAAATCAGTTTTTAAATTCTGCTGCGTAAACAAGTTGATTTCCTAACAGTGGTATCAGAGTAGTCTTCGATCTTAAGCAATAAGCCAATAAATTTGCATAGTAATTATTATAGATGCATGATCTAGATTCGCAAAATGAAAAAAAGAAGCAATCGGCGCTTGGGGTGCTCGGCCGATCGGCATCGAAACCCCCACCGGAATTAGTGCCGACGTCTTCGGCTCCCCCCAGGGTTGTCGGCGTCGGTTGGTATTCCTTTTGGTGGAACTCCGAAAATTTGGTTTTATAGTTTTGTGATTTTTTATGGTACATTGAAATCTCTTTTGTTTAGTTAATAACATGTGGCTAACCAATAGTTCAAATAGTTGGGACCATTGGGATGCCACATGGCATGCAAAGTACCATCACTCAATTTGTTGAGTAAAAGGGTTAGGCCTATTGTCCACAATAGTGGACCTAAGGTCAACCTAAACCATTACCAAATATTTGGTAAATGCATAGGTTGATGCGTTTTAGTTTAGGAATAAACCAAAGGCATACATTTTGATTAGGAACCAAAAAGGAAGGAAACATAAGAGACCCATTTGATTTTGATTTTATTTTTGAATAGTTCTATTTAATAAAAGTAAAATTAAATTTATCTTAAAGTTTATCGTTAATTTTGATCTCGATTAAAATTATTTAATTGATTAACTAATTCGATAAAATAAGACGTAAGTTGGTAATTTTAGGTTTTATTTTTTTCATAAGATTTTATTGTATGAATTAGATGTTGTAGATAAAATATGATTATATGGACCCCAATTGATCATGGACTTGACCAATAGGATATATGTGAATGATGTATTTTTCTGTTGGTATAAATTTGTCCTAGGCCATTATGAAGAACGAGCCTAGTTTATTATATGCACTTATCCCATTCCCGTTAGCCCCTCCTCCCCCCCCCCCCCCCCCCCCCGCGGTGCACGGCGGTGTAATTTTTATTAGATATATTTTATGTAACAAGAATGGAGCGAGAAGATGGAGGCCGAAGAAAGACGCATAGAGATCCCATTGGGGGTTGCAAACTACCCTTAGATTTTGACCCGCGGTTTTGTCGGTTTTTAACCGCACTTAGGAAAAGTCAATGATCGTACCGGTTAATTTTTATGTGTGGAATGATGTATTCTTTACATTATGTTGATAACATAGGAATATGCATGTTGTGGATCAGGCCGTAATTAATAAATTGTTAATTAAGTGAATTAATTTAAAATACTCCATTGCAAAAATCAAGTCGATACTTTGTCTCCCAATATTATAATGACGGTGAAGAGCTCTTGTTCGGATCCAAATAATCGGACCACGTCGGGAGTTGACCTACCTCAGCTATATCGTTATTATCGAGTTTTGATCATTATGAGATGTCACGAATATTGGGTTATCACTTGACTAAAGTTTTGCGGTGACTGGCCCACGTCAGGACCGTCTAATTTTAACGACAAGGGGTTGACTACCACATAGAGATGTGAACTGTCAAAGAGTTGACTAGTAAACCACTGGGAGCCGCATGAGATGCGACCGGTAAGCGTACCTACTTTCGAAATTGACATGGTCGATCGGCCCACGTCGGGGTTCGGGCCAACTAGATTGGATCCTAGCCACTATGGAATAATTAAAATTCTCGAATGCCAATTGGGATAGGTTGGCTTGTGGGAGCAAAACCTAGATAAAATTTTAAGTGCAATCTTTTGGTTTTGTATGCATGAACTTTCACTTATACTATCTTTACTTTATTGTTGTAGAAATGTAGAACAAACTGAACCTACGTTTTATCATTGAAAACAAACTTGATGAAACAAACTTCTCTACTGGGAAAGAAATCTCAAAATAGTATTGAGGCACGAGAACATATGTTTTGAAAAAACCCTTAAGTGAAAAACCTTAAGATGCTACTAATGAGGAATCGGTTAAGAAGCATGAAAAGCGCAGTTCTGGCAGTGTTGAGGCTACATGCATCATACTTGATTCTATGACACTGGAACTTTAGAAACAACATGAGTCCATGGATGCTTAGACCATCATTGGTAACCTGAAAGAGCTCTATGCTTCCCAGTCTCGAACTGAGAGGTACGAGGTCACAAAGGCCTTTTTTGGTTGCAAGATGTCTTTTGGCACCTCGGTTGGTTCGCATGTGCAAAAGATGATCGGGTACATAGAGAGGCTTGAGAAGCTGGGACACAAATTGGAGCGTGAGTTAAGTGTTGACTTCATTCTGCAATTACTACCTGACTCCTACACGCAGTTTGTGATAAACTATCAAATGAACAAGAATGAATTCTACCTTTTTAGAGTTATTAAACATGCCCAAGATTGCTGAGGGTACTGCCGATAAGGGCAAGGAAGTGTTGCTTGTAACTTTTTCTAACGGCAAGAAAAAGGCTCATAAGAATACCAAGAAGGCAAATGAGGTTCCCAAGCCAAATCCTAAGATTTCCAAGGACAAGAAAAATGATGCTTGATTCCATTGTGGCCAGACTGGTGATTGAAGGAGAAACTACAAGGCAGTTGGAAATAAAATTTAGTTTTGATGATGATACATCTCAATTTGAATTACTTAAGCGATCTAGTCACACCGAGATGATATGTAGTTGAAAAAATAAATTACGACAGAAATATAAATCAAATCAGACACCACAAAAAATAATGATTTTAGGAATTATAAACGTGATGTCATGGATGCAGTTTATCCTACCATTCCAAGGATTTAATCTCACACCTCAGTGCCGCCGTATGGTAGGTCAAAAAAGGTGACGATTAAATTGAGACAATCTCTCTCAACAATTAAACCATTGAGAATCGAACATCTCATATTTAATTGTTGAATACTTCCTTTTTCAGCCAAGATATTTCCAAAAATATCCTTGTGAGTTTGACCTACTGTTTCAGATTTTTAGGTAGACCCCGACGAGTACTCAAAATCCTATCCTTTCGGAAACCAAGCCTTGAATCTTGATAGCAGTGAAGGCTATCCGAAGGGGGTCTGTTGGAATAGTTTTGATGATGATACATCTTATTTAAGTATTTGTTTGTTTAAACCCCATTGATGAAGTGCTGAAAAACTAGCTGTTATAGTGGAAAGCTAAAAGATGTCTAGAACTGAATGTATAATTTTTACTAGAGTCTGATAATTGTATAGGTTATATCAGACAAGCACTTTAATAGATAGAAGTGTCGTAATACTGAAAAGTGGAAATCATCTGGAAAATTGGAACTTAACTTAAGACAGAAGATATACACCTAGAACTGAAGTTCACTCAGAACTGAAGAAGGTAAGTTCGCTGAGGGACACAAACTCATTTGGCTTATCTATAACTGAAGGCTGATGGAACAAACTCAGTATTTGAAGAACTGAGGGACACAGACTCAGTTAAGGAAGATCGAAGAACTGAGGGTTCAAACTCAGTTATGAAGAATTTAAGCCGAGACTGTAAAGTTAGAATTCAGGTAAGTCTGTGATGGCCTGAACTGACTTTATGTATCTTTAAAGAAGACCTAAGTATCATGAGGACAATGATATCTTAGATGATCTATATAAGAAATGGTGTAATCTGATCCTGCCACATAAAATCAGATAACTAGAGTACTGAAATTTTGATGAAAAGGAAAAACTCAGTTAATGCTCTAAGTCAGTTAGTAAACGGAAAACTGACACACTCAGTATAAAACTGATCAGTAAACTCAGTTTTATTGTCATCCATCCAAGCAACTGAAAGTACATTCGAATGTTGTAAATCAAGGCTTTTTATTGGATGAAGAACTGACATGTCAGAACGGTCACTGACACCTGACATATGAAAATATAGAAGTTGATACAATTCAAATTCAAGCAAGATGAACGTTTGACCTCACACTATAAATAGAGGAATTTGCACCAAGAATAAAACACCGAATTAACAAGATTACAAGCATTTTTGTGCACAAGTCTAGTTAATTCAAATTGCTATCAATATCTGCACTCAACAAGACTATATCTAGAACTTCTTCAAGTGTTCAATCTACATCGATCATATCCAGATTTCGACACTTTGAAGAACCACAAGCAAGAATCAATTTATTGATTCTCAGCCCAACTTTGATTCTTAAACAAAGGTTTCGACTTTGAAGAAATACGGTCAAGGAGTTGCCAAGGACAGTCCTGACATTTGTAGTCAGGTAGACAGTGTTTGTGGTGGTAGCCGGTGAAGAGGCAATGCAACCCTCTAAGGACCAGTGTCTCAAGCAGTTGAAGAGCTGCAATCCTACCTGTTCTTTAGTTGTTTAGATAGTGACACTAGGGATTAGTCAAGGACTTCTTGTAACAGCGTACCTCAAGGAGTTCTAATGGAATTTTCCTCCTACATCACAGGGGAAGAGTGGACTGACAGGATTACACCACCTGGAACCACTATAATTCTCGCTCTACTTACTTTACGCATCAACATATCTTTACAGCATTTATATTTGTTTATACATCATACTGAAAATGATTGTTATAAGCATACACAGTTCACAAACTGACATTCACCATAATTCAGTTTTACATACCCAACCTTTTCATACAGAATCAACAAGATCCAGATAAAGGCTAAAACTTAAATCCGCTGCCGGTTGACTCAGTTTTGTTATAAGTTAGTTTGACTTAAAATCAGCTTTGTCAGCTTAACTCCACACAAGTTAAAATTGAACCTTAATTGTAATAATCTAGTTTTTGGTGACAAGTTTATTCACCCCCTCTAAACTTGTGTTAGCCTTTCCAAGGGACCGACAATTGGTATCAGAGCGGTGTTCTTTGACAAGCTATTGTTAAAAACTGACTTGCTCTAAATAACTCCTCTAGTTGTTCTCTTGAACAAGCTCGCCTTTCGCTTTCAGCCTTTGCATAATCCCATTTTCACTCATTCACACAATGGATAACAATCGGTGTGCCGGACAAATGCCGATGTGCAACATGGACATATTTGATGAATACAAATGTCGTTTGCGGTGCCTTTCTAGCCGCTTCTCATGATGAGATGATTGATGTACTCACCGATGGACCTATCAAGATCACTCACATGCAAACCGTCAATAGTGAACAAGTTAGAGTTCCAAAGCCCAAAAGCGATTGGACCAGTGATGACCGTAAGAGAAACAATCTGAATAACGTTGCCATGGATATCATACTCAGAACTCTTGACAGCAACATGTACCTGAAGGTCAAGGATTGCACTACTACAAAAGAAATGTGGGAGAAACTTCAATTGGTTTGTGAAGGAACTGACTCCATCAAATAAAATAAGATCTCAGTGGCAAAACAGAAGTTTGAAAATTTCAAAATGATGTCAGGCAAAAATATTGATCAAATAGAAACAAGATTCAGCATTTTCATGGATGAACTGGCTGTACTCAAAATTGAGTACACCAAGAAAGAAATCAACACTAGAATATTGAAGGCTTTACCAATGTGCTGGAAGATGAAGGTCACAGCAATGGAAGAATCAAGGAGACTTGACATAGAAGATTCCTTCAAAATCTTCTCAGATCTTAAAGCTTATGAATTCAGTGAAGATTTCACCATGACAATAGCTCTAATCAAAGCCATGGAGGAACCCAAAACAACAGCTCTTACAACAGCAGCCTCAAATGATAACCAAGAAACCTCATCTAGCAATCATCAGCAATTGGATGAGATGGAGGAGCAGATGGCCCTAATGATGAATAGAATTCGAAGAATGAAGAGTGGACATCCAGTCACTCAGAAGTTTATCAAGAAGACTCATGAAAAGAGGAAAGACGATGAATATCTCTGCTTCAACTGTAAAAATCCTGGACACTACAAAGCTGAATGTCCAGAGCTACCTGGTAAGAAGACTCAACAACGAAGAACTGGTAGAAGAGCACTTTTAGCCGGAGACGAGTCAGACTATAAAGCTGGCACTGAAAGATTATCAGATGACACAACTTTAATGGCTTATATGGAGGATCCAAATGATGTATGTGAATCTAACTCTAAATATTCCTCAGCTCAGATTTCCATGCAAAAGGCATGTTCTTCGACTGCTGACTCCAATCCAAAAAATCAGGAATTAGAAGAAACACTTGACAAATTGATGAATCAGTTGGTAACCATCCAAGCTGGTTATAAATCAACTAAAGCTGAGAAAGAAGTTCTAATTATTGAATTTGAAAGACTGAACTCTGAACTAAACATGATGAAACTGACTAGAACTGGCAAAGGAAAGAATCGGTATTAGCCTTCTGCATCAGCAGCAAAGCAATTGAATCTTTTTTTCAATCAAGTTCTGCTACTGGATTAATATCCGGAAAGCCTTATGGAGACAGAACTGGCTTAGGATTTGATACACAGCAATCTTCTAAGGAAGGAACTAGCAAAGCTGCTGAACCAAATGTCAAAACTGGTATTAAGTTTGTAGCCGAGCAACTTCCACAGACTGAGAAAATTGCTGAACCAATAAAGTCAGCCTCACATAAGACAACTCAGTTTTCTAAAAAGACAGCTGCACCTACCAACAAAGGTAAATCAAATGGTAGATCAGCTGTACCTCAAGGAGATAGAAATGGTAGATCAACTGCCAGATCTACAAAAACTGATCAAGTCAAGAACTAGAAAAATTATAATCAGAGTAAATCTGAATGTCAATCATTCAAATATTCACACATCAAGGGGGAAAGGTAGACTATACCCCACTGATGATGATTCGAATTTTACTGAACCTACTATTAAAACTGATAGGAACAATCATTCTACACTGAAAACTTATCACAAGTCTCAGTCCAAGAATCATCATAGAACTTATCCCAACTCTCAGCAAAAGTATCAATATAAAGGTCAGTCTAGACCTTAGTACAAAAGGAATGATGGTTATTATTCAGCTTTGAATAATAGAAGACATTTTGAAAATCAGTTTAAACCAGAAGACCTGAGAAATCATATAAATGAGACACAATCCAGAAAAAAGATATTATGGAAATGTGGCTTACATATATAAGAATAAGTGCAACAATTTCCAGAGAAAACCATATGGAAATATACCTAGAGTTGTACTAACAACTGACCACTATAGACCCAAACAGAGTTGGGTACCTAAAGCATTTTAATTTGTTCTACAGGATATTTGGTACTTTGACAGTGGATAGAAACATGAAAAAGAGCAAGGACTGTCTCACTAATTTTGTAGCTAAAGATGGACCAAGAGTCAATTTTGGAAGTAAATATAAACCTGGTTACACAAAAGGTTATAGAAACTTAATCAGAAATGGACTCACAATAAAAAATGTATCTTACGTGGAAGGACTTCACTATAATCTACTCAGCACAAGTCAATTCTGTGATATGGGATACAAAGTAACTTTTGATAAAGATTTATGCATTGTCGTCAGCGAAACTGCCTTCCAAGTAGTTCTTGCTGGAGGAAGAGAAGAGAACATGTATGTTGTAGATTGGTCTACAGTAGAAACTTGTTTAATCGTGCATACCAAGTCATAACACAGTTGGTTGTGGCACAAGAAACTGAGTCATCTAAATTTTGATGATATCGACTTGTTAGTAAAAAAGAACTTGGCGATTGGACTACGAGAGATGACATACAATAAAGACATCCTGTGTGATGCATGTCAAAAAGCAAAACAAACTAAAGAAAGTTTCAAGACTATGTCTTAGCACTCAACAAACAGAGTTTTAGAACTGATGCATATGGACTTATTTGAACCAATTACACCAATCAGTGTTAGTGGAGAGAAATATACATTGATGGTTGTTGATGACTTTTCTATATATAATTAGTTTATCTTCTTGACAAAGAAAAGTAAAACTAAGCAACAACCGACAGAACTTCTGAAGAGACTCCAAAATCAGAAATGTGTTACAGTAGTCAAGATCATATCTGATAAAGGAACAGAATTTCTCAACAACATAATCATCGAGTACTGTGGAGAAAACGGAGTATTACACTAGCTTGCAGCTACAACAACA
This sequence comes from Gentiana straminea, assembly GCA_036785695.1. NCBI lineage: Eukaryota > Viridiplantae > Streptophyta > Magnoliopsida > Gentianales > Gentianaceae > Gentiana > Gentiana straminea. The sequence continues at coordinate 887,161 of JAVUPR010000332.1, read as the reverse complement.
CCTCAACAGAATGGAGTAGCTGAAAGAAGAAATAGATCACTCAAAGAAGCTGGAAGGACAATGATCTGTGAATCTAAACTGCGAGATATTGGGCAGAAGCTGTAAATACAGCTTGTTATACCCAGAATCAAGCTCTCATGAACAAGAGACATGAAAAGACACCTTATGAGATTTGGAATGGAAGAAAACCAAATGTCTCATACTTTCATGCCTTTGGAAGCAAATGTTTTGTTCACAATAATAGTAAAGATCAGCTCAAAGTTTATCAACCCAAAGCTGATGAAGGAATATTTCTAGGATACTCAAGTGTCAGTAAAGCTTTCAGAGTGTTAAACAAGCGAACACTCAAGAACCAGTTTCTCAACCAAAAACAGATAAGACTCCAGAATCAGTTTTCATTGATATTGGAAGATTAAGGATATCAGATTCTTCAGATCAGGATCAGCCTCAGTTGCCGGTAACTGAACCTGCAACTGAACAACAACAAGAAGAAACTGATCCAACTGAAAATGATCAAGCTCAAGAAGAACCAGCTCAACAAAATGAAGACCCGTTGATGCAACCACCAGTACATCAATTGATGAGAAATCACCCCGAAGAACAAAGTGATAGGTGACTTTCAAGCTGGAGTTCGAACAAGACACCAACTAGATGATATGATAGCATGCTTTTTGTCTCAATCTGAACCTAAAGAAGTTGAAGAAGCCTTGAACGATCCAGATTGTATTTTGGCTATGCAAGGAGAACTCAATGAATTTTAGAGAAATCAAGTTTGAGATTTAGCTGACAAGCCAGATCATGTCAACATAATCGGAACTAAATGGGTTTTTAGAAATAAGCTTGATGAATATGGGAATATTCATCTCATTTAAGTATATGTTTGTTTACACCCCATTGATGAAGTACTGAAACTAGCTGTTATAGTGGAAAGCTAAAAGATGTCTAGAACTGCATGTATAAGTTTTACTAGAGTCTGATAATTGTATAGTTTATATCAGACAAGCACTGTAATATATAGAAGTGTCATAAAAATGAAAAGTGCAAATCATCTGGAAAATTGGAACTTAACTTAAGACTGAAGATATACACGTAGAACTGAAGTTCACTCAGAACTGAAGAAGGTTAGTTCGCTGAGGGACACAAACTCGGTTGGCTTATCTATAACTGAAGGCTGAGGGAAAAAACTCAGTATTTGAAGAACTTAGGGACACATACTCAGTTAAGAAAGATTGAAGAACTGAAGGTTCAAACTCAGTTATGAAGACTTTAAGCCGAGATTGTAAAGTTAGAATTCAGGTAAGTTTGTGATGGCCTAAACTGACTTTATGGATCTAGAAAGAAGACCTAAGTATCATAAGGACAATGATATCTTAGATGATCTATATAAGAATGGTGTAATTTGATTCTGTCACATAAAATCAGATAACTGGAGTACTGAAATTTTGAAGAAGAGGAAAAACTAAGTTAATGCTCTAAGTCAGTTAGTAAACTAAAAACTGACACACTCGGTATAAAACTGATCAGGGAACTTAGTTTTATAGTCAACCATCCAAGCAACTGAAAGTACATTTCAACGTTGTAAATCAACGATTTTTATTGGATGAAGAACTGACATGTCAGAACGGTCAATGACACATGACATCTGAAAATATAGACGTTGATACAATTCAAATTCAAGAAAGATGAACGTTGGACCTCACACTATAAATAGAGGACTTTCCACGAAGGATAAAACACCGAATTAACAATATTACAAGCATTTTTGTGCACAAGTCTAGTTCATTACAATTGCTATCAATGTTTGCACTCAACAAGATCTTATCTAGAATTTCTTCAAGTTTTCAAGCTACATCGATCATATCAAAATTTCGACACTTTGAAGAAACACAAGCACAAATCAATTTATTGATTCTCAGCCCAACTTTGATTCTTAATCAAAGGTTTAGACTGTGAAGCAATCCAGTCAAGGAGTTACCAAGGACAGTTGTAACATTTGCAGTCGGGTAGATTGTGTTTGTGGTGGTAGCTGGTGAAGAGGTAATACAACCCTCTAAGGACCAGTGGCTCAAGCAGTTGAAGAGAAACAATCCAACTTGTTCTTTAGTTGTTTAGACAGTGACACTAGGGATTAGTCAAGGACTATCATATAGGACTTTTTCTAACAGCGTACCTCAAGCAGTTCTAGTGGAATATTCCTCCTACATCACAGGGGAAGAGTGGACTGACAGGATTACACCACCTGGAACCACTATAATTCTTGCTCTACGTACTTTATGCAATTACTTATCTTTACAACATTTATATTTGTTTATACAGCATACTGAAACTAATTGTTATAAGCATACACAGTTCAAAAACTGACATTCACCAGAATTCAGTTTTGCATACCCAGCTTTTTCATACAGAATCAACAAGATCTAGTAAAGGCTAAAACTTATATCCGCTGCCGGTTAACTCAGTTTTGTTATAAGTCAGTTTGACTTAAGCTCAGCTTTGTCAGCTTAACTCCACACAAGATAAAACTAAACCTTAATTGTGATAGTCTAGTTTTTGGTGACAAGTTTATTAACCCCCCTCTAAACTTTTGTTAGCCTTTCCAAGGGACCAACAAAGGCCTTCTTGAGTACTAAGAAAATCAAGCATATGGATGCTTCGACTTTAGGTATGTTTATGACTGAGATTAATATTGCTTCTTCTAAGTCTATCCACTGGGCATTAGATACTGGATGTGGTTCTCATATTTATAGGCATATGCAGGCACTAAGAAGGACTAGTGATCTGAAGAAATGAGAGGTGGACACACGCGTGTGGAATGGAGCAAGTGTTGCTGCCCTAGCCGTATGAGTTTATTTTCTTTCGTTGACTAGTGGGCTAGTACATGAATTAAATAATTGTTATTTTGTTCCTGCTCTTACGATTATCTCCATTTATGCATTAGATGTTGAAGAATTAGAATAACTTCAAAGAAGCAGTAGAGACAAATGTGAATGACTGATTGTTTAGATTGTGAAGCTGAAGAATTACAACCAAAGACAATCACTGTGGACTCTTGCAGCTTGACTCAGAAGGAGGGGGGTTCAAATGGTGAAGATCAAGCATTAAATTCACTATCAATTGAGGATCAATCAAGGACGGATTTTCTGATAGACGTTTGAGAAAGAAATCTGATCACTGAAATCAAGGAGAATATAATTAAGGGGGAATCAAGAATCAAATCAAGGATTATTCTCCACATTAAATAGCCAAAGGACAGAAATTCAAATCAACGATTATCAAGGCTATAAATAGAAGGCATTGACAGACAGGAAAAACAATGATTGAATCTAATAAGAAACCAACTGAAACTCTATCAATTCAAAAACCCTTCTATCTATACTTAAAAGAAACATCTAGAGCTCAACTCAAAAAACCGAGCTCAAATTCCACATCAAGCACTGAGATTGATCACAACTCTGTGAATCCAATTCAAATCTATTGAAGCAATTGAATCAGAGGAATTTGAGAAGGAGTTGCAATCATTGTGATAGCTGCTGAAAGATTTGTTCTCAAGGAGCAGTGATAGAGACTGAGTCACTAAAACTTTTGTATCTTGGGAATGATAGTCTAGAAGATTGTGAAGCTTGTGTAGCCAAGGACAATCTAACTATTGTATCTGTGAAAACAATAGTGAATTCCTCCAATCATCACAGGAGAAGAGTGGATTAAGCGATTACACCACCCTGAACCACTATAAACCTTTGTGTCTATTTACTTTCAGCAATTTACCTACAACAATTTATTTCCTTGCATATTATATCTGTGATTGCACAATCCACTTTGAACCAACATTTAAAGAAGGGGATTATCTGCTGCCCAAAAGCTTTTACACATAAGAAAAGTTTTTGAAACTCCACAATAGTCATTCACCCCCTCTGACTATAGTCTTACCCTTTTCTGGGACCAACAATTGGTATCAGAGCAGTATTCCTAGTATCAGTTGCTGTTCAGATCTAATTTCTGGTAACAAGGAGATCATATATTTTCAAAGTGGTTTATAAATTTGTGCTTTCAAAATATATCTCTTATTTTTACTTATGGATTCCTCAAATTTCATGTCTTTGGTACCTGTATTCAATGCCAATAATTTTGATAAATATAAAATAAGGATGTTGTCTCATCTTGCAGCAACTTATGAGGAGATGCTGGATGTAATTAATGATGGCCCAATCAAGATTACAACTGTGATAGCCACAGGAGCAGATCAAGGAAATGAGATAGACAAACTCAAGAAAGATTGGACAAAGAATGACAGAAGAAGAGCAAACCAAGATTTTGTTGCAAAAGACATGATTTTGAAGACTATGGATAGTAATATGTTCATGAGGATAAAAGATTGCAAAACAGCAAAGGAGATGTGGGATAAATTAGCACTGATCAATCAGAAGCAGTCAAAGAAAACAAATTATCTGTTGCAAAATAGAAATTTGAGAACTTTAAAATGAAGACTGGTGAATCCATTGATCAAATGGATAACAGATTTTCAAGCATCATCAGTGAACTGCAACAACTTGGACATACATACATGATGGGAGTCAACTTTACTGTACTTTGGTGTGCAGTTTAACCCCCTTTATCACTTTATTGGTATGTTTTGGGTAGATTTAGGCCTTTTCAAGAGTAATATCGAGAGTTATACGCACGGGTGGTTAAACTGTCACATCGATTGTAAACTCTGCCTTTTTAGCGATATTTACCTCATTTCCGAGCACTTTTGTCTTACGGAATTATGCGTGGTGTTTTGTTAGTGTGTTTATTGCAGGACTTAGGTGACTCGAGGCCCAGAAGGCGAAATTTTAAAGTGAAAGAGTTATCAAGGCACAAGTGTAGCATGAAAGTGGAGGAAAATTGAGTTTGGAGTGAAATCAAGGCAAACTGGCGTTTGCCCAACCCCAAACTGGCGTTTGCCTCAACCCTACCTCAAACTGGCGTTTGCCCAATGCAAACTAGCATTCACAGAAGTAGCTGTTGGTACTGGAAGTTAGAGTTTTGGCCAACCGTGCGTTCAAATTACCCTCAAACTAGCGTTTGGAGAGGTTCAGCCCTATTAAAAAAGCTTATATAACTCAAACGGGCATTCCGGCATTCAAATGGGCGTTCGTCTCCTCAAGGCATGATCTTTGAATGAGCGTTCAAGGCAAGGTAAATTCTAGTTCACAAAAGATGAAACCCTAAAATCATCCAGTTTTCCAATCAAACTAGCGTTTGCCAAGATCCAAACTGGCGTTCGTGACCGACAGAAGCAGATTTTCGACCTACACTATAAATACACAGCTCATTCAGCCCCAATTCATTCTTGGCCAACTTTAGACTTTTCCTAGGTGATTTAGGTACGGTTTTAGTGTAGTTTGATCACCCTTCACCCCTTTGATTCCATAGATTACTCTCTTTGATTCTACACACTTGTTATAGCTCAGATTTACCTTTCAAGTTCAAAAGATTCGAATTTTGGTTCAATTATTTATTCATATTTTCTGGATCAGATTTTCTGCAAGTTATATGGTAATGACATCTCTCCTATTTATTGTCCTGAGTTTGATTCCAATTCTTATTTCGTTTATTTGCATAATCATGAGTAGCTAATTGCATGTGTAGTCGAATTATGTGAAAGCGAGCGAAAACCCAAAGGGGGATGAGATTGGGAGTTGTGTAGTGCGTAATTGAATGTTTAAACGATTAATCCGTGTCCTAAAACTTATTTTAACATCTTTGAATTAGATTGATCACCTAGTTCACTGTCACACACATCGAACTTATAGATGCATTTTGCGTGAGATGTGGGATAAGGGGTTTTAGGATCATTGCGTAGATTCGGCCTAGTTGTTATGTCCATTTCCAATATAGAGGTTTTTCATCGTTGTTCGAGCAGCTCTAAAGCTTAATCATGTTAGGATAATCGGTTTTCTAAAGGGAGAGTCGGTTAGCTTCATATAGGGTGGTTAGATCGAGTTCTTCAGTCTAATCGCTAGAATTAGGAGTTGGCACCCGTGGATGTCGTTAAATTACATTGGATAGGTAGGTCGGTTAAGATACGCTCCCTGTCAAGTCCTTTTTTAGGGGTAAAAGTAGCTCGTGGGATCATAGTTCAGCTATACCTTTTAATACTTAGAAGTAAACTCGTCAGTATAATCTTTATTTCTGCACTAGTATAAGACCTTTCAACCTTTGATTGACCTGAACTAAGTTATACGTCGGCTGTGGTACTTAGACATTACTCCTTGTGGATTCGACCTTGTGACCACTATACTCCCGTTGACCCGATACTCTGTCGGTGAAAGTTAGCGGTTATGTATTTTGCTATCAAGAATTTTGGCGCCGTTGCCGGGGTGTAACGTCTAATTCTTGTAAGTTGACCAAAAGCTTGGGCTTAGGTTGTTTTTACTTCGTTTTCTTGTTGTTTTCTCTTTTACAGCTGAAGAGTCACACTACCTATTGTTGTGGTGGTGGTGACGAGATACCGTGATTGTGTTGTTGGTGTTTTCTAAGATCTTGCAGTTTGAGCCTAAATGGATGGATTTTCCAATCATTACTACTCTCCCAACAATAATTCCCCTACCAACCATAGGCAGCTGAACAATATTATCAACAACAGTATGTGCCACAGCCTCAGTATCAACAACAAAGTAACCAGGATTCTTGGGCTTATCAGTGCCCTAGTGCATACCGGGATAGGAATAATGGTTATTTGAGTAATGAGCAACCACATTATAAGGCTCATCAGAACCCCTGTGCTTATCATGATTTTGGTTGTCACGCTCAGCATGTTGACAACTTTGCACAGATTCATCCGTTTGATCAGAATCCATCCTGGCAAGAAGCCTGCTACCCACCTCCGATGAATCAAAGTTAGTATGGTTAGTTTGTTACTGAGCCACAAGAGAGTCTTACCAACAGTCAAATGGAGTTACAAGAGCGATTGAACTAGAGCTTTCAGGAGCGTTTGCCGGACATGCAAGAGTTCAAGATAAGTACTGACTCCACCATAAGAAACCTTCAAGGCTAGGTGGGGCAGTTGATTGAAATGATGGGGCGCGAGCAGACAGAGCAGGCATGTGCAATAGAAGTGGTTATGGCTGATGAGGTTGACACTAAAGAAGTTACGGAGGGGAGTGAAATTGAGGATTCAGTTTACTTTGATGAGGTGCTAGAGCAAGAGATTGAGTTGTGATCACCCATATTACCGTCTAGTCCTATTGCGATATTTGATGATGGCATGTTTCACGGTCTATCGGTTACACTTCCATCCCCTAAGATGAAAAATAACTACACTGTGGTGGAATATGAAGTGGTACCGACCAACGTTATGATTGAGCAAGAAATCTTTGGTATTGAAATGCTTTGGGATGAAGGGGAGCTACAAGACTTGGTGATGGAAGAGGTGCAACTTTTATCAAGTAAACCGCCTTCCGAGGATATACAAAATGATGACTTGAAAGAGTGTGCGGTGGATTCGGTTGTGGTCGTCGATCATGTGGAGATCGAGACTAAGGAGAAAGTGGGATCGCTCATTCTATCGTCAAGCTCACCTATGGATCAAAAGCAAGTTGATCAGCCACCTATATTTAAGCCACCGGATGGCCTAGTGATGCTTGATACGTCCGTCCCGGATTACTTCACTCCTCCACCCCATGCTGATGAGTTCTATGAGATCATGTTTTTACCACCACCGGTGAATATGGCTCAAAGAGGTGTGAGGAAGAGACTACATCCGCCTGATGCGGATTTTAAAAAAAAGATGGGACAAAAGGCAAACAAAAAAAGATTCTTCGGTTGGGAGGAGGTAGCATCGAGAGCCGAAAGAGGTAAGTTTCTAGACAATTCAATATCTATGGGTCTTGCATTGTTCTCTTTTCATAAGCTATTGGTCTTCTTGAGTTTGGATTTTTGTTGATGATTCTTGATACTACTTGTCTGAATTGAAAGGATTGAATTGTCGCTTTGAGTCGTTTGTGGTTTGAGTCAATTTAGAGTTGCCCTGTCGAGCCAACGACGTAAAACAAAGGCACTTGGGGGGAGGCAACCCCGCCATAATAATATTGTTTCGAATAAAAGGTGATCTAGGGTTTTTGAGTATGCGCTACTTGTACTCGCCTTTGATGATGATGCACCCAGGCAGACGTGATTTTATTTGTTATATATGTTGTTCCTTATGTCGTCTGTGTCTGGTGTTAGGGTTGTTTAGGAGCTGTTTAGCCCGTGTACAACATGTGTACTTCATTTGATGCTACTTTCAGTTTTGAGATGCTACTATTTGATCTTAATGTTCTGTAAGCCTTAAGTCATGCTACTACTTTGATTCTTGTGTTGGCTTTTATTTGTACGTACTCTGGGTGATTTCAATGATATGTGCCTCTGCGGCCTTCCTATTATGCTTAGATGTTCTATACTATACACGTAGGGGTTATCTATCCATCTAAAGAAACCTATTTTGTGCGTTACATATTGCATATCGAGTTTTCTGGCTTAACCGGGCCCTACAGTTATTCTATCCCCATATCCTTATTCGATATTCGGGCACGAGGACCAAGTCCCGTGCATGCTTTGCATTTTTTCTGTCTATTGTGGTAGAGGGATTCGGGCCGTGCTTACATGAGGCTGTTATGGGATTCGATAGCGCCTTTCTGCTGGGTTAAAAGCTAAGTCTTTTTTTCTATCTCATTCACGCACTCAGGACATTGCTTCATTCGAAGTGGGGGGTGGATACAACTTAGCTTTATATTGTTTTGATTGATAAATATGCCGTTACTTGTGATATGCTATATCCGTTTTCGAGTCAATCCATGGCTTAAAATTTTAAAACTTTTCATGGTTTGACACCGCGTTATATGCATGTTTCTCACGATGGATTTGGTAGTAGTCTTATTAGTCGAGTAATGTGTGCAGGGAAATTTTATTTTGTCATGATACGAACCTTTTTTATTGCACATAGACCTTGGTTATACTTAGTTTGGTTGCTATACACAATTACACCACTAGTTTCGAGGCGAAATAGAGACGTTTACCTAGGCCGGATAAGGGATGAGAGTCATGGCATTTCTTTGACCTAGCCAGAGCCAAATAAGCCAAAATCCCAGCATTATACCCTCGTAACCTCTCTAAGCCTTGATAGGAAGGTCTGACCACCGTCCGAAAATGAGCCGTTTTGGTTACTTAGCCTATATTACCCTAACCCTGAGCTTTATTTTTGGTCACGTTTCTTTTGATCACCCGACGAGTGGACTTGGTTGTTACTTTAGACACACTTGCTGAAGCAAGTGTGGGGTGGGAGATGATGCATTTTTCGAGAGGATTTGGTGAGAACGAGCTTGTATAATGAAGGGGAGGAGCTTGAGAGATCTATTGTGAGGTGTGTTGGTTCGAGAAGAATTTGGAAAAAATTGAAAAGAAAAAAAAGAAAAAAATGAAATATTGAAATTTTGAATAAATTTGAGAAAAAAGAGTCAAAGAAGGAATGTTTGAAATGAATAAAAATATGATGTTAAGGTTTGTTGGAAATAATATCTGTGTTTTGATGATGATTTGTCACGTACTTAGTGAGAACACTTACAACCCATGATGATGAAGTCATAACTAACTGTTATAGTGCATAATGAAAGAAGAAGCAAGAAATAGTCTAGAGAAAAATGTATAAGTTCTATCTAGAGTCTGAACTTTGTATAGGTTGTTTCAGACAAGCATTGTAATAGATAGGAACTAGGCGAACAACTGAGTCACAACAAGCAAACTGAGTATACATATGGAAAACTGAGGGATCTCGGCTATGAGAAAACTGAAGAAGACTTAAGAACTGAGGGACACAAACTCAGTTATTAAAGACTGAAGAACTGAGGCGGCAAACTCAGTTAGAAGTTGATTAAGACATGACAATAAGTCAGGATTCATGCAAGTCTGTGGTGACCTGAAACTGAACTATAGATCATGTAAAGCTGAATAATCTTAAGGACAAAGATTATCAGTTACCAGGATATAAAGAAGCTGAATGGTGTACTATGACTTAGTCAACTAAAGACAGATGTCAAGTATACGAGGTACTCAGTTTTGAAGAAGAGTAAGAAACTAAGTTAAGGCCTTGTTGAATTTAAAATGACAAGACGACAAAAGGTCATACACATGAACGTTGGATAAATGACAGATATAACGGCTATAAGATTTATTTGACCGTTACATCACCCCTATAATTACACAGAAGGATGTGCTTGAAAAAGGAGATCTGAAAAAGGTTTAAAAAGCATATATCTAAAGATCCAGATCTAGAAAATCAGATTTCATATCTAGACAAAGGGGAAGCCAACGAAATTGCCTTGGAGATTATGAAGAAATATTCAGAAACCCATTAAAGGGAAAATGGCATCTTGGAGCTACAACGCCATATCCAGAAGAAGCAGACAGCTCACTGAATTAATCTCTTGATTAATTCTAAACCTAACCTTTGTGTAAAAAGGGTTGGCTGTGCATAGTTTGAGGAGAGCAACTCCACCTTTCCTCATATGGTTGCAACTCAGTTGCCATAGATGTTGGTGCAGTCTGCGGACTGTGTTTGTCAGTGGTGAGCTGGTGAAGGAGTCATTCCACCTCCGATGGATCAGTGTGTAGAATGAAGGGATCAATCTTACCTTTCCTCATTATATGTAGACAGTGAAACTAGGGTGTCATGAAGGACTGTCATTGGGCTAGGATTTTGTAACAGTTATCTCAAGATTCTAGTGATACCTCCTACACCACAGGAGAAGGGGAGACGCACGGGATTACATCCCCGAAACATCCATAAACAAACTTTGTGTTATTTTACTTTACGCATTTATATTTGTGCTATGATTGCTTTAATTATTGCATTATCATGTTATCACTTACTCAGCAAACATCAGACATTGAGTCAACACAAAACTGATACATAGGAGGATTAGATCTTTATTGACACATCTATTGCACGAAAGGCTTGATCTTATCCACTGCAAGTTAGTTTAGTTCTAGCATCAGCAAAACTTAATTAGCTAACTTCTTACAAGATTAAAGGATAGGAACAAAACTGAACTGAGCATCAGTCTGTTAGTTGAGTTTGATTTTGATAAAATCTCAGTTCCTGGGGTACTTTCAGTTTTGGGAAAGTTTTTGGTGAAAAATTTATTCACCCCCCCTCTAAACTTGTGTTAGCCTTTCCAAGGGACCAACAATTCGTATCGGAGCAAAACTTCCTATTGGAAGTGATCCAAAGATATCTTACACACTAGTTGTTAAAAAAAAATTTCCCTCACTGTATCAGCTGTACAAACACTTAGTTTGATTTTAATGGATACATCTAGAATTAGAAGTTGGCTTACTCACCCCCCGACTAACTGTTTGCAAAATATATCTGATTTTCCGGATCAAAATTTTGAGAGGTTCAATGCTACAAATTAACATACAAATTCAGAACCTCAACTCAGTGATGATGTGGACAGAAATCTCAATATATATGATGACAAATCCAGAGAAGTTCCATCACTAAGTAATTTCTTAGAAAAAGAGGAAAGAAAGTTGTTGCGAGTAACTGATGATATTAAAGACGCATTAGAGCAACAAGAGAATGTATATTCAAACCGTGAAGCTGTAACAAACAATCAAGGAAAGGTACATTTTTCAACTCAGTTATCATCTGCTGAACTCAGTCAAAGAAACTATGAGCTTGTCAAGTTAGTGGAAAAACTCACACTGGAATTGAAACTAAAATATATAGAACTTGGCAAAGCAAAAGAGTGGAATGAGTTTCTTGAAACTGAAATGTCAAATCTAGCTGAAAGATTAATATTTAGTAAATTTGACAAACGAAATGATAATTCCTCACCCTTACCTATTCTTGAGATTTCAAAGAGTATAAACTCTAGACACCAAGATACTGGAAGATCTAGTGGATTGCACAAAGAAAATAAAGATGATAAATCTAAAAGAATCCTTGTGAGATCGACTAACGTTGAGCGTAATGGCCTATCTAAAAAAGAGATGAGAAAGATTAATTCTCTCATCAAAGAAATTGAAGTCTGTACTTCAGTAACTAATCCAGCCGGACCCAAGATGATATGGGTACCGAAGAAAACTTAAAACTGTTTTGTAAAATCCATAGAAAAACTGACTCCCACACAAAGCTGATGAAGGGCAAATTGGTCAAAAGCAGAAAAATTTCCAGCTGCCATCTGACGCTTGGGCTGACAAGACAAATCACCTGAAGCCATGCATCAATCAAAGAGAAAAAGTAGATGTGTATCCCTACAAATCTCATTGATTGTGACACGACTCTTATTTAAAACGATTGAGTAATTGAAAGACTCAGAAATGCATACTTGGCAAAATCTTAGTCAATTAATCCCAAAACATTCAAAGTTCCCCCAAGAACTCTTTATCCATGGAGCGATATAACATTGATGAAGGAATCACCATAAGTCTGGACGATTTCAGTCAAAAATTTTCAAACTCCATCCTATCAACTCAAATTGCAGACAAAATCAAAAAGATTCAAGGACTTGAAAATTTGATTGATACGAAGGTCAATTCTCTGTACCCAGACGACATCAAAGATTTCTACAGAAATGCCGTAATCGCTATTGATGGAAAGAGTTTCAGGACAGCAGTTCAAGATAAGAGCATTACTGTTGATGAACATCTGCTTTCCCTAATCTTTGGTTTGGAGAGGATCTCCATCTCTCACTCTTGGACATGAAGAAAAAGGTAGACTTTGGAATGTCAGAACACTCAACAAAGATGAGATTGGATCCATTTATCAACAAAACAAGAGTTCGCATTTTTGATAATTCTTCTGACCAAAAACATTATTGGTCACACTTGGAATCTTTACACACTTTCAACAAAAAAGATGAAACTGATCTATGCTATTTGGTTTGAAGAAAAACTGGATGGGAACAAGTTTGTTCTTAAACAATTGATCAAGCAAATTTCGGATGAAAAAGCGAAAGCTCAAGGAAGAAAGACTGTTCGAGAAAAGTTCTTGTTGAAAAAGGGATTTACATATTTGGTTCAAAGTATACTAGACTATTTCTCCGTCTCAAAATCCATAGAAACAGAAGTAAAATAGAAATCAGTGTCCACTGTAGCAAAGAAAAGGAAAATCGTTGAGGAAGAAAGGAGAGAAACTTCAGACTCTAGCTCAAGTGAAACTGTAAATCTGGATGAAAGAACTTTAAGAAGACAAAGGAGGATGTGGAACAAATATCTTTCAAGGAAAACTGAAACAGAAGGAACTATTCTGATCGAAGATGAAACTGAAGAAAGTAAATCCTCAGCTGATATGTATGAAAAATACACTGAGAAACAGAGAGAAATCCTAGAAGATGCTGAATCTTGCTTGGCTGAGTATGAGAAAGAACTATTAGGTCATTATCATGAAGCCAGTTCTTAATCTCAAGCTCAATACGTCGACAAGCAAATCAATATTGAAGGACATTCCCCATGATGCAACTAAAAGGTCTCAGCGCCAAGAAACTGACACTGAGGAGAAATTGGAAGGATTAAAAATAATCATCGAAAGCCTGATGCAGACTCTACAACTTACATAAATTTATTTCAACAGCACATTACTCAGGTCTGAACAAATACTCCAACATCATCACATTGCACAAATTATTTGAAGAAAGCTTTTGCTTATCTTCAAACAATGGGGAAGATAAAGCTGAAGGTGATGCTGATAAAACTGAAGGTGCTGAAATTGAAACTGAACCTAAGTCAGTTGAAGAAATCTATGCTAAACTGTTGATTAAAGATCAAGACAGACAAGTAGATGTTGATCTACTTGCTATTCAACAAAATAGAGAGGCAGCTGATAAATTGATCTAGGAGTTGATTGCATAAGAGATTTTTAAAGAAACAAGAACTGTGGAAGATGAAGAAGCCTCAGTTAAAGCTGTGTTGAACATCAGAAAGAAGATTGCAATTTGTGCCAGATTGAAAGAAACTTTAAAGACATATTAAGATAAAGAAACAAAAACTGAAGGGGGAAATATTCTGAAGACTAAAGAAAAGGAACTTAGTCTTATTTCAAAATAAGAAGAGAAGATAATGGATGAGGAGATTAAAGAAATTTTCATAAAACTCAAGAATCAAGATAACGAAGAAGCAAATCGGTTGATCAATGAATACCTGGATATCAAGCCCAGAGATAATGAATCAAGAGAAGAAGGAAAAGAAAGAAGGATTCTAGAAACAAAAGGAAGTATTTTCCTTGGTGAAAAGATGTTGTTTTCAGAAAAAGGAAAATTCTAATCAATCCAGTTATTCAGTTTGTTTTGTAATGAACTCAGCCGTTTTTAGTTTGTTATTTTAGGTTGTCATGATTTCTTGCATTATTCCTTTATTACTGCTTTTAGGGAGGGTTATGGTACATCATCAAAAAGGGGGAAATTGTTGGAAATAATATCTGTGTATTGATGATGATTTGTCACGTACTTAGTGAGATCACTTACAACCCATGATGATGAAGTCATAACTAACTGTTATAGTGCATAATGAAAGAAGAAGCAAGATATAGTCTAGAGAAAAATGTATAAGTTCTATATAGAGTCTAAACTTTGTATAGGTTGTTTCAGATAAGCATTGTAATAGATAGGAACCAGGCAAACATCTGAGTCACACCAAGCAAACTAAGTATACAAATGGAAAACTGAGGGATCAGACTCAGCTATGAGAAAACTGAAGAAGACTGAAGAACTGAGGGACACAGACTCAGTTAATAAAGACTGAAGAACTGAGGTGGCAAACTCAGTTAGAAGTTGATTAATACGTGACTATAAGTCAGGATTCAGGCAAGTCTATGGTGACATGAAACTGAACTATAGATCATGTAAAGCGGAATAATCTTAAGGTCAAAGATTATCAGTTACCAGGATAAGAAGAAGCTGAATGGTGTACTCTAACTTAGTCAATTAAATTCAGATGTCAAGTATATGAGGTACTCAGTTTTGAAGAAGAGTAGAAAACTGAGTTAAGACCTTGTTGAATTTGAAATGACATGACGACAAAAGGTCGTACACATGAACATTGCCTAAACGACTGATACAACGGCTATAAGATTTATTTGTCCGTTACTTCACCCCTATAAATACATAGAAGGATGTGCTTGAAAAAGGAGATCTGAAAAAGGTTTTTAAAAGCATATATCTAAAGATCCAGATCCAGAAAATCAGATTTCATATCTAGAAAAAGAGGAAGCCAACAAAATTGTCTTGGAGATTATGAAGAAATATTCAGCAACCCATTAAAGGGAAAAGGCATCTTGGAGCTACAACGCCATATCCAGAAGAAGCAGACTGCTCACTGAATTAATCTCTTGATTAATTCTAAACCTAACCTTTGTATAAAAAGGGTTGGCTGTGCATAGTTTGAGGAGAGCAACTCCACCTTTCATCATACGGTTGCAACTCAGTTTCCACAGCTGTTTTTGCAGTCTGCGGACTGTGTTTGTCAATGGTGAGCTGGTGAAGGAGTCATTCCACCTCCGATGGATCAGTGTGCAGAATGAAGGGAGCAATCTTACCTTTCTTCATTATGTGTAGACAGTGAAACTAGGGTTTCATAAAGGACTGTCACTGGGCAAGGATTTTGTAACAGTTATCTCAAGATTCTAGTGATACCTCCTACACCATAGGAGAAGGGGAGACGTAGGGATTACACCACCCAGAACTTCCATAAACAAACTCTGTGTTGTTTTACTTTACGCATTTATATTTGTGCTATGATGGCTTTAATTATTGCATTATCATGTTATCACTTACTCAGCAAACATCAGACACTGAGTCAACACAAAACTGATACATAGGAGGATTAGATCTTTATTGACACATCTATTGCACGAAAGGCTTGATCTTATCCGCTGCAAGTTAGTTCAGTTCTAGCATCAGCAAAACTGAATTAGCTAAGTCCTTACAAGATTAAAGGAAAACTGAACTGAGCATCAGTTTGTTAGTTTAGTTTGATTTTGATAAAAACTCAGTTCCTGGGGTACTTTCAGTTTTGGGAAAGTTTTTGGTGACAAGTAAATTCACCCCCACTCTAAACTTGTGTTAGCCTTTCCAATGGACCAACAAGGTTGGAATTGTTTGTTAATGCATGTAGAAAAATCAAAGGAGTTTTGTGTGGTTTGGTATGTTTTCAAAGAAGGAGTACGTGAAATGACTAAGTTCACTCGTGTTTTCTCTTTCTCCAGTCCCAAATTTTCCTTTCGATTAACCCCGGCCCGAGCTTAACATTATAACCCTTCATGTCCTACTTGTCCGTATTTAGCCTCGGTTGCCTTGATTAGTGGAGATTCTAGCCCGGTATGAGTTGTGTGTAGTCATTTGACTGGTATTCCAAGCCGGTAATCATTTTGAGTGTAGCCCTTGGTTTATATCACACACACTTCGTTTTCGTGATAAGTTAGAGTCAAGTTGTGTACATTCAATGTCTACTTTACTTTTGCCTTGATGTCTTGAGTGTTGTGTATGTTTCGTAAAGTTGATCCCTTGGTCTGATTTAAAGGGCCTAATTTACTCGAGGACGAGCAAAGGATAAGGTGGGGTGGTTGATGGGAGTCAACTTTACTGTACTTTGGTGTGCAATTTAACCCCCGTTTATCATTTTATTGGCATTTTTGGGGTAGATTTAGGCCTTTTCAAGAGTAATATCGAGAGTTATACGCAGGGGGAGTTAAACTGTCACGTCGATAGTAAACTCCGCCTTTTTATCGATATTTACCTTATTTCCGAGCACTTTTGTCTTGCGGAATTATGCGTGGTGTTTTGTTAGTGAGTTTATTGCAGGACTTAGGTGACTCGTGGCCCGAAAGGCGATATTTTAAAGTGAAAGAGGTTATCAAGGCACAAGTGTAGCATGAAAGTGTAGGAAAATCGAGTTTGGAGTGAAATCAAGGCAAACTAGCGTTTGCCCAACCCCAAACTGGCGTTTGCCTCAAGCCTACCTCAAACTAGCGTTTGGCCAACGCAAACTAGCATTCACAAAAGTAGCTATTGGTACTGAAAGTTAAATTTTTGGCCAACCGTGCATTAAAATTACCCCCAAACTGGCATCTGGAGGGGTTCACCTCATATAACTCAAACGGGCGTTCATCTCCTCAAGGCATGATCTCTGAACGAGAGTTCACAGAAAGGTAAATGCTAGTTCACAGAAGATGAAACCCCAATATAATCCAGTTTTCCAGTCAAACTAGCGTTTGCCAAGATCCAAACTGGCGTTTGTGACCGACAGAAGCAGATTTTCGACCTACACTATATATACGCAGCTCATTCATCCCCTATTCATTCTTGGCCGACTTTAGACTTTTCCTAGGCGATTTAGGTGCGATTTTAGTGTAGTTTGATCACCCTTCACCCCTTTGATTCCATATATTACTCCCTTTGATTCTACACACTTGTTATAGCTTAGATTTACCTTTCAAGTTCAAAAGATTCGAATTTTGGTGCAATTATTTATTCATATATTCTCGATCAGATTTTCTACAAGTTATATGGTAATGACTTCTCTCTTATTTATTGTCTTGAGTTTGATTCCAATTCTTATTTCGTTTATTTGCATAATCATTAGTAGCTAATTGCATGTGTAGTCGAATTATGTGAAAGCAAGCGAAAACCCAAAGGGGGATGAGATTGGGAGTTGTGTAGTGCGTAATTGAATGTTTAAACGATTAATCCACGTCCTAAAACTTATTTTAACATCTTTGAATTAGATTGATCACCTAGTACACTGTCACACACATCGAACTTATAGATGCATTTTGCGGTGAGATGTGGGATAAGGGGTTTTAGGACCGTTGCGTAGATTCGGCCTAGTTGTTAGGTCCATTTCCAATATAGCGGTTTGTCATCATTGTTCGAGTAGCTCTGAAGCTTAATCATGTTAGGATAATCAGTTTTCTAAAGGGAGAGTCAGTTTGCTTCACATACAGTGGTTAGATCGAGTTGTTCATTCTAATCGCTAGAATTAGGAGTTGGCACCCGTGGATGTCATTAAACTACATTGGATAGGTTGGTTGGTTAAGACACACTCCCTGTCAAGTCCTTCCTTCGGGGTAAAAGTTGCTCGTGGGATCATAGTTCGGCTATACATTTTAATACTTAGAAGTAAACTCGTCAGTATAATCTTTATTTCTGCACTAGTATAAGAACTTTCAACCTTTGATTGACCTAAACTAAGTTATACGTCGGCTTTGGTACTTAGACATTACTCCCTATGGATTCGACCTTATGACCGATATACGCCCATTGACCCGATACTCTATCGGTGAAAGTTAGCGGTTAAGTATTTTGCTGTCAATACCCTGAGAAGGAAGTTTGTCTAAAGATATTGAGAGGTCTACCTGAAAGATGGAATATTAAAGGAACAACAAATCTTGCAAACAGTGACACTTTGACTATGATGTTTCAATTAATGGCTCATGAATTTGAATTGAACGGTGAAGAAAGTGCACCAGTAGAGGCACACAAGGACAATGCACTGGTGGCACTCCAGCAGAGCAAAACAGCTGACTCAAGTAGCAAAGAGACGAAAGAGCTAAAAGAACATGTAGTTTTACTGATTAAACATTTTGACAGGTTTAGCAAGAAGAAGCAATGTAAAGGAGGTTCATCATCAAACAAGAAGTCAAGCTCAAGCAAAGACATTAAGAAAAAGGATGATGAATACAGATGCTTCAACTGTAAGAAGAAAGGTCATTTCAAGGCTGATTGACCTAAAGAAAAAGACAAAGATTAGGATAAGAATAAGTACAAGACAACTAAAAAGCGAAAGAGCAAGAAGGCACTCAAAGCTGAAACTAGCAGTGAAAAGATGAAGAATCATCTGATAATGATTATGATGATGATGATAGATCAGTCAATGAAAAAGCTTATCTATGTCTTATGGCTAAAGAATCTAATAAAATAGAGGTAACATCTAGCTCATACTCATCATCTAGTGCATCCACATCTGACACTGCACAATCTTCTATTCTCCCTTTAGATTCTGCAAACCTAATTCAAAATCTCATGAGTAAATTTGAAGGAATTCAAGTAATTCATGAAATTCATGAACAAGAATGTGAGAATCTAAGAAAGGAAAATAAAAGATTAATGAAAGAACAGGATAAAATGAAAGCTGAACAAACTAGTAAGGAAATTCACTCAACTGATCAACAAGCAGCAGATGATCACCCATCTGATGTTGAAAGACCAGCTGAGAAAGTATCCCTTCCAGTTAAGAACACCAATACACCATAAATTGCACCAGCTCCCAAACCCTCAAAAAGGTTTGGATCCAGTTCGGGTCTTGGCTACAATAGTCAGGATGAGGATAGAAACAATGGCCAACACAATTCTGAATTAAGACCAAGACTGGACCTAAATTCAGAAATGGACAGACCATAGTTTCAACCACTCACCCTGTACTGGTGAAGTCAAAACCCAGTGCAGTGAAACAGCCGAATAAAACATCATACCAGCTTATTAAAGGTAGAGGCTTACTGAAAGGTAAGGGAAGACTTTACCTTTCAGAAGATGATTGGAATGTGGCACCCCATAAAATACAAGAAGAAACCATTTCATGATATGCATCATGTGTTTAGGA
Source organism: Gentiana straminea (assembly GCA_036785695.1). Taxonomy (NCBI): domain Eukaryota; kingdom Viridiplantae; phylum Streptophyta; class Magnoliopsida; order Gentianales; family Gentianaceae; genus Gentiana; species Gentiana straminea. Next base: position 867,547 of record JAVUPR010000332.1, on the reverse strand, counting down.
AAAGCCAACCAAGGTATATTCCTTGACACAAGAAGCAACATGAAAATAGGTATTCTCTTGCATATTGGAGAGTGAAAAAGGATGCAAATGCACCAAAAAGTAGAGAAAAGTATCAGAATACCTTTCGTAGAAATATTAGAAGTAATTCTGCCATGCCTTATACATATGAAGTTGATGACTTCAAATCTCCAAAAACAAAAACCTTTGGATATACACTTGGAGTAGGAGGCATGACTACTAACAGGCATGGACCCAAACGAAAGGGCTGGGTACCTAAACATACTTAACTTGTTTTGTAGGATGTCTGGTATATGGATGTTCCAGACACATGACAGGGAACAAGAGATGGCTGACAGATTTTAAAGCTTTTGATGGACCCAAAGTAATATTTGGAGGCAAAGAAAACCAAGACAAAATTAAGAGGGGCATAATGCTCAAAAACAGTTTGAAGATTCAAAATGTAGCTTATGTTAAAGGACTAAACTTCAATCTTCTAAGTATTAGTCAATTCTGTGACAAAGGCTATAATGTGCACTTCAACAAAGAATGATGCAAGGTGATCCACATCCAAACCAACATTGTTGTACTTGCAAGGAGAAGAGAAGATAACATGTATATGGTAGATTGGAAGACTGTAAAGGCAGAAACATGTTTGCTTGTCAAAAATAAACAATCAACCAGCTGGATCTAACATAGAAGATTGAATCATCTCAACTTCAAAACCATCAACACACTGTCAAAGAACAAGTTTTTTGAAGGCCTACCAGAGATCACATTCAAAAAGGAAAGTCTTTGTGATGCATGTCAAAAAGGGAAGCAAATCAAAAGCTCTTTCAAGTCAAATCCCCACCAACACAAGAGCATGAAGTTGATGTACAAACTGAAGTTGTGGAAGCACCAAGTCAAGAGCAACTTCAACCAGACCTGAACTGGCCGAAGGATCATTCTGAAGAACAAGTCATTGGAGATATTTATACAGCAGTTAGAACCAGAAGAGAACTGGAAAGAATGCTAACCTGTTTCCTATCACAAGTGGATCCCAAAACAATAGATGATGCAATAAAAGATGTTGAGTGGATTACAGCAATGCGAGAAGAACTAAATGAATTTGAAAGAAACGAGGTATGGGAACTTGTTGATAGACCAGACATGGCCAACATCATTGGAACAAAATAGGTATTTAAAAACAAGATGGATGAAGAAGGGATAGTTGTCAGAAACAAAGTAAGGCTAGTTGCAAAAGGCTACTCTCAAGCAGAAGGAATAGATTATGATGGAACCTTTGCACTAGTAGCAAGATTGGAAGCATCCAGACTCTTTCTAGCTTTTACAGCCCACAAAGCCTTCAAAGTTTACCAAATGGATGTCAAGAGTGCATTTCTGAATGGACTTTTGGAAGAAGAGTTATATGTGGAACAACCTCCTGGTTTTCAACTCAAAGGGAAAAAGGATAAAGTGTACAAGCTAAAAAAGGCACTTTATGGACTCAAACAGGCACCCAGAGCCTGGTGTGAGACACTATCACAATGTTTGATCAACAATGGATTCAACAAAGGAACTATTGATAAGACTCTCTTCAAGCCAGAGGAAGGAACATGCACCTTGTTATTCCAAATCTATGTTGATGACATTATCTTCGGATCAGAAGATGAGAAGCTATGTGAGAAATTTGTAAATTTAATGACAAGCAAATTTCAAATGAGCATTATGGAGGAATTAAATTACTTTCTTGGTTTACAAGTAAAGCAAATGAAAGATGGCATCTTTATTAATCAAGACAAGTACATAAAAGACTTGATACACAAATATAGTATGACAACAAGTGGCACATCAGATACACCAATTTGTGCAAGAGTTATTCTTGGAAATGATGTTGATCAGAAGCTTTATAGAGGAATCATTGGATCTCTACTCTATCTAACAACAAGCTGACCTGATATAGCATTTGCAGTAGGAGTATGTTCAAGATTTCAAGCTCAACCAAAAGAACTCACCTTCTAGTAGGCAAAAGAATAATCAACTACCTGAAGAACACTATCAATGTTGGAATTTGGTATCCAAAAGATGGAGTATTCAAGATAATATCATATTTAGACTCTGACTATATTGGATGCAAGATAGATAGAAAAGGCACCTCTGGAATCATGGTTTACCAAAAAGCAAAACTCTATATCCACATAAACAAGCTGAAGTAGAATATATAGCATCAGTCAGTTGTTGTGCACAAGTGCTATGTATCAAGAAACAGCTAAGAGACTATGGAATGGAGGAAAAGACAATTCCAATCATGTGTGATAACACAAGTGCAATATCTATTACTGAAAATCCAGTATTGCATTCAAGAACAAAGCATATTGATGTGAGACATCACTTTATCAGAGATCATGTTGAAAAATGAGATGTTATCCTAAGATACATACCAACTGAAGATCAATTGGCTGACATCTTCACATAACCACTCAGTCATGAAAGATTCAGCAAGTTGAAAACGGAGTTGGGAATGATAGAAATTGATTAAGTCATAAGAAGCAGCTAACTGGAGTAATCAGTTGAGTGACTCCACCAGCTGACTGAACCTTTGCCACTCTGGGTGCGCTCACTTGGCAGGTAAAGCACTAGTACTCAGCGGAGTTCACTTACCTGATTGTTAGGAATAGTTTTATATACAATAGCTCAGTGAAAAAGTAACTACACTGGCCTAGTAACCAGCCAAGTCACTCCACCGAAATATATATTGGAGTAAACAGAAAACAAAGGTGTGAACTAAATCCACTTTATACACGTGGAAAATCAAGTGAGTTTTGGAGGATTATTCAGTGGAAGATTACACACGTGGAGATCAATTTATAATCGTGGAGGAAACTATATTATTTTTTGAATTAAAATGCCTTGATTCCCGGGATTTATCATTACATACCTCAATCCACTCCCCTACTACACTGAAATACCGTGATTTATATACATAAAATAACGCCATTACGTCATAAATCCTTTATATTCAACCACGCTCAAACTACATAAAATCATCCTAAATAACCACACTTAGAGATTTTTCAAAAATATTTACGCTCTCTTGCAATCATAAACCCTATTCCAACCCTATTCTCTCTGTAAAATAAAAACTTTTTGAAATCTCAATCTTATTCAAACATGGCTTCATCCTCTTCAACCACGCAAATTGGAAAACAATATGAGAAATCGATTGCAACTGGATCGTTCTTTCAAGAAGAACACTACTCAAAGCTATACGGAAATAATGAAGAAGCAAAAAGATTAGCAGATGGATGCAAAAATCTGGGATTGCTGACCTTCCTAAATCCCCCTATCAGAGTTGTTTGTTTTGAAAACCTTATATCCTTCTGGAAAACTGGTAAGTTCATTTCTGGGTTCCTTGCTGAAGAAGGTGACGAAATGGGTGAAGACAAGATCTTTGCATCTGTCAACGGTACAGAAGTGGTCATTACAGCAAAGGTAATTCACAAATACCTCAAACTCTCGAACAAAGGTCAAACAAACGCAGCCTTGGTACCATAAAACTTGGATGACTTCTGGATAACAATCGCCAAAACGGCAAACCCAGGTTCTAAGAAACTTAACTGTCTTAGATCTACTTTGAAGAAACCTTTAAATGAATTCAGTGCTCTAATTGGTATGACAACTGAAGGCAAGCTAGGGGAAAACAATGCCATGACAGAGGTTCGAATGCGTCTTATGGGAATCATCTACAACAGTCTGGAGTTCAATTGGGCAAACTACTTGATATGGGGTTTTGGATCTAGATTGAAGGCACCAATTAAGAACACAATGAGCAAGGCTTAGATTTTTTAAGGAATCAGTACCTAAAGATCACTAAGTTGAGAACGTCTCACAAAGATTGCTCAAATCTTTGATAAATTGTTAAACACTACCTAATTAGCAAGGTAAATGTAAAACTTACTCAAATTTTCAATCACTGAAAATTCATAATATATAAAATTTTACTCAAAGTTTTTCTAAAGTTGTGTACCAAAACATGGAAATTACAATGCTTTATATAGGCTACAATTCTTGTAACTAAAGTGCATAATTCATGACTAGAATTCATGAACCAAAATATGAAAAGACATATGCATAATTAATGACTAGAATTCATGAATCAAAATATGAAAAGTCTTTCCTAAAAGTACTACAAAAGTGGTACCCAAGAACAACCATCCAGATTCAATGTATCTTTATGTATCTTGAATGCACCAAATGCAATGTATGTTCTTCAGTAACCTTCTGTATTCGGTCTATACCCAGAGCTTCCGTTGTCCAATAAATGCAAACCATATATGCATTTTATAGTCCTAAACAATATCTACAAGTTTCATCAAGGACTTAATTACATACGGATAAGTTATAAGGGTGAAAATTGCGAAATACAGAAGCTGTGTTTCAGTTTCCAGAATTGCTGATTCTTCTAAGTTCAATGCATCTTGATATTCCATGCCTTTAATTTATTCCCAAAATGGAGCCAATAATGTCTTGAATATCAGCCTTTTAATTACTAAATAAGACATAAAATATATAATAATAATACTCAAAATACTGTATCTTGATTCATATCACTACTTCTTCCAAAGACTCAAAGAACAGATCATGGTGAGGTAAATGCTACGAAAAAGGGACTTGCCGAAGGGAAGAAGAACAAGGGGATCTTCTGGATCAAGAAGTCCTATGGAATTCAACTCCACTATCTCATGCAATGTCTGAAAGTACCCGTAATCAAATTCCATAAATTGCATGAACCCAAAGTCATGTTTACCTATGTCAAACAACCAAAGAAAGCAGGAGGAAGGAAGAGAAAGCAGCCTAGCAGAAACACATCTGGCCAAAGAAAGAGACAAAAAGTTCAAAAAATCTGGACATAGAGGATTTTGGAAAATTAATTGATGAAGAAGAAGAATAGGAATTAGAGGAAGAGGCAGAACAACAAGAGGAAGAAAGTAGTAGTGAGGATGACCAACATGAAAATGAGGAAGTTGAATGAGACAATGGAGATGATGAGGAGACTCCAGAAGAACACATGCTTGCTGAAGAAGCTTGGTTCTTTGTTTCCGGGGATCACAACTCTGGTTGGTGTACTTGATGAATCCCCACTCTGGGACATGGTTGATGCGGCAAAAGCAAAGCTGCCTCAGATCTCAGATAAAGACAGTGGTGACTCATAGGATGATGGAGATGACCATGACAATAATGATGGTGATGATCATGATGATGATAGTGGTAAGGATCCCCATGGTGATGATGGATAAGACAAGGAGTTTGAACAAACAACTGATGCAATTGATGACAACATTCTCTTAAGTTCATTTTTGCAGCCACAAGGATCAACATAGAATACCCCACCAGATAAAGTAACTTCTTCAGCACCACAAAATGTTCAGCAGACTATAGAAGCCAACAAAACAACTGAGCCGGCTCCACAGCCTTCCCATGATCCACAACTTTCAGTTGACATTGTAGTTGAACCAACAACAGTGTTAGACACCGGCTCAGCTACTGGAACTCCAGTCCAGAAAATTGCCAGCACTGAGCAAGGGGGAACAAAAGAGCATGTTGCTCCAAAAATAACCTCTACCCATGTACTTGAAGAAGTAGAAGCTGGTGTAGATGTTACTCAACGGATAGCACAACACCAAGAATCTATTGAGGTACCTTCAAATGTCTACCTCCAAGACAGAGGACAGCAAACTGAACCAAAATCAGCCGATATCCACCACAAAATTTGCTCAACTGACTATTGGCATATCAAATGAGGCCTTTGAAAAGGAAGCAGATCTGTTGGCTGAGGAACTGGAACAACAAGCAATGTATCTCAAATTTATAACTATGGCATTTAAAGATGAGCGCCACTCCAGAGAGTAAAGATTTCAGGCCATTGCTGAGTACATTGATGCACAAAACATTGTTGTGCATAGATAGGGTGACCTGATGAGATAGTTAAACATAAATATCACCAACAATCTTGAAGGTCTTAGACAGTATGTCTCTCAGGAGAATGAGTCGATGGCATTGGCCTTTGGCACCTGATTTCGATGTGTAACCGAGAAGCCGACTCATCATGACAAAAGATTCACATCTATTGAATCCAAAATGGATACTCTGATTGGTACACCAGAAGCCACCAATAGCATCTTATTACAGCAAAGAGATGATGCTGGCAAAATGGGGGAAAGAAATGATAAGCCTGAAGAAGGATCAACAGTTAGACCCCCAAATTTTATTGAGGAGCAGCTAAGAGCAAGGGACAGGGAACTAAGAATCTGAAATGAAGCTGAAGAACAGCTAAAGAAGGCTAGAGAGGAAAGGGAAAAAGCCTCAAATGAACCTTGCATAACATTTCCTCATCCTATCCAGAGAAGAGATGATGATAGAGATAGATCAGGAAGACAGCAAAGACATGGATCTAGTCAGCAAAGAGGATTAGCAAGCCAACACAGATTCAGCACCAGTAGAGGTAACACCAGCAGAAGTAGCAGTAGTACCAGATATGCTGGTGAGAAAATAACATTTACTACCTACAGAACCAGGGAAGAATATGATGCTGAAGTACTAGATAATGTAAGAGAGTTCTTTGGAGTCCAAGACAGTCTGTATCCAAATCAAACTCAAGATGAAGCATGGGCAGACTGCTAAGCTATGAGGATTAGAGGATGAGAACTGATATGGCCAAGGTTTACAATGACGTTAAAAGAGAGTATGCATCTCTCAAACAAAATACTGGATCTGGCTCAACCAGCAAACCAAGTCAAGCCATACCCCTTTCTGCAACAGGTCCAGAAGATTTATCTAGAGAACAACATGAATATTTTGAAAACATGGCAAAATTCTTCAGTCTTATAGGGAGAATGAACCGTCAGGAAAAATGGGGTCTGTTCAAGAATCTCAAGTTTGCTGATTCACACATTGCTGAAGCAAGGGATAGACTTGAGAAATACTTTGAAGAACCCAAGGCAAATGAGACGATGCCTGACTTTCACAGACTCATCAACAAGAGTGTATTCCTTGGGGTCTCTGATTACACTGCTATGGGATACTGGAAATGGAAGTTCCCAGAGATAAACTGGAAAGACATGGAGGAGGTTCAAACTACAAAATTCAAGAGGTATAAAGCAGATTTAAGTAAAATATAGATGTATCATTCCAAATCTGGCTTGAAATTACTTATCTTATTCCCCTTGAATAGATGAATAAAATTTTTGATTTTTATTCTGTTGATTATTATGAAATTTTTTGTATACTTATGTTCACGTTTATGAGGGTTTGGCATCATCAAAAAGGGGGAAATTGTTAGGAACATTTTAATATGGTTTGATGATGGCCATACTAACTATTATAGCAAGCCTAAAATTAGTTAGAATTCTCGGTATAAGTCTTTACTTAGAGTCTGACATGATGTATAAGTTGAGTCAGACAAGTATTGTACTAGTTGGTAGGATGGGAAAGTAAATCCGGCAGAGTGAAGCCAACCAAGTACCAGCAGAGAAGCATGAAGACATTTTGGTCTGACTTATAACCAAGGAAGTCTGTGATGACCTTAGATAAGTCTAAGTTATAATTCAAATGAAGAAATACATTGTCAAATATGGTGTACACTGATCTCACCCAAATCAAGGATTAGTGAAGTATAAGAGGTACCTAAAAGATCAAAGAAAATAAGAATGCAGTTAACCGGCATAGTGATAACAATTCGGTGAAGAAAGAACCAAACAGCCAAGTTAGAAGGATTACTTAACCGTTCATGGAATGGCCAAGTAAACTTTACTTGCTTAGATTTCAAATGATGAAGATCAAGCCTTAAATGCACAATCAATTGAGGATCAATCAGGGATGGATTTTTTGATAGACATTTGAGAAAGAAATCTTATTACTGAAATCAAGGAGAATATAATTAAGGGGGAATCAAGAATCAAATCAAGGATAATTCTCCACATTAATTAGCCAACAGACATAAATTCAAATCAAGGATTATCAAGGCTATAAATAGAAGGCATTGATAGACAGGAAAAACAATGATTGAATCTAATAAGAAACAATCTGAAACTCTGTCAATTTGAAAAGCCTTCTATCTGTACTTAAAAGAAACATCTAGAGATCAACTCAGAAAACAGAGCTCAAATTCCACATCAAGCACTGAGATTGATCACAAGTCTATGAATCCAATTCACATCAACTGAAGCAATTGATTTAGAGGAATCTGAGAAGGAGTTGCAATCATTGTGATAGCTGCTGAAAGATTTGTTCTCAAGGAGCAGTGATAGAGACTGAGACACTGAAGCTTTTATAGCCAGGGAGTGATAGTCTGGAAGATTGTGAAGCTTGTTTAGCCAAGGACAATCTAACTACTGTATCTGTGAAAACAATAGTGAATTTCTCCAATCATCACAGGAGAATAGTGGATTAAGGGATTACACCACCCTAGACCATTGTAAACCTTTGTGTCTATTTACTATCAGCAATTTACCTACAACACTTTATTTTATTGCATATTATATCTGTGATTGCATAATCTACTTTGAACCAACATTTAAAGAAATGACTTATCCGCTTCCCAAAAGCTTTTAAACTTAAGAAATGTTTTTGAAACTCTACTATTGTCATTCACTCTCCCCTCTGACTATAGTCTTACCCTTCTCTGGGACCAACAATTGGTATCAGAGCAGTGTTCCTAGTATCAGAACATGTTCAGATCTAATTTCTGGTAACAAGGAGAATACATATTTTCAAAGTAGTTTTTAAATTTGTGCTTTCAAAATATATCTCTTATTTGTACTTATGGATTCCTCAAATTTATTGTCTAAGGTACCTATATTCAATGTCAATAATTTTGATGAATATAAAACAAGGATGTTGTCTCATCTTGCAGCAACTCATGAGGAGTTGCTGGATGTAATTAATGATGGCCCAATTAAGATCATAACTGTGATGGCCATAGGAGGAAATCAAGGAAAAGAGATAGAAAAACACAAGCAGGATTGGACCAAGGATGACAGAAGAAGAGCAAACCTAGATTTTGTTGCCAAAGACATGATCTTGAAGATTCTGGACAGTAATATGTTCATGAGGATAAAAGACTGCAAAACAACAAATGAGATGTGGGATAAATTAGCACTGATCAATTAAGGATCAGAAGCGGTTAAAGAAAATAAATTATCTATTGCAAAACAGAAATTTGAGAACATTATAAGGAAGACTGGTGAATACGTTGATCAAATGGATAACAGATTTTCAAGCAACATCAGTACACTGCAACAACTTGGACATACATACACTCAGAAGAAAGTTTGTCTGAAGATATTGAGAGGTCTACCTGAAAGATGGAAGATTATCACATCAATGCTTAGAGGAACAACAATCCTTGCAAACACTGACACTTTGACTCGTATCAATTAAAGGCTCATGAATTTGAGTTGAATGATGAAGATGTTCGGTAAAAAAACGTGTTTTAAATTTATAAACCGAAACACCCCAAGTATAAGGTTCGTAGTATAGGGTGTTTACGGGTCGTCCTAAGGGAGTCGAATGTTAATCGGATTAAGGTGCAGTTATTATATTTACTATGTCACGAATTATTATCTCAAACTAGGGTTTATACTATATAAAAACGAAGAACAGTGGGAAAAATCACAGAAAACAGAAAAACTTAGAACTGGACGGGCGTCCGCTAAGGGTGGACGAGCGTCCGAGTACGTGCTGGAAACAGAAAATATGCAGAAAACACACTAAAATTCTGGAAAAAACTAAATGTAGCAATAACAATCAATACGAACGAACTTGTTTATCAGATAATTAAAAGAACAGTAGAATAACTAGGATCAACCACACAACAATCACACAACCACTTTATGATCCGAATATGATTTTATTGGTTTGATCAATCTCGAAACCGATTAAATTCCTTTAACTCAATTCCTAGGGTTTTGTTCTCTTTTCCAAGTAAAACAATTAGACATACATCACATGATCGTAAATTTGTTCCCAAATTACTTAACCCAATTAACAACACATGATTCCTCAAAACATTGTTAATTGTATCGATTGAAAAAGTTCTATTGATGAATTATATTTCCATACAAATTCAACTCAACATATGGTTTTATTGATATTCCTATCTAACAAAACACTTAACAATCAAATCAAATAACAATCGATAAATAAAATTCAATATTCGAATTCATAAACAAAGATAACCAAACAATCCGTGGTTGTGGTGATGTTGATGTGGTATCCTCCCGCTATTCTACCGTGATGTGCTTAGCCTTCCATCCTTGTGATGATCCAAGACATGATTGAAGGGAAGAAACTCATAATTTCTTTAGCGTTTGGTGCGGCTCCTCCAAGGGTGGAATATGCGGATGTATGTTGTGTGTATTAGGGTTGAAATAACACGCCTATTTATAGAATTCTGAGGCGGCTAGGTCAAAAACGGCACTGGACGCCCGTCCAAAGGGGTGGACGCCAGTCCAAAGTGCAAAACTTATTTGAGTCGGGCCGAGCTGGGGTTGGACGCACGTCCTATGCAAAATTGGGCAAAATCAGACGCCAGTTCACTGAAAATCTGAACATCCTGATTCAAAATTCTTCCAGTGGACGCCAGTCCGAAATTCCGGACGCCCGTCCAGTAGACGGAACATCAAACGCTCATTCAGCTTGCTGGACGCTCGTCCAGCACCTTCAAATTCAACTTTTTCTCAGCCGTATTTAACACCTGCACGTCATTGAAAACATACCAAAGTGTAACACAACTCAAACCAACATAAAAATCACCATTTTAAGCACGTAATTGGCACGTTTTACACTTTTTGTAACCTTAAGACCATTTCTTCCATTTGTTCATTTACTACGTGATTTTCTATAAAAATTACTAAAACACGGGGATTATTGTTATGAAATATTGCCATATAAATCATAAAATTCACCGAGAACAACTCCCCCACACTTAGCTTTTTGTTCGTCCCGAACAAAACAATCAAAACTAGCTCACTTTAACACAATCCACATAGATCCCTAACTCACGTAACAGAAGATACAACAACTATAGCAAGTAATACCAACACAGAGATAGATTCGGTGTGTGTGTGTCAAGCCCTTTTCAACCTTCACAATCCTCTCAAACAAATATCCTCTCAAACAATTTTAATGACTATCCTAGGTATAGGCAGCAGTCGTTCCACACAAAATCTTCCCGCACTTAGTAGGATAATCCCTACAGCATATCATTCGGTTTATACTGGGTATAAGTTCAACGATAACAAAGTTTTTAAGTTTTTTTTTTCACTTTCTTTCCTTTGACGCACATCAGAAGGAGCTCTTACCCGTCATAGTAGAATAGGATGTTTCGAGATAACACCCTACCTTACTCAAATCATAGGGTAGCTTCTCCTGACTGTCGTGAGCTTTTGGTCATCATAGTGGTATAGGACATTTCGAGATAATGCCCTACCGCACTCCAATCATTAATCAGCTTCCGACACACCCATTTATTTATATGTTTTTTTTTTATATATTCAACAACTTTAGTTACGTTTTACTTATCACATTCAAACTTTCAGATATTCACAGTACACGTTCTGAACTTAGGTGTTACTTCACTGTTTCTATTAAGAACAAATCTCTCTAAGATAAATCACTAAAATAATGAAAGGATAAAGTTCAAAATTTTTGCTTCAATATCAAAGGCTTACGTGAATATGAAATGAATACTATCTCAAATCAGTAAAAACATGCTATAATTATCTCTCAAAGTCACATAAAATCACTGTCAGGAAACTACAACTAGCAAGCCTTTGTTTCAATTGCATGCTCAAGATTTACAAATATCCAAGTGTAAATTTAAAATTTCACTATTTATCAAAGATCACAAATATTTACTCATGCCGTCGAAATAAAGCATGAATTGCACCCCCCCCCCCCCACACTTAAATCACATTATGTCCTCGAATGTGCAAATAAAAGAAAAGAATACTTAGTTTGGTTCCAAAGATGGTTGTCGGCCAATAGATTGGCGGTGGTCGAGCCGGAGCATGAATAAACCGCCGCACTCGTATCGTAACGTACAACATTGAAAGTAATAACTTGCAAACCTGCTCAAACATATCTGCAACACTCGACATAACAGATAATCTCGGGGTATACGGGGTATATGAGTAAACATGTAGACACATAAAACAACCACAAATAGGACAAGGATAACCAACACACAACTCACCAAAGTTTTATTCCTAATGCCCTAAAAACTTAACTAAAAAGTAACTTAAAAGACTAGGCTGCCTCCTAGTAGCACTTCTTTTATGTCAGTAGCTTGACAGAGTCAGCAAAGTCAACCCGGATCGGGCCACTTCGGTTTGATCAGGGCCACCTCGTCATTGGAATTAGAATGAAGGACAGGGGTGTGGCCGCAACAGCAACAAGTCAAGTGCTCTACTAAGTGTTTGAACTTAACTCGCCAGATATCACTGACTTTCTTCTTCGTCTCACTCTTGCGCAGGTTACGCTCAGATATACTGACATGTTCAGGTTTCTTGGAAGAAGGGTCCTCACGGGTAGATGTAGAAATGTCATCATCCGAATGAAAGAAGTCGGATGGGATCTCATCACAAATCAGCACATCAGTCATGTCAACCAACTTTTGAAAGTATAGGACTTCAGGTGCTTCATACGGCTGTCCGAAATACTTTTTTCAATCGATGACCGTTCACTTTAAAAGGTTGACCGCTGTACCCTTTCAAGGAAATTGCTCCACCCGGATGGACTTCGACAATTTCAAAGGGTCCGGACCATCTGGACTTAAGCTTGCCAGCAAACAGATGTAATCTGGTGTTGTAAAGCAAAGCCATCTCTCCTACCTTGAAATCTCTGTCTTTTATCTTTGCATCGTGGAGCGCCTTCATTCTCTCCTTGCACAGCTTGGCGTTCTCGTAGGCCCTGAGCCTGAATTCATCGAGCTCATGTAGCTGTAGTAATCTTTTCTCCCCACAAAGTTGGCTATCGAAGTCTAAGAATTTAATAGCCCAGTAAGCTTTGTGCTCCAGCTCGACTGGTAGATGGCATGCCTTGCCATAGACCATTTGGAAGGGTGACGTACCCATAGGGGTCTTAAACGCAGTGCGATAAGCCCAAAGTGCGTCGTCCAACTTCAGACTCCAGTTGGATCTATTTGAATTCACCGTTTTCTCCAAAATCCGCTTTAGACTTCTGTTGCTCACCTCGACTTGTGTTCGTTGAAAACGTGTTTTAAATTTATATTATCGGAACACCCCAAGTATAAGGTACGTAGTATAAGGTGTTGCCGAGTCGTCCTAAGGAAATCGTACGGTTGTCGATTAAGATATAACTCCTAAGTCGGTTATGTCACGAATCTAAGAACTAAAACAAAACGAGAAATAAAAACAAGCGAAAAATAAGAAAACGACAAGATGGACGAGCGTACGCTATTGCGGACGAGCGTCGACTATGAACGAAGAACGAAAAGTGCAGAAAACTAGGGTTTGTAAAACTAGAACTTAAAACTAACGTTGAAGCAAACGATTTTTGTATCAAATTATAAAGGGGAAACAGTAGAACACCTAGAATCTATCACTCAACAATCAAACAACCAGTTTATGATTCGAATACAGTTTTATTGGTATGATCAATCACGAAACCGACTAAATTCCTTTAGATCAATTTCTAGGGTTTGTTTACTTTTCCAAGAAAAAACAAATAACATTCATCACAAGATCAACAATTCGTTCCCAAATTGTAATACCCAACTAACGATATATGATTCCTCAAAATAACATCAATTGTATCGATTGAATTAAACCTATTGTTGAATTATATTTCCATAAAAATTCAAACAACATAGAAGTTCATTGACATTCCTATCTAATGAAACTCGCAACGATTAAATCAGGATTCAAACGATAAATAAAACAAAGTATTCAAAATCATAACTAAAGATAAACTAACGAATCATGGTTGTGATGACGTTGATGTGATATCCTCCGGTTGTTCCACTGCTATGCGTTTAGCCAACAATCATGTTGTTAGACATAATCATTGGAATGGAGAGATACATCTTTGACTCTCCTCTTTGAATAATGCGGCTGCTAGGGTTTGTTATGAGTGGATAATGCGTATCGGATGTCCCCTAGGGTTTAATACACGCTGCAATTTATAGGATTTTAGGTCGGCTAGGGTTAAGTCGGCACTGGACGCCCGTCTAAGGTCATGGACGCCAGTTTAGATTGCAAAACTTATTTGAGTCGGGCCGAGCTGGGATTGGACGCACGTCTAGCCAGCGTCCACTCCAGCGTCCAAACTTGCTGAATCAAAAATATCATCCTGGACGCTCGTCTACTATCTTCAGACGCCCGTCCAATTGAACGACCGTTCAATAATCTGGACGCCAGTTTACAATGCTGAGGAGCGGATTTCTTGAACTCTATCCAATTCCTTCAAGCCAAATCCATCTCTATCTCCCATAATTCGACTTGAGCTTCATTAAATCTCTTTATGCACTCGAAATTAAGCTCCTAATAAGATAAATAAACATTGCAAAAATGTAATAAAACTCAAATGATAATAATTCCATCAATTTAACACATAAAATCGCCCAAATTACACTTTTAACACTTTTAAACCCATTATTCAAATTCAAGCCTTAAACACATAATTTCCTCTAAAAATTACCAAAATACGAAAGATATTGTTCTCTAATAATGCGATAAAAACCATAAATTTCACCGAGAACAACTCCCCCACACTTGAACTTTTGTTCGTCCCGGACAAAACAATCAAAACTATAGCTCAACTTTCATGCACTCCACATAGATCTCTAACTCACGTAACAAAAGATACAACAACTATAGCAAATGATACCAACACAGAGATAGATTCGGTGTATGTGTGACAAGCCCTTCTCAAATTTAACAAGCCTTTCAAAAGAATATCCTCTCAAAAATTTCAATGACTATCCTAGGTACGTACATAGAATGACTTCACTCAAAGCCTTCCCACGCACTCGCAGGATAATCCCTACGCATATCATGCGGTTCTACTGGGTATAAGATCCATGATAACAAAGGCTTCACTCTATTTTTATTCTTATTCATCATTTTTCAAAATTTTCAAATTCAATGCATATCAGAATAAGCTCTTACCCGTCATAGTAGAGTAGGACATTTCGCGATAATCCCCTACCTACTCAAATCATAAGGTAGCTATAAACTGACTGTCGTGAGCTTCTGGTCATCATAGTGGTATAGGACATACGTGGTATACCCTACCTCACTCAAATCATTAACCAGCTTGCGACAAACGTATTTATTAATAATTCACTATTTATTCATTCTTCTTTTTAAAGACATAAGTTACATCTCACTCATCACATTCAAACTTTATGATATTCACAGCACGCGGTCTAACTAAGGTGTCACTATACTGACCTTCCTAAGATAACTCATCAAAATAATGAAAAGGATATAGGTCGAACATCTTGCTTCAATATCAAAGGCTTTCGTGAGTGCAAAAGGAATACTATCTCCATAAAAGTAAAGACATGCTATAATTATCTCACTAAGTCACATACTATCATCGTTAGAAAACTACAACTAGCAAGCATTTAGTTGCAATCACATGCTCGAGATTCACAAAATTTTAAATTTGCTTGAAATTTAAATTTCACTCATAATTCAAAGGATATAACATGAAAACATACCCAAACACCCCCCCACACTTAAATCACATTATGTCCTCAGAATGTGCAAATATAAAAGAAAAGAAAACTTAGCTGGTTTCAACAGTGGTTGTCAGATGAAAGTTGGCAGAGGTCAGGCTGAAGCATGAATGCACCGCTACAACTTGAATGGACAACACTGGACATAAAAGCTTGCGAACCTGCTCAAAAATATCTGCAACACTCGACATACCATATAATCTCGGGGTATAAGGGGTATATGAATAAACATAAACGAAACATTCACCAACTCGTAGGAACACAACATCTTACTCAAACAACCAAGGTACTGCGCCTACAACTAAAACATAAATAGCTTACTTAAAGAGAAAAGAAACAAAGCTAGGTTGCCTCCTAGAAGCGCTCTTTTTATGTCATTAGCTTGACATACTCTTCAAAGTCACCCCGGGTCGGGCCACTTTGGCTTAAATGCGACCACCTCATCATCGAATCGAGTGAAGGACCGAGGTTTTACCACAACCTCCACAAGTGAAATGCCCTACCAAGTTTTTTAACTTGGCTCTCCGAAAAGACGACTTTCGTCTTTGTCTCAACTTTTCCTACATGTGGCACCGGCGGAATGATAGGTTCGGAATCGTGGTAGAAGCTTCTTTAAGGGTAAGAATGTCATCATTCGAAGCAAAGAATTCGGATGGAATCTCGTCACAATTCAAAGCACATCGTGCACGTCAACCAACTTTTGAAAGTATATGACCTCAGGTACTTCATAAGGTTGGCCAAAATACTTTTTCAATCTGTGACCGTTCACTTTAAAAGGTTGACCGTTGTACCCTTTCAAGGAAATCGCTCCTCCCGGATGAACTTCGACAATTTCAAAGGGTCCGGACCATCTGGACTTAAGCTTGCCAGCAAACAGATGTAATCTGGTGTTGTAAAGTAAAGCCATCTCTCCTACCTTGAAATCTCTGTCCTTTATTTTAGCATCATGGAGCGCTTTCGTTCTTTCCTTGCTCAGCTTGGCATTCTCGTAGGCCCTGAGTCTGAATTCATCGAGCTCATGCAGTTGCAGTAATCTTTTCTCGCCACAGAGCTGGCTATCGAAGTTTAAGTATATAATAGCCCAGTAAGCTTTGTGCTCCAGCTCGACGGGTAGATGGCATGCCTTGCCATAAACCATTTGAAAAGGCGACGTACCCATAGGGGTCTTGAACGCAGTACGATAAGCCCAGAGTGCGTCGTCCAACTTCAGACTCCAATTGGATCTATTAGAATTCACCGTTTTCTCCAAAATCCGCTTTAGACTTCTGTTGCTTACCTCGACTTGGCCACTGGTTTGGGGGTGGTATGGTGTACCAATCTTATGCTTGACACCATATCTTTCAAGAATTTTATCCAGCGGTGCATTACAAAAATGCGATCCTTCATCACTGATAAGGGCTCTAGGACAGCCAAATCTAGTAAAGATATTCTTTTGCAAGAATTTCTTTACAACTTTGTGATCATTGGTTTGGGTGGCTATAGCCTCTACCCACTTGGAAACATAGTCAACGCAGACTAGGATATATTTATTACCGCACGATGATGGGAAAGGTCCCATGAAATCGATGCCCCACACGTCGAAGACTTCACATTCCAAGATAGGCCTCAAAGGCATCTCCATCCTATTACTGAGCCTCCCTACTCTTTGACATCCGTCACGACCTTTGCAAAAGGTTTCGGCGTCTTTGAACGAGTCGGCCGGTAAATCCGGCTTGAAGGATTTTCGCAACGGTCTTTGGTGCTCCGTAGTGTCCACCAAATAGACCACTATGACATTGCTCTAAGATATCCGGTTGTTCATGCTCCGGAACACACCTTCTAAGCAACCCGTCTTTGCGGACTTTAAACAAATGTGGATCCTCCCATACGAGATACTTCAAGTCACCGAAAAACTTCTTCTTTTCCCGATACGTCATCTCTTCTAAATGCCCGGTCGCTAAGTAATTGACGTAATCGCATACCACGGCCTCACATTCTCTAGTCTCATTAATCGCTCGGTCGGAAAGTCAATGCCTATTTCCTTAGGATTTTCGTCACCCTCGTTCACTAAGCGAGATAAGTGATCGGCCTACAACATTTTCGCTACCTTTCTTATCCTTAATTTCAAGGTCAAATTCCTGGAGAATCAGGATCCATCTCAGTAACCTTGGTTTAGCATCTGTTTTTTCCATAAGGTAGCGTAACGCTGCATGATCTGTCCAAACCACAACTCGAGACCCAAGAAGGTAACTTCGAAACTTATCCATAGCAAAAACGATCGCTAGGAATTCTTTCTCTCAGTAGGTGGTGTAGTTACACCGAGCCGGGTTCAAAGTTCGGCTCGCATAGTAGATTGGTCTCGAACTTCTTATCAATCCTCTCGCCCTAGAACTGCGCCTATAGCGTAGTTAGAGGCATCGCACATGAGTTCGAAAGGTTTAGTCCAGTCGGGCGCGATCAAAATGGGGGCACTGGTTAACTTATCCTTTAAGCATTTGAAAGCTTCCTTACACGCATCATCAAACACGAACTCTACTTCCTCTTTAAGCAGGTTGGATAGCGGCTTTGCTATTGTCGAAAAATCTTTAATAAATCGCCGATAAAAGCCTACATGTCCCAGGAATCCTCGTACCTCCTTAACTGTCTTTGGATACGACATTTTCTCAATGGCCTCCACTTTAGCCCTATCCACCTGTATACCTTCGCTGGACAGCTTGTGTCCCAAAACAATCCCTTCGTCAACTAGAAAATGGCATTTCTCCCAGTTAAGCACCAAATTTTTCTCAACACATCGCCGGAGTACCATATCTAGATTCTTTAATATCTCATCAAAACTGTCGCCATAGATCGAGAAGTCATCCATGAAGACCTCCATGCATTGTTCCACTAGTCCATCAAAAATGGCTAACATGCACCGTTGAAAAGTCGCGGGTGCATTGCATAGGCCGAATGGCATTCTCATGGAAGGCAAAAGTGCCGGATGGACACGTAAACGTGGTCTTTTCCTGGTCATTAGGATCGATGGCTATCCGGAAGTACCCGAATATCCATCGAGAAAACAATAATATTTGTGACCACTCGCCTCTTTCAATTAGTTGGTCAATGAAGGGTAAGGGGAAATGATCTTTTGCAGTGACTTCGTTCAATCTGCGATAATCAATGCAGACCCTATAACCAGTCACGAGGCGTAAAGCAATTTCCTCCCCTTTTTCATTTTTTTCTACGGTAATACCCCCTTCTTTGGCACAACTTGAGTAGGGCTAACCCACTCACTGTCGGCGATGGCATAAATAATCCCCATATCAAGCCATTTGATGATCTCCTTTTTGACAACCTCCTGCATATGCGGATTCAGCCTTCTTTGCGGTTGTCTGACCTTTTTCGCTCCTTCCTCCGTTCGGATCTTATGCATGCATACATCCGGGCCGATCCTCTCGATATCGCCCACCCGCCATCCGAACGCGAGGATATGTTTCTCCAAAGCACTTTGATCAATTCGCCTCTTGCTCGTGCTCGAGTTTAGATGAGATGATTAGAGGCAACTTATCGCCGCCTTTCGTAAAGATGTATTTTAGATGCTGCGGAAGTGGTTTCAACTCTAAGTCAACAGGTGGTTGGTCGATACTCGATTTTAACGGACCACCTCTTTCTTTTTGAGTGAGGACCGGTTGACTGAAGAACACTTCATCTTCCTGGGGTGTTATCCCAGAAAGGTATTGAATAACGTCATCAAAAGGGATCTCCCTGTCAGCTTCCGTTTTTCCTTTGCGATGAGCAATCATCTTCTTAAGCTCTTCTTCTTCAAGTTCATCTCGCAAGTTGCTCCCAATCATCCAACTCCCAATGGGTAGCTTCTTTCCAGAATTCGATTTCATCCCAAATTCCCATTAAAATTTCCTCTTCTTCAAGGTTAAAGTCTGCCCGATTGAGCTCCTTCAGATCACCACTGCTCATCCCTGGAATGTCCCAAATTTTCTGTTCACTTATAGGCTCGGTATGCGCAAGTTGTTGAGACACTCTACGGTGACTATGGCTCTTGAACAAGCTTGTTTTCTTCTTCTTCGTGATTTATGACATCCAGGGCTTCGTCTCTCGCGAGCTCTTCATCGTGGGGTCGATTCATCCCCATAAATTGCTTCAATGAATGAAATTCCCTGAATTGGGGATTCTTCGAACTTTTACCTTGCTCGATGGAAATGGAAGTGTCTCATATTCTCAAGGTAATTTGGCCGGTGTGGAAGTCAATGGTGGCGAAAGCGGTGTCCAAGAAAGGCCGGCCTAGGATCGTGGGCATTTCCTTGTCGGATTGGTAGTCCAATATAACCCGCCGGTTGGAAACACCAATTGTTTAACATGGGTAAGGACATTGTTAACGCAACCGGCCGCTAAACGGCTAGATTTGTCCACCAACCGAAGAGAGACGGGGCGCTCCCTTAGCCTTTTGTCCAGCCCGAGACTTTTGCGGATGTTCAAAGGCATCACATTAACAGAGGCACCAGAGTCGCATAAGACATTGTGGAACGTGCGGCCTTCGATCATGCAAGAGATGGAAGGTCGTCCGGGGTCACCACGTTTTATTGCAATGCTCTGAGAAATTGCCGAGCATTCTTCGTTTAGCACTTCATCTGCCATTCCTTTCAGCTTCTTCTTACTTCCACAGGCGTCCTTAAGAAACTTGGAGCATTTAGGCATCTCAGTTAACACTTCGGCGAGAGGCATAGTCGCCATGGTTTCTCTAAGCAGCTTCCTCACTCCATCGTAAGTTTTATCAGAGTTCAAAGTATTCTCATTTTTCTTTGCTGGATAAGGAAGGGTTTTCGGATGATTGATTGGAATTTGATTTTTAATGGCTTCATCCTCCTTATCCTTCCATCTGACAAACTTTTCAGCTTTCTTTTTAGTCAGGGGTTCGGCCATCTGACTATTCTTTTCAACATCCTCATCACTTCCTCCCGAAGAATCGTTATCATTCAGCTCTCGCTCACTGTCGCTTTCTTCGGTATTTGTCTGCTGCTTATCCCCTCCTGAACTCATGGCGTCAGGAGGGGCTACTCGTTTCCCGACGCCTTCTCGGGTCCAACTTTCTTTCCGCTTCTAAGTGTAACCGCATTCAACTCCTCCTCTTGTCCATAATTCCACCGCGGTGTGATGGCATTACGTGCACTTACTTCGCCTTAGGATTTTTATCTCGTGTAACTCGGCGCCTTCCTTGGGGCCTGCTTGCTTGTTGATCAGCCATCTGGCCAATCTGTCTCTCTATCGCCTTTTGACCGGTGGCTAGTGCTTGCACCATATCTACTAGCTCATCGAATTTCTTTTGAGAGATAGAGGTGGGCTGTGGATTTTGCGTTTGAGCCCAATTGCCTTGGGGCTTTTGATTGTTGGAGTTGAAGGACTGGTTGGAATTGGATGCGCCAGGTGGCGTATAATAACTGTTTCGCGGATTTCCAGAAAAGTTACGGTTTGGATTATAGCTTGATTGACCAGAATTTTGATTGAAATTACGAAAAGTTTGATTCTGGTTGCCTATCGCATTTACTTCATCTCCGTTCTCATTGCTCGCCTGCGTTCCCAGAAGACTCATATCCGCTGATCCCTTCTGTTGCTGCATTTGTAAATTAGCCATCTGTTGGTTTATCATTTCCACTTGAGCAACCAACTTCTGTGTCACAGGATCGCTTGCAACAGATTTCCTCTTATCTTCCTCAACATGGGTCTTCCTGAGGTTGACCACATGTTGTTCTTGGCAATTGTTTCGGCTACCCTATAGGCGCATCATCTCCTCCGCCCGAGAAAAGATCCATGAGTGTGGAGTCTAGATAATCTCTATTGGGTTGAGTAACACCCGATAGAATAATTCTAGGAGCTCATGTCGAGTGTATCCATGGTTAGGGCATTTCCTCATTAACAAATTCAACCTTTCCCGGCCTTTCCTACGCTTTCTCCTTCTAATTGCTCAAAATTAGCTATATCACGTTTAAGGCCCATTATCGTTCCGGGTGAAACGAATTTCGGAGCGAAGGCTCTTTTAACATCGGCCCGGGTATGGAGAGAGTGATGGGGTAAGGATTTGAACCATCTGTTTGCTTCACCTTTTAAAGCAAACGGGAAAAGTTTCAGCTTAACAATCTCAGAATCAACACCCGGATAATGGCCGGCTTCGCAAATTTGAACAAAAGTGGATAAGAAGTCATGAGGATCTTCTTGAGCAGTGCCATGAAAGGAGCTATTTTGGACCAGTCCAACCACTCCATTCTTCAGATCGAAATGTACTTGCCCCATATCTGGAGGTCGAATAGGTCTATGCCCCTCCAGGAAGTCTTGGTTAAGATAAGGGGCATAGGGGTCTTGATTTAGCTGGGCTTGCTGGGCTTGATGGAGTTGTTGCAATTGGTTTTGTAGCCCAGCTTGCTGATTCTGTTGTTGTTGTAACAACTGTATTTGTTGAAGGAGCTGATTCAGCTGAGCTTGAGGGTCTGGATTTTGATTTGGGAGGGCCGGATTAGGAGGAACTGGATTCGGATTTTGAACTCGGGTCGCCATGATGTCTAGATCGGGAAAAAGCCTCCTTCTTAGGATGGACCGTTCCGGTTCCGGATCAAAAAGGAGAGGTCCCTTCTTGCTTCTGGTTTGCATAAACCAGGAGGACAACCAGAGAGGTCAACACTGACTAAAAGTCAGGTTGACAGAAGAGTTAACCTTGGAGTACAAGCTGAGAGATGAAAAGAAAAGAACAAGAAAGATAGACGGACGGGCGTTCAGAATCGTGAACGAGCGTCTGTCTAGGGAAGTTCCCGGACGGGCGTCTGGTACAATAGACGCTCGTCTGGTGTACTAAAAGCAGTTCAGAGGCGTTTTTTACTAAACAAACGGGCGTTTGGATGACCAGACGCTCGTTTGACCAGTAAACAGATAAAAGGAAATTTTTCAGAATGGACGAGCGTCTGTATGATTGGACGTTCGTTCAAAAGCTAAAAAAACGAGGATCAGAGCAGAAAAACAACAGGAAACAGAGGATAAACAAACTGAGACTAAGGAAAACAAAACTAATCCAAAACCTAAGAAAGTTACTAACTAGAGAAACTATACCTACGAAAAATTTAAAAAAAACAAGAAAAACACTAAGACGGTAAAAAAAACGTGTTGAAATCTTCTAGGGCCAAAAAGGAGGGGAAAACAGTGGATTTTGACCTCGAAAACGCACTGAACGGCCTATGGCCGTTCACCACGTCGTCGGCGTCGGAACGAGCTTTCCGAATTGGGGTCCTGCGTTCCAAACGGACACTCGAGCCGAAAGTTATGGTCAAAATACTACCGCGTGCCCTAACGACGTAGTATAAGGTACGTAGTATAAGGTACGTAGTATAAGGTGTTGCCGAGTCGTCCTAAGGGAATCGTACAGTTGTCAGATTAAGATATAACTCCTAAGTCAGTTATGTCACGAATCTAAGAACTAAAACAGAAAACAGAAATAAAAACAAGCAGAAAATAAGAAAACAGCAAGATGGACGAGCGTCTGCTATTGCGGACGAGCGTCTGACTATGAACGAAACGAATGAAAAGTGCAGAAAACTAGGGTTTGTAAAACTAGAACTTAAAACTAACGTTGAAGCAAACGATTTTTGTATCAAATTATAAAGGGGAAACAAGTAGAACACCTAGAATCTATCACTCAACAATCAAACAACCGAGTTTATGATTCGAATACGCTTTATTGGTATGATCAATCACGAAACCGACTAAATTCCTTTAGATCAATTTCTAGGGTTTGTTTACTTTTCCAAGAAAAAACAAATAACATTCATCACAAGATCAACAATTCGTTCCCAAATTGTAATACCCAACTAACGATATATGATTCCTCAAAATAACATCAATTGTATCGATTGAATTAAACCTATTGTTGAATTATATTTCCATAAAAATTCAAACAACATAGAAGTTCATTGACATTCCTATCTAATGAAACTCGCAACGATTAAATCAGGATTCAAACGATAAATAAAACAAAGTATTCAAAATCATAACTAAAGATAAACTAACGAATCATGGTTGTGATGACGTTGATGTGATATCCTCCGGTTGTTCCACTGCTATGCGTTTAGCCAACAATCATGTTGTTAGACATAATCATTGGAATGGAGAGATACATCTTTGACTCTCCTCTTTGAATAATGCGGTCGCTAGGGTTTGTTATGAGTGGATAATGCGTATCGGATGTCCCCTAGGGTTTAATACACGCTGCTATTTATAGGATTTTAGGTCGGCTAGGGTTAAGTCGGCACTGGACGCCCGTCTAAGGTCATGGACGCCAGTTTAGATTGCAAAACTTATTTGAGTCGGGCCGAGCTGGGATTGGACGCACGTCTAGCCGGCGTCCACTCCGTCCAAACTTGCTGAATCAAAAATATCATCCCGGACGCTCGTCTACTATCTTCGACGCCCGTCCAATTGAACGACCGTTCAATAATCCGGACGCCGCTTACAATGCGAGGAGCGGATTTCTTGAACTCTATCCAATTCCTTCAAGCCAAATCCATCTCTATCTCCCATAATTCGACTTGAGCTTCATTAAATCTCTTTATGCACTCGAAATTAAGCTCCTAATAAGATAAATAAACATTGCAAAAATGTAATAAAACTCAAATGATAATAATTCCATCAATTTAACACATAAAATCGCCCAAATTACACTTTTAACACTTTTAAACCCATTATTCAAATTCAAGCCTTAAACACATAATTTCCTCTAAAAATTACCAAAATACGAAAGATATTGTTCTCTAATAATGCGATAAAAACCATAAATTTCACCGAGAACAACTTGGCCACTGGTTTGGGGGTCGTATGGTGTACCAATTTTATGCTTGACACCATAGCGCTCAAGAATTTTATCCAGTGGTGCATTACAGAAATGCGAACCTTCATCACTAATAAGGGCTCTAGGACAGCCAAATCTAGTAAAGATATTCTTTTGCAAGAATTTCTTTACAACTTTGTGGTCATTGGTTTGGGTGGCTATGGCCTCTACCCACTTGGAAACGTAGTCCACACAGACCAGAATATATTTGTTAGAGCATGATGAAGGGAACGGTCCCATAAAATCAATGCCCCAGACGTCGAAAACCTCACATTCCAAGATAGGCCTCAAAGGCATCTCCATTCTATTACTGAGTCTCCCTACTCTTTGGCATCTATCACAGCCTTTGCAAAAGGCTTCAGCATCTTTAAACAAGGTAGGCCAGTAAAAACCAGCTTGAAGGATTTTTGTGACTGTCTTAGGTGCTCCGTAGTGTCCACCAGCGGGACCACTATGACATTGCTCTAGAATATCCAATTGTTCATGCTCCGGAACGCACCTTCTAAGCAACCCGTCCTTGCAGACTTTAAACAGATATGGATCCTCCCATACGAGATACTTTAAGTCGCCGAAAAATTTCTTCTTTTCCCGATACGTCATCTCTTCTAAATGCCCACCTGCTAAGTAGTTGGCGTAATCAGCATACCACGGCCTCCCAGTCTCTAGATTCATTAATTGCTCAGTTGGAAAGTCAATGCCTATCTCCTTAGGGACTTCGCCACCCTCATCCACGAGGCGAGATAAGTGGTCAGCTACAACATTATCACTACCCTTTTTGTCCTTAATTTCAAGGTCAAATTCCTGTAGTATCAGAATCCATCTGAGTAACCTTGGTTTAGCGTCTGCTTTGCCCATAAGGTAGCGTAGTGCTGCGTGATCTGTCCACACCACCACTTTGGACCCTAAAAGATAACTTCTGAATTTGTCAATAGCAAAAACGACTGCCAAGAATTCCTTCTCGGTAGTGGCGTAATTGCATTGAGCCGGGTTCAAAGTGCGGCTAGCATAGTAAATCGGCCTGAACTTTTTATCAATTCTCTGCCCTAGAACTGCGCCTACTGCGTAGTTAGAGGCATCGCACATTTGTTCAAAAGGTTTAGTCCAGTCGGGCGTGATTAAAATGGGGGCACTGGTTAGCTTATCCTTTAAGCTATTAAAAGCTTTCTTACACCCATCATCAAACAAGAACTCCACTTCCTCTTTCAACAGGTTGGATAACGGCTTTGCTATCGTCGAAAAATCCTTAATGAAACGCCGATAGAAACCCACATGTCCCAGAAATCCTCGTACCTCCTTCGCTGTCTTCGGGTACGACATTCTCTCAATGGCTTCTACTTTAGCCTTATCCACCTGAATACCATCACTGGACACCTTGTGTCCCAAAACAATCCCTTCTTCGACTAGAAAATGGCATTTCTCCCAGTTAAGCACCAGATTTTTCTCAACACAATGTTGGAGTACCATATCTAGATTCTTCAGGATTTCATCAAACCTGTCGCCATAGACTGAGAAGTCATCCATGAAGACCTCCATGCACTGCTCCACAAGTCCATCAAAAATAGCCAGCATACACCGTTGAAAAGTCGCGGGTGCATTACACAAACCGAAAGGCATTCTGCGGAACGCAAAAGTGCCTGATGGACAGGTAAAAGTTGCCTTCTCTTGGTCATTAGGGTCGATGGCTATCTGGAAATAACCGGAATATCCATCGAGGAAACAATAATACTTATGACCACTCAGTCTTTCTAGAAGTTGGTCAATGAAGGGCAGGGGGAAATGATCCTTAGCGGTGACTTCATTTAACCGGCGGTAATCAATGCAAACTCTATAGCCCGTCACAAGGCGTAAGGCAACTTCTTCCCCTTTTTTGTTCTTTTCCACTGTAATTCCCCCCTTCTTTTGCACAACTTGAGTAGGGCCGACCCACTCACTATCGGCTATGGCATAAATAATTCCCATGTCAAGCCATTTGATAATCTCCTTTTTGACAACCTCCTGCGTGCGCGGATTTAGCCTCCTTTGAGGTTGTCGACCTTTTTCGCTCCTTCCTCCGTTCGGATCTTATGCATGCACACGTCTGGGCTGATTCCTCTGATATCGCCCACCTGCCATCCGAACGCGAGGATATGTTTCTCAAGCACTTTAATTAATTCTGCTTCTTGCTCCGGCTCGAGTTTAGATGAGATTATCGAGGGCAACTTATCACCGTCTTTAAGGAAGATGTATTTTAGGTGCTGCGGAAGTGGTTTAAGCTCCAAGTCAGCAGGTGGATGCTCGATACTAGATTTTAAGGGACCGCCTGTTTCCTTGTGAGCTTGGACCGGTTGACTGAAAAACACCTCATCTTCCTGAGGTGTAACCCCAGAAAGGTATTGAATGACATCATCTAGAGGAATCTTCTTGTCAGCTTCCGTTTTTTCTTTATTATGCTTAACCATCTTCTTAAGTTCTTCTTCTTCAAGCTCTTCTGCAAGCTGCTCTCAATCATCCAACTCCTAATTAGTAGTTTCTCTCTAGAAATCTATTTCGTCCCAACTACCCATTAAAACTTCCTCCTCTGCAAGGTTAAAGTCTGCTTGGTTAAGCTCTTTCAAATCATCGCTGCTCATCCCTGGAATGTCCCAGATTTTCCGTTCACTCTTAGGCTCAGTGTGCACAAGTTGTTGAGTTATAACATCCAGGGCTCCTATCTCCGTGAGTTCTTCATCAGGGTCAGGTCCATCTCCATAGATTGCTTCAATGAATGAAACCTCCTGGGTTGGGGCTTCCGCAGAACTTTTTCCTTGCCCGAGAGTAACAGAAGTGTCCTCTATCCTCAGAGTGATTTGGCCAGTTTGGAAGTCAATGGTGGAGGCAGAAGTGTTTAAGAAAGGCCGGCCCAGAATCAGGGGCATCTCCTTGTCAGACTGGTAATCCAGTATGACCCAGTCAGTTGGAAAAACTAAATGTTTAACATGGATAAGGACGTTGTTAACACAACCAGCTGCCATACGGCTAGATCGGTCCACCAACAGAAGAGAGACGGGGCGCTCCTTTAGCCTTTTGTCCAACCCGAGACTCTTACAGACGTTCAATGGCATCACATTGACAGAGGCCCCTGAGTTGCATAAGACATTATGGAACGTGCGGCCTTCAAACATACAAGAGATTGAAGGTCGTCCGGGGTCACCTCGCTTGATTGCAACGCTCTGTGTAACCGTTGAACATTCTTCTTTTAGCACCTCTTCTGCCAATCCCTTAAGCTTCTTCTTACTTCCACAGGCATCCTTAAGATACTTAAAGCACTTAGGCATCTCAGTTAATACCTCAGCAAGTAGCATAGTCACCATAGTATCTCTAAGCATCTTTCTCACTCCGTCATACTGTTTGTCAGAGTTTAGGATATTCTCTCTTTTCTTTGCTGGATAAGGAAGGGTTTTCGAATGATTAATCATTGGTTGACTTTTAATGGCTTCATCCTCCTTATCCTTCCATCTGACGAACTTCTCAGTTTTCTTTTTAGTCAGGGGTTCAGATACCTGACTTCTCTTCTCAACATCCTCATCACTATCCCCCGAAGAATCATCACCACTCAGCTCTTCCTCACTGTTGCTTTGTTTGGCATTTAACTTCTGATTGCCCCCTCCTGAACTTATGGCGTCAGGAGGGGCTACTCGTTTCCCGACATCTTTTCGGGTCCAGCTGTCTTACCGCTTCTGAGGGTGACTGCATTCAACTCCTCCTCTCCATACTCCCACTGAGGTGTGATGGCAGTGCAAGCATTGATATCTGCCTTAGGGTTTTTATCTGTATAACTCGGCAGTCTTCCTTGAGGTCTGCTTGCTTGTTGATCAGCCATCTGACCAATCTGTCTCTCCATCGTCTTTTGACCGGTGGCTAGTGTTTTCACCATGTCAACTAGCTCATCGAATTTCTTCTGAGAGACGTAGGTGGGCTGTTGATTTTACATTTGGGCCCAGTTACCTTGGGGTATGGGTTATTGGATGCACCAGGCGGTGTATAATAACTATTCCGCGGATTTCCCGAAAAGTTGCGGTTTTGAGTTTGACTCGATTGACCAGAATTTTGACTGAAGCCTCTGAAAGGTTGATTCTGGTTCTCCATGGCTTGTACTTCCTCATTCATCGTATTCCCGGCCTATATGCCCGAGTAATTCACATCTGCTGGCCCTTCTTGCCGGTTCATTTGCATGTTGGCTAGTTGCTTGTTCATTATTTCCATTTGAGCAACTAGCGCTTTTGTCTCCGAGTTACTTTCGCGTTGACCTCCTTTTTGCTTCCACTAACATGGGTCTTCTTTTGAGTAGCCCACATGTTATTCTTAGCTATTGTTTCTGCTACCCTGTAGGCAGCATCATCTCATCCTCCTAAAAATGATCCATGAGCAGTGGAATCTAAGTAATCTCTATTGGGTTGAGTAACACCCTGGTAGAATAATTCTAGAAGTTCATGTCGAGTGTATCCATGGTTAGGGCATTTCCTCATTAACAAATTCAACCTCTCCCAGGCCTTTCCCACACTCTCTCCTTCTAATTGCTCGAATGTAGCTATATCTCGTTTACGGCCCATTATCGTTCCAGGTGAAACGAATTTCAGAGCAAAGGCTCTTTTAACATCAGCCCAGTTATGAAGAGAGTGATGGAGTAAGGACTTAAACCATCGATTTGCTTCACCTTTCAAGGCAAACGGGAAAAGTTTCAATTTAACGACTTCTGAAGGAACGCCAGGGTAGTGACCTGCTTCACATATTTGCACAAAAGTCCACAAGAAGTCATGTGGGTCTTCTGCAGCAGTGCCATGGAAATAACTATTTTGGACCATCCCCACAACTCCATTCTTTAAATCAAAATGCATTCCTCCCATCTCCGGAGGCCGGATTGGTCTATGCCCTTCCAAGAAATCTTGATCAAGATATGGCGCATAAGGGTCTTGTTGTACAACAGCCGCCTGAGGCTGTTGCTGCTGCATATTCTGATTTAATGGTGGATGTGCAACTGGTGCATGGGGGTACGTTGTCGTTGCATCTATTTGGTTTATCCCGGCTTCTTCGTTGTTGGTTCTGCAACATTTGCATCAGAATTTGATTTAATTGAGCGGGATCTTGGTTATTATTCCCTTGGTTCTCCGGTTCGTCATCACTAGAACCGTGTTGGCTCATGGTGTCAGGGTTTTGAAATAATCTTCTTCTGACAATGTCTCGCTCAGGTTCGGGGTTAAAGATAAGATTTCCCTTCTTACTCCTGGTTTGCATAAACCGAGAAGAAACGAGGAAGAAATCAACCTTAGGGTTGATGAGACGGGAATGTAGAGAAGATTAGAGGGTTTAGAGGGTTAGAAAGAGAGAAGAGAGAGAAGAGACTGAAAAGTGAAATTTTCAGAGACTGAACTGGCGTTCAGTGTAAGTGGACGCTAGTTCAGAGAGGATTCAGGGAGTGAACGCTCGTTCAGAGCACTGAACTGGCGTTCAGAAGACAGATGGGGGCTGAC
This sequence comes from Gentiana straminea, assembly GCA_036785695.1. Classification (NCBI taxonomy): domain Eukaryota; kingdom Viridiplantae; phylum Streptophyta; class Magnoliopsida; order Gentianales; family Gentianaceae; genus Gentiana; species Gentiana straminea. The sequence goes on along the minus strand of JAVUPR010000332.1, from coordinate 837,480 downwards.
GGGCGTTCAGTATGGGTGAACGCTCGTTCAGAAGGTTTTTTTTTATTTTTTTTATTTTTTTTATTTATATTTTCTTATTTTCGAATTTAGAAAAAGATCTAGAAACAGAAACAAGAAAAGAAACCTACCTACGAAAAATTTAAAACAGAAAAGGCACTAAGACGGTAACAAAACGTGTTGAAATCTTCTAGGGCCAAAATGGAGGGGAAAACATTGGATTTTGACCTCGAAAACGGCACTGAACGGCCTAACGGACACTCGAGCCGAAAGTTATGGTCAAAATACTACCGCGTGCCCTAACGACCCCTTTTGACACAGAAAACTGTCCTAAGTAGAATCCGACAACCGTTACCGACTCCCCGGCAACGGCGCCAAAAACTTGTTCGGTAAAAAACGTGTTTTAAATTTATAAACCGAAACACCCCAAGTATAAGGTTCGTAGTATAGGGTGTTTACGGGTCGTCCTAAGGGAGTCGAATGTTAATCGGATTAAGGTGCAGTTATTATATTTACTATGTCACGAATTATTATCTGAAACTAGGGTTTATACTATATAAAAATGAAGAACAGTGGGAAAAATCACAGAAAACAGAAAAACTTAGAACTGGACGGGCATCCGCTAAGGGTGGACGAGCGTCCGAGTACGTGCTGGAAACAGAAAATATGCAGAAAACACACTAAAATTCTGGAAATAACTAAACGTAGCAATAACAATCAATACGAACGAATTTGTTTATCAGATAATTAAAAGAACAGTAGAATAACTAGGATCAACCACACAACAATCACACAACCACTTTATGATCCGAATATGATTTTATTGGTTTGATCAATCTCGAAACCGATTAAATTCCTTTAACTCAATTCCTAGGGTTTTGTTCTCTTTTCCAAGTAAAACAATTAGACATACATCACATTATCATAAATTTGTTCCCAAATTACTTAACCCAATTAACAACACATGATTCCTCAAAATATTGTTAATTGTATCGATTGAAAAAGTTCTATTGATGAATTATATTTCCATACAAAATCAACTCAACATATGGTTTTATTGATATTCCTATCTAACAAAACACTTAACAATCAAATCAAATAACAATCGATAAATAAAATTCAATATTCGAATTCATAAACAAAGATAACCTAACAATCCGTGGTTGTGGTGATGTTGATGTGGTATCCTCCCGCTATTCTACGATGATGTGCTTAGCCTTCCATCCTTGTGATGATCCAAGACATGATTGAAGGGAAGAAACTCATAATTTCTTTAGGGTTTGGTGCGGCTCCTCCAAGGGTGGAATATGCGGCTGTATGTTGTGTGTATTAGGGTTGAAATAACACGCCTATTTATAGAATTCTGAGGCGGCTAGGTCAAAAACGGCACTGGACGCCCGTCCAAAGGGGTGGACGCCAGTCCAAAGTGCAAAACTTATTTTAGTCGGGCCGATCTGGGGTTGGACGCATGTCCTATGCAAAATTGGGCAAAATCAGACGCCAGTTCACTAAAAATCTGAACATCCTGAATCAAAATTCTTCTAGTGGACGCCAGTCCGAAATTCCGGACGCCCGTCCAGTAGACGGAACATCAAACGCTCGTTCAGCTTGCTGGACGCTCGTCCAGCACCTTCAAATTCAACTTTTTCTCAGCCGCATTTAACACCTGCACGTCATTGAAAACATACCAAAGTGTAACACAACTCAAACCAACATAAAAATCATCATTTTAAGCACGTAATTGGCACGTTTTACACTTTTTGTAACCTTAAGGCCATTTCTTCCATTTGTTCATTTACTACGTGATTTTCTATAAAAATTACTAAAACACGGGGATTATTGTTATGAAATATTGCCATATAAATCATAAAATTCACCGAGAACAGAAGACAGTGAAGAAAATGCAATTTAAAGGAGGTTCATCATCAAACAAGAAGTCAAGCTCAAGCAAAGACATGAAGAAAAAGGATGATGAATACAGATGCTTCAACTGTAAGTAGAAAGGTCATTTCAAGGCTGATTGCCCTGAAGTAAAAGAAAAATATGAGGATGAAGAAGTACAAGACAATTGAAAAGAGAAAGAGCAAGAAGGCACTAAATGCTGAAACTAGCAGTGAAAAAAATGAAGAATCATCTGATAATGATTCTGATGATTATGATGAAGCTAACAGCTCAGAAAATGAAAAAGGTTATCTATGTCTTATGGCTAAAGAATCTAATGAAACAGAGTTAACATCTAGCTCATACTCATCATCTAGTGCATACACATCTGACACTGCACAATCTTCTATTCTCCCTTTAGATTCTGCATTCCTAATTCAAAATCTCATGAGTAAATTTGAAGGAATTCAAGTAAATCATGAAATTCTGGAACAAGAATGTGAGAATCTAAGAAAGGAAAATAAAAGATTTGTTAGTCCCTTGAAAAGACATTGGTTAAGTTTAGAGGAGGGGAGCGAATAAACTTAACACTTAAAAATTTTGGAGTTAACAAACTCAGCAAGTTCGATAGCTCCGTTGACCGCTCGCAGTCCGCTCACCACTCGCAGTCCGTCGACGTGCTCGGTAGTCCGCGACTATTGATTTTTCTGAATTTGTTGCAACGGAATATATTTAAATTAAGCCATATTTCATGCCGTTAAAATATGATACTAAGTATTAGATACTCAGTGGTGTAAGTGTTTGATTCAGTTGCTAGTATCAGTAGGTTGATGTGTTAAATTTACAAAATACAGAATGTAAATGCAAAAAGTAAGTAGGCAGATTGTATAGTGGTTCCAGGTGGTGTAATCCTTGTTAGGTGTAGTGCCTGAAAGACAATTATGTAATTGTTTTAGGACAGAATTAATAATTCATCTTATTATATGCATTTATGTTTATAATTAAGACACTACTGAAAAACCTAAGTACCTCATTTATGTAATCACATAACTCAGTGTATGGCTATACACAAGAGGATTGAGTTAGTGAGATGTACTTAATATTAAGTTAGTCCATAGCGTTGATTAATCTGAGTATGGGTCTCATGATTAAAATGCTAATAATGCGCCCAGAACACTTTGCGGTGTGACAGTCTTATCCGGACTGTCGGTGAAAGGGTACCTAGTGGGGCATTTATATATGATGATAATCAATAGGGCTAGGCCGATTTGATTTGAGTTCTCGATATAATTCCGTAATCGAGAAGTCTTATCGAATAACAAGTTGATCATAGATGGATTAATTTCAATCCTCAGGTGATCACAGACGACTGCTTAGACTAGGGTAGGGTTTGATGTGTTAGTGAAGGATGCAGGTTCTTAGATCTAAACGAATTAGATCTACGCGCAGCGGACGGATCACGATTTACATATTACAATACATAATTAAAGGATTTAACAACTACAAGGGGGTTAAGATCATGTTACCAATAGTAGCAAGAGAAGCCAAGATCTTCCGATGTGTTCTCCAAACGGCGGTTGGTGGACACCCTTCTTGATACACGAACCTCCTCGATATGCAACACAAAGAAAAACTTAGAGTTTTTCTTCTTTTAAAACCCAAGACAAGAAAACTAATTTTTTTTTCTCTCCTTTTTTATGTGGTAGTCGAAATTAAGCCAATGCATAAGGCTTGGGAGAACTCTCTTTATATAGGAGAGTAATCCTTGTCCTCCAAGGATTAAATAATTAAGAGATAATTATTACATTAATCGTTTATTCCAAATAAAAGATAAATAAAATGATTATCCCAAACAAATTAGGATAAATCATATTATTATCTAATATTCCATGAATTATCATTGAACAAATAAAAGATAAATCACATGTTAAATAATTATCCAAGAAAACTAATTTCTCTCTAATTAATTGACATCACAATTGGCGCCACATATAAGGGTTTCTAAGCCCACATAAAATGTCTTTCATGTATATTATATTATTTAGCCCAACTAAATAATATCCATGCATATCAATCAATTAGCCCAGCCAATTAATTATCACTGAGGCCCAAATAACAAGATTATTAGCCCGAATTTCAAAAGCCACATCGGGGACCATGGACCTATAACCAGTAGCTCTAATAATTAGTTATTCATTGAACAGAATAAGTACATTAATTATTAATTCCGGGATTACGCCACCATAAACCCGAAACTGAACTCTACCGATGATAGATGTATACTTATACTCAACCCATAGAGTGAACAAGCGTCCATTGATATAATCATTACATACGGATTAACCCTCCATAGACTGTCCATTCTGAGTGGGAAGTCTCCGTGAACCCGACTCAGAATATCTTATCCTTATTTACCTTTAAGCCCTTAGTGATCAATTAGTTCACATATCTGACTAGTAGCTAATTAGTCTAACATGAACTGGGCCCATTGATCATTTTCTTAGGGCTAACAAATAAGGGGACTGTCTCTCTACTTCCCGTAGGAAGGAATGGATTCCATGTCTGTGAAAATCAGAACTACTCACTCATCTGGAGATAGTGCCAATGAGAAGTGGCTTGGAACACATATTTAAGTGAACCGTAACTAACACATCAAACATTACCCCGGGACAAGCAGCACCCTGTGATCACCTCAGGATTAAGGTTGATCCATATATGATCATCTAATGATTTAAGAAGATTCCTTGATTACGGAATTATATCGAGAAATTCAGATTAAATTGGTCCTGTCCTATATGAATGCCATCATATATAAATGCCCCACGTAGGTACCCTCCACCGACAATCCGGATAAGACTATCACACCCTTAGGTGTTCTGGGCGCATTATTGGTGTTTTAATCAAGAGACCCTAAACTCTGATTAAGTTCACCACGGACTAATTGTTTAAGCATATCACTACTAACTCAATCCTCACATGTAATCCATACACCGAGTTAAGTGGTTACATACAGATATACTTAGGGTTTGCAGCAGTGTATACTATATAAGCACGAAGCAAATACGATGAATAATAAAATATGTCATTTATTAATTTAAAACAATTACAAAATTGTATTTCGGGAACTACATCTAACAATCTCCCACTTGCACGAATGACAAGTATTAATTGTTTTTGAGCACACCTACTAACTACCACAACAAGAACTATATCTCCCACTTGCTCTAAAGCAAATGACTCATGTCCTTAATACCTATGTTTTCCAAGTGCCTCGTAAAGACCTCAATGGAAAGCATCTTCGTAAATGGATCAGCAAGGTTGTCGGCTAATGGGATTTTCATGACGGAAATGTCTCCTCTTTGAGCAATCTCTCTAATCAAATGGTATTTTCTCTCTATATGCTTTGACTTCTGGTGACTTCGGGGTTCTCTGGAATTCGACACGGCCCCGTTGTTGTCACAGTAGAGACGTTTCGGATCTTCTTGATTTGGGATTACTCCTAAATCTCCTAGGAACTTCTTGAGCCATACCGCTTCTTTAGCTGCCTCAGAGGCCGATATGTATTCGGCTTCCATAGTTGAGTCGGCCGTACTGGATTGCTTGAAGCTTCTCCAGACAATTGCTCTGCCTCCCAGAGTAAACACCGAGCCTGATGCCGATTTACAATCATGCTTATCTGACTGAAAGTCAGAATCAGTGTACCATGCTATATCCAGGTGTGCACCCGAATATGCAAGCATATCATTCCTCGTTCTCTTAAGATACTTGAGGAGATTCTTCACTGCTTTCCAATGGTCCATGCCCGGATTGGACTGAAAACGGCTGACCAAGCCCACGCCATAACAGATGTCTGGTCTAGTACACAACATAGCATACATTAGACTACCAACAGCCGAAGCATATGGTATTCGTCTCATACTCTCAATTTCCTCAGGAGTCTATGGAGACTGCTTCTTAGAGAGTTGAATGCCATGTCGGGTTGGTAGGAAACCCTTCTTTGCATTCATCATGTTGTAACGCAACAACATCTTATCTATGTAAGATGCTTGGGACAGAGCCAACATCCTATTCTTGCGATCCCGTATTACTTGGATCCCCAGAATATAACTCGCCTCTCCCAAATCTTTCATTTGGAATTGCATGGATAACCAATTCTTCACATCTGACAACATCCTCTTATTGGGTCCAATGAGCAGAATGTCGTCAACATACAACACCAAGAACGCCACCTGATCTTTGATGACCTTCTTTTATACACAAGGCTCATCAAAGTTTCGTTCAAAACCATACAACTTGGCTGTTTCATCAAATCTATGATTCCAAGACCGAGATGCTTGCTTTAACCCATAAATGGATCTGAGCAGCTTGCACACTTTGTGCTCTTGGCCTTTCTCGACAAATCCTTCTGGTTGCTGCATATATATTTCCTCGTCAAGATAGCCGTTTAGGAAGGCTGTCTTAACATCCATCTGCCAGATCTCATAATCTAGACATGCAGCAATCGAAAGGAGGATCCGAATGGATTTCAGCATTGCCACAGGGGAGAAGGTTTCTTCGTAGTCAATTCCCTCTCTCTGTGTGTAGCCTTTAGCCATTAGCCGAGCTTTAAAGGTTTCAACCTTTCCATCCACTCCTCGCTTTCTCTTGTAGATCCATTTACTGCCTATGGGTTGTACACCCTCTGGGCAATCCACAAGTTTCCAGACTGAGTTAGAGTACATAGACTCCATCTCCTGATTCATCGCCTCAACCCACATGTCCTTATCAAAATCATTCATAGCCCTGCGATAGGACAATGGATCATCCTGTACTCCATCAGAGACGGCGATATTTTCCTCTGGTTGCATACCGTACCGCACTAGTGGCCGAACCACTCTGGTGGTACATCTGAGTGATCTAGGACTGTCAGGGTCGATAGGTGTATCAGTAGTGTTGTTGTTTGTGACACTAGGTGTCACCAGTGGTCTGACTTCGTCAGAGAGTAACTCATCGAGTACAACTTTACACGGAGGCTTGAAGTCCTTCATGTATTGATCCTCGAGAAAAGTGGCGTGAGTTGAAACTATCACCCTCTGATCTTCTGGATCATAGAACAGACCTCCTCTTGTTCCTTGCGTATACCCTACAAACAGACATACTTTCGTACGTGCTTGCAATTTGCTAGTCTTGTCAACCAGCACATGTGCCGGACATCCCCATATACGGTAGTGACGCAAACTAGGTTTACTCCCACTCCATAACTCGAGAGGTGTTTTCTCGATAGATTTTGACGGCACCATATTTAAAATACGGACCGCTGTTTGAAGGGCATGTCCCCAAAAGGACACCGGCAGTGACGCGTAGCTCATCATGGATCTGACCATGTCTATTAAAGTCCTGTTTCTCCGCTCGGCAACTCCATTTTGCCGAGGCGTTCTGGGCGCAGAACGTTGGGAACAAATCCCATGTTCCAAAAGGTAGTCAGTGAAATCAGTATCCATGTACTCACCTCCGTGATCTGAGCGAAGGCATTTCAGAGACTTGCCCAACTGCCTTTCGGCTTCTGCCTGGAATTCCTTAAAATTTTCAAAAGTTTTGGATTTCGTATGCAGTAGATAAATATATCCGAATCTCGAGTAGTCGTCAATGAAAGTTACAAAATACTCGAATCCGCCTCTAGCCTGCACATTCATCGGACCACACATATCTGAATGTACAAATTCTAAACGTTCTTTAGCCCTGTTACCCTTTGACGAGAAGGGTTGCTTGGTCATCTTTCCCTCCAGGCATGACTCACAGACTGGTAGTGTGTCAACAGATAACTCACTTAAGGGACCATCTTTAGCCAGTCTTTTGATTCTTTCCAAGGAAATATGACCTAGCCTAAGGTGCCAAAGCTATGTTTTATCATTTTGAGAAACCTTCTGCCTTTTAGCAGAACTTTGATGTGCTACTCTAAACATTTCAGTATTAAGCAGTGGAGTATCGGTTGGTTTAATGACATACGATCCGTTTTCTATCATTGCGTAACATAAGTCACGTCCATTTCGGAAATAACAATCTTATTATACTCAAAAGATAAAGAATACAATTGTTCTTGCAAAACGGACATAGAAATTAAATTTCTTCTAAAATGCGGAATATAAAAGACATTGTCCAACTTAAGGACTTTATTCCCAAAGACTAAACTAACTACTCCCACTTTGCTTTAGGCCGAAACGACCGCACCGTTGCCAACTCTCATCCGGTGCGCCCCATCCTCCAGCTCTTCATATGAACTATGGATCTGCAAAGAAGAACAAACGTGGTTAGTAGCACCAGAATCCAGTATCCAAGTCGATACATCTTTAGCTACAGTGTAGGATTCCAAGACAAGTAAATTACCTGTCTTATCCTTTCCCTTGTTTGCCTGGCCCTTTCCTTCCTTCACCTCATTTAGATATTTCGGACAATGCTTGCGCCAATGCCCTAGTTCACCACAGTGAAAGCACTTACCCTTAGGTTTGGAAGGTGTAGCCTTTTTCCCTTTCTTCTTCATGGGCTTTGATTTCTGTTCTTTCACAGGCTTGGCTTTCGGTTTTCCCTTTGTCCCTTTGTTCGATGACTTAGCCTCAGCCAAATTGGCTTCAGCTTTCTTTTCCCCTTCTCGAGCCCGGCTGTTAGACCGGAAACCCTCGAATATCTCAGCTCATTTATCAACCGCGTCGGGTTAAACTTAAGCTTGTTCATGACGTAGTTCGTCTTGAACTCGGAGGAAATCGGTGTGACGTGATTCGAGAATCATGCTCACCCGAGTAACTTCGTCAAACTTGGAACCGTGAGTCTCGGCATCGAAAGTAACCGATCATGTTCATTACATGACCCGTCACCGACCGACCCTTCCTCATCTTCACGTTAACGACCATCCCGACGACCTCGTGTCGGGCCCGATCGAAGGTGAGCCGAACATGGAAACAAGGTGCCGCATCATTTCTTTTGCGGGCCCAAGTTCTCACATTTGGTCCTAATGATTTCGACATTGAGGCTAACATGATGCCCCACGCCTTATTATGCCTTCGGTCCACTTCTACCGATTTTCTTTTTCGGCTTTGGAAGACTGAGTGGTAAGTGCTGGAATATCCAAAGTCAAGGTGTGTTGAACATTTTCAAAGACGAGAACAACGTTGACGTTACTTTTCCACTTTGAAAAATTGTTTCCGGTCAACTTATCATTTAACAGTAAAGAAATCTGAGACGACATGATGCTGTAAAGTAAAATGACAGAAATTAAATTCAAGTTCATAAACTGCTAATATATTTTAGGAACTATAAACTAAGTACTTATAGTCTATCCTACCATTCCAAGGACTTAATCTCTCACCTCAGTGCCGCCTTAGGGTAGGTCAAAGAAGTTTCGATTAATTTTGAAGATCAAATTGAGAATCAAACATCTCATTTGTGATCGTCAATCACCTTTCTCTTTTTCAGCCAAAGTACTACTAAAATACCCTTTATGAGTGTGACCTACTGTTTCAGATTTTTAGGTAGACCCCGAGTATGCCGCCTTAGGGTCGGTCAGTGACCCGACGAGTACCCAAAATCCTATCCTTTCGGAGACCAAGCCTTGAATTTTGATAGCGGTGAAGGCCTTCCTTAGGGGACCGAAATCAAAGCCAGCACAAGGCGTCACCATTCTCTCACGTTGCTTGTGTCAACAGTAGAGGCCGTGGGGTCGGCTGTCGCCTCTCCCGCTCCCACTCAATATTATGAAAAAAAAGTGGTTGGTTTACTGATCACGTTTTTGGACTTGATGTTATATTAAGGAACAATAAATCATAGGCCCGAATGTTGCCGGTTACGTGGGCTAGCCCACCCGACCTATTCGTTGGAACATATGTGGCCGTCGGACGGGTCAAGACTAGGGAGCTCCGTTGAGCCGTAGTGGCTCTTCGGATGGCTCGGCCTTTCCAGACCCCCGTGCAAACGCCACACGTGGAGGGTGAAGTCGATCGAGCCGTAGCTACTGTTGACCACCCAACCGTGGATAAACCACTTTCGAACCATGTTTGCCCGTGATTATCCAATCCTTAAACATCAAACTTTCACGTAGACACTACGGAACAAAAACGTAATCTCGTCTAGGTAAGGTGGAATTCACCGAGAATCCAACACCTTAACCACGAGGTTTCAGGATTTTACTCCTTATGCTTTCGCAGAGTGGGATTCACCGAGAATCCATCACCCAACCTCGACGATTGAAAAAACCCGAATTCCTAGGTTTTTACCCTAATTAGTTTCTAATCAATATCAAACAATTAATTAAAACTAATTGCGTGTTTTATACATGCCTAACTAATTCCTCGAATTAATTTCTACATGTATGCATATGGAGTGGAATTCATGATATGATACATGTCATGGCAATTTTCCGGTTCTACACATACAATCTAAACATGTATACTAGTGCGGAAAATAAACATCAAGATGGACCGTTGGCATCCCCGTATCTAATCTATAAAAAAAAAAACCCTAATCTGTAGCTGTTTAAAATCTTCGACGATCGGCAAAACAAAAGAACTCGGATCACGACGAAACTTTCCAGATCTGTTCTTCACACCTTCGGCTTCAATATGGACGGTTGGATAGGAGCTTTGACTTGTCAATCTTCTCCAGTGAGCCGCCCAACTTGCTGCTGAATCGACTTTTTCAGCAGTGCATCAATGATTCCCGAGGCCGATCGGGAAACAAGATGAATCCCGATCGACCTGAAATTTTTATGCCACGTCAAAAACTCCATATTTATCTATCTGACCGGTTCGATTTGTGTTTCAACTGTCCAAGCTCTCCCGTAAATTCGAGGAAGTCACGGGTAGGGTTTCGTGAATCTGCGTTTTTACTGTTACAGCAGCTTCTTTCCAGCAACGAATGGATATCAAAACGAACTCCGATTGATGCCAAATTTTGTGGGATTGTTAATCATTTTCCAATATTGATTCTGACAGGAGGGATATTCGTTTCAACGGCTCGATCAACGGGAAAAACGAAATAACTAAACAGCTACTAAATGGATCTATTTTCTGGAAATTAAAATTGTAATAAAAATAAATTACATAATTTTCTATACTCATATGAATGAATTTTCATCGTTTATATGATTTTATAATAGATCTAACGGGTAAAGAGTGCCAACCCCCAATCCATCTCTTCAACCATAGCAATTTATCATTATCAAAGCATAAAACAAAGATAAAATTTTATCTACATGCAATTCCACTCCTTTAAATCGTTTATTTATGATTATAACTACATAAATCGTGGAACCAAGCTCCGATACCACATGAAGGATGCAGGTTCTTAGATCTAAACGAATTAGATCTACACGCAGCGGACGGATCACGATTTATATATTACAATACATAATTAAAGGATTTAACAACTACAAGGGGGTTAAGATCATGTTACCAATAGTAGGAAGAGAAGCCAAGATCTTCCGATGTGTTCTCCAAACGGCGGTTGGTGGACACCCTTCTTGATACACAAACCTCCTCGATATACAACACCAAGAAAAAATTAGAGTTTTTCTTCTTTTAAAACCCAAGACAAGAAAACTAATTTTTTCTCTCCTTTTTTATGTGGTAGTCGAAATTAAGCCAATCCATAAGGTTTGGGAGAACTCTCTTTATATAGGAGAGTAATCCTTGTCCTCCAATGATTAAATAATTAAGAGATAATTATTACATTAATCCTTTATTCCAAATAAAAGATAAATAAAATGATTATCCCAAACAAATTAGGATAAATCATATTATTATCCAATATTCCATGAATTATCATTTAACAAATAAAAGATAAATAACATGTCAAATAATTATACAAGAAAACTAATTTCTCTCTAATTAATTGACATCACAATTGGCGCCACATATAAGGGTTTCTAAGCCCACATAAAATGTCTTTCATGTGTATTATATTATTTAGCCCAACTAAATAATATCCATGCATATCAATCAATTAGCCCAGCCAATTAATTATCACTGAGGCCCAAATAACAATATTATTAGCCCGAATTACAGAAGCCACATCGGGGACCATGGACCTATAACCAGTATCTCCAATAATTAATTATTCATCGAACATAATAAGTACATTAATTTTTAATTCCGGGATTACGCCACCATAAACCCGAAACTGAACTCTACCGATTATAGATGTATACTTATACTCAACCCATAGAGTGAATAAGCGTCCATTGATATAATCATTACATACGGATTAACCCTCCATAGACTGTCCACTCTGAGTGGGAAGTCTCCGTGAACCCGACTCAGAATATCTTATCCTTATTTACCATTAACCCCCTAGTGATCAATTAGTTCACATATCTGACTAGTAGCTAATTAGTCTAACATGAACTGGGCCCATCGATCATTTTCTTTGGGCTAACAAATAAGGGAACTGTCTCTCTACTTCCCGCAGGAAGGAAAGGATTCCATGTCTGTGAAAATCAGAACTACTCACTCATCTGGAGATAGTGCCAATGAGAAGTGGCTTGGAACACATATTTAAGTGAACCGTAACTAACACATCAAACACTACCCCGGGACAAGCTGATCCCTGTGATCACCTCAGGATTAAGGTTGATCCATATATGATCATCTAATGATTTAATAAGATTCATTGATTACGTAATTATATCGAGAAATTCAGATTAAATCGGTCCAGTCCCATATGAATGTCATCATATATAAATGCCCCACGTAGGTACCCTCTACCGACAGTCCGGATAAGAGTATCACACCCTAAGGTGTTCTGGACGCATTATTGGTGTTTTAATCAAGAGACCCTAAACTCTGATTAAGTTCACCACGGACTAACTGTTTAAGCATATCACTACTAACTCAATCCTCACGTGTAATCCATACACCGAGTTAAGTGGTTACATACGGATATACTTAGGGTTTGCAGCAGTGTATACTATATAAGCACGAAGCAAATAAGATGAATAATAAAATCTGTCATTTACTAATTTAAAACAATTACAAAATTGTCTTTCGGGCACTACATCTAACAGTTAGTAAGGATCACTTCGTAGTATGTGATCCAACACTTCTCGTTGGCTCTATTCTGGAATGAGTGAGTGGACTGTGCTATCACAGATATGAAATCCATTCATTCCCTCGGGAAGTAGACAGACAATTCCCTTATTTGTTAGCCCTAAGAAAATGATCGATCCTGGGAGTTCATGTTAGACTAATTAGCTACTATTCTGGTATGTGAACTAATTGATCACTAGGGGGTTAATGGTAAATTAGGATAATATGTTTCGAGAAGGGTTTACGGAAATATCCCGACTCGAAATGAACAGTCTATGGAGGATTTATCCGTATGTAATGATTATATCAGTGGACACTTTCGACTCATGGTTGAGTGTAAGTTATCTATATTCGGCAGAGTTCAGTTTCGGGTTTATAGTGGTGTAATCCCGGAATTAATAGATTGAATATAATTGTTCGGTCTGACGAATAATTTTATTTAATTTATTGTAGCTACTGAATATGGGTCCATGGTCCCGACGTGGCTCATAATATAGCATATAGGTTTTCTTGTCGTTTCAGCTCAATTATAATTAAATAGTTGGATTCGATTATTTAATTGATATGTGTATTAATTATTTAGTTGGACTAGATAATTAAATACATGGAAAAGAAATTTTTCGTGGACTCGGCCCAATGTGTCAAAATGCGTGTGACCCTTGTATGATAGGGTTTAAGGTGGCGCAATTTTGATTTTATTATTTGTTGGGAAATTAGTTTTCTTAATAAATAATAAGACATGTGAATAAATTATTTATTTGTTAAATAATTTAAGGAAAAGAAAAATATTTTATATATCCTTATTAATTTGGGAATATCCTAGATTTATCTTTTTAAGGAAAATGATTAATTTGATTGATATTGTATTAATTAATTAATCCTGTGAGGACAAGGATTACTCTCCTATATAAAGAAAGTTCTCCCAACCCTAAATCACATCACATTATGCACGAAAATTTGGGAGTAAAATAGCTTGAATTTTCGGCTAAATACTTGGGTTCGAGTTTTAGAAAAACTTCGGGTTTTTCTAAGGTAGCATATCGTGGAGGTCCGGCGACTTGAAACACCATCCACCTGGTGGTGCTTGGAGACACACGTTGGAAGACTTTGGCTTCTCAACTAGGCTCTCAACTTGATCTTGACGTTTTGCACCATAAAAAGGTTGGTGATCTAACCCCCTCGTAGTTTAGATCTATTTATTTATGTATTTTGGTTGTTAGATCTAGATTATGTAATTTCCGCTGCGTAATCGGGTGGATCTTTGATCCATCCGGCGATATTACATCCTACAAGTGGTATCAAAGCCTTTGGTCTATCAATCAAATTATTTAATTTTAGATCTAAGGAGTGGAATAGCATATGTAGATTGCTTTATTATTTTTATTTTTTTATGAATCGAAAATATCATGAATGTATGCCTTTGTGATTGTTGTGGTTGAAGAGATGGATTGGGGTTTGTATTGTTTACCCGTAGATCTATTTTGTAGCTCTTTTGATTAGTATCAATTGAGCATAGGATATGTAATTTTTTTTTTAAGTCATGCGAAAATTGTAAAAAGGTAGTACTTTTTGTTTTTTTATTTGATCCGAGTTCAAGACGACGAAGATCATGGTGTCGAAGATCATCAAGATGATGAAACAAAAGGTAAATCGGGAGGAGGCCGATTGTTGAAAAAATTAAAAAAAATTAAAAAAAAAAGAGGGTCACGGTAGTTTTTTGATTTGATTTGATAAATACACGGCAATGTCAAGTTTTATGGTAACATTGGCATGCTACTCTTTGCATGGCCGTAAAGTATTTTTTTTTTTTTTTACCAAACCTGCCGTGTTCCTTTAATAATAATAAAATAAAATAAAAAGTTTTTTTTTTTTTTTTTTTTTTGGAACTAAAGCCGAGGGCTTTAATTAAATAACAAAAAAAAACAATTTAATATAGATATATGATAAGCGGATTTTCTAGGTCCGGTCGATCAAGTAAAAACTCGAAACCTTAGCAAAATTTACTTTCTAACCGGCAGTGGACCGGGTCGATTGTAGGATAGGGCTTGAGGAGTCCGAGGTCGAACCCACAAAGATTGGTTTTTGAGTACCACAGTTGACTTAGCACTCAGTTCAGGTCAAACAGATAGGTGTGAAGTTATACTATCGCGTAAAAGAAAGATTACACTACTCGGTATTCTAAACAATTAAAAGAGGTATGGCCGAACTACGTTTCAGCAGATTACTTTACCCTCAGAAAGATTGCCCCGGGAGTGTGCCTTACTCTACCTTGCCGTCTAACGATAACTCATAGGAAAACCCCGTATTGGAACTGGACTCGATGACTAGGGCGTCAATCTAGTACACGGGTAGGTGTCAGACTACCTTTCAAGCCCAAAACTTCTACGGTCCCGAAACCCCGTTCCCACACGTCGCCGCAACATACATTTATAAGCTAAGTGTGTGCAATGGTGAACTAGGTGATCAATCTAGCTCAAAAACGATTCAAAAAAGTTTCGAGATATGGATTATCAATTAGAACGTTTATTTACGCACTACACTACCTTCCGGTTCATCAATCTAACGGCGTTTCACCGGCCTTCACATAGTTCAACCATACGAAGAATCTAGCTACTCATAATCGAATCTAACCAATAAAAACGGAAGAAAAACATCACAACAACAATAAAATAACAAAATAACATACTTACCACTACAAGAAAATTGCAATTTTAGAGCGCACAATTTATGGCGTTCTTTTTTGTACGCCATGTTTTAATTACATTATGGCGCACATTGGCATGCACGTCCTAATTTTATGGGTATTCTACAATTTTATGGCGTGGAATTAGTTCACGCCATGTATTTAACAAATTTTAAGGCGTGTTTTCTGGTGCACGCCGTGAAATTTCATTTCCCGCAAAATGCACACGCATATGGTGCCAAATTTCAAACATATACCCTTCCACAAAAATAAATCGCCCACCTCAAAACAAAACAAAAAATCACAAATTCTCTTCCCTCTTCCACACTCCTAAGACCTATTTTTTCCTGCTTCACCACCGCGACTGTAGCCGCTTCTATCTCCGGCAGCACCGCTTCCGTCTCTTGATACCCATTTTCCAGTCAATGTCTAACCTCTAGTACTCCCTCCCCAAAAATTCTCATTGGCCATAAGAGCTCCATGACCCTCACCCTCGCTTGCACCTTACTCTTAGAGCTGCCGCCGCCGTTGTTCATCTCATTGTACACCCATTGTCGCCTGCTGCCTCCGACATCAAAATTCGTTCACTTGTCGAGTTTAAACAGGTATTAAATCTTGACAGCTTCTATCCTTTTCTAGTTTGCCAAATCTTCATGTTTCGGGGCTTGGTAAGAATGAGCTCTATGGGGAGATACCTGCACAACTACTGGAGGGATGGGTTCCGTTGGAGGAATTGGATCTCAATGGCAACGGATTTTCTGGTAAGGAACAATTTTTTAATTTTATAAATGTTGAACTATGCTTTTAGCCTCTGATGTATACTGTATCTTGAGCCTTATTTCATGTTATAGTTTAATTAGCGTTTGGTTTGATTGCTATGTCTATGAATCTGAGCTATTTTACGAATGGTATTTTTTTTTGAAAGGAACGATGGTATTTGATGTTTCATATGTTTAAATAGAATTAGGTCTGCTTTTTATTTAAGTTATCTAAATATATGGGTGTTCACAAGGCGTCCTTAGTGTCTCCTAGATTTTTATTTGTAACCCCAATTTGAAAGTAATGTGAGACATAGGATGTTCTTTTGTTCCTCTTTCTAGTTTCCTGTTGCAGTAGAAATTGTCATATTCAAAAGAAGAGGAAGAGGGATATTTTTTTTGGTGGCACCTTTTTCCGGGTATCGGCTCAGTGCTGATAAAAGGATGTTTTAGTAGTGACAGAGTGTCCTATAATTTCTTCCTGTAAATCATCTCTTGCATTTTGCAATTATTTAGAGTGGGATTTTACATAGACAAGGATGGTCATAATTTGCTTCGCTATTCCATCAATTACAAATCTGTTTTATTCTTTTCTCAGAATCATTCGCACAGGTCAAAGATGAAGATGTTGACCATGTGGATGGATCTGGATATTCCAAAGCTATGCCACCCACACAAAATATGAGGGAGAAGCATAGGTCCCCTGGGTTTAAATATAAAGGGGATAACTCTAAACCTAGAGATGGAGTTGTGTCGAGTAAAATGCCAAAATCCGGGAAAGCATCAAACGTTGATGATAATATTGCAAGTGAATGGCAACAGGAAGGTCATCACAATAAATCTATAAGAAAGAAACCAAAGAATCTGCCTAAAGTAAGCTTTAGATGACCTTTTAGTTTTCTTTCCCATTCAGTGTACTCTCTCTTATTCCTCTAATTACAATTCGTTCTTGAAGATTTTTATGCCCGATGCTCGAGTTACTGGCCATGTGACTGAGTTTCAAGATTCTGAGGTATGGCTGATTCCTCTCCTGTTTTGTTTTTGTATTTTTATGACTAAAAGCGGATTTATTAGGAAAAGGAATTACGCAAATAATCGAAGGTGTCTTTGTTTGTTTCTTTCGGAGAGGTCTTATTTTTTATGCAATATATGTTTTGTCATAAACTTGATAGAATCTAGTGCATCTCTTTTATCGCTTTTCCTTACGTGTGCTTGGAGTGCTTACGTGTATCCTCCACGGCTCCATTCCAATTTGATGTTTTTTTTCCCTTTCTACTTCCTATTAGGAACAATTTCAGACACAAGAAAATTTGATGCGTATTTAGATCTCCTAGATTTCACCATGTCCTGTTACTCGAAGGAGAAATGATTACCTCAAGCTAATTGTTTATTTATTTATCATTCCTACTTGTGTTCCTCATTAGTGGTTCAAAGGTGGAGTCAGAAATATCTGCTACAACTGTTTGGATAGAAACTTTGATTCCGGAAATGATGATAACATTGCACTTAATTGGGAAGGAAATGAACTTGGTTTTGATGGCTCCTTAACTTACAGCCAAACGCTGGATATATACATGTCTATATATATACATATCTATTGACTTATATACATGATTTTTTCTTTCTTTGATCATCTTGTGTTCCTTGGTAGCAGTTTAGAACAGTTGAGTTTTTGTGTGTTTTTTCCCTCGCCAACAACTTGCAAATTAATTGAAAGATGTGGGTGTCTAGAAGGGGGACTCGTGTGTCATTTATTTGCCCATGCTTATGGGAGCCGCCTATCGCGATGTTGGCCTCGTGCTCGCATTGGTGCGGTTCACTCGGTACATCATGCCTAATTCTCTTGTTTTATAACTTATGTGAGATTTCTAAATCTCTCTCTAAATTGGCTAGCAAATGTTGGAATATGAATGAGCTTTTGAGACAAGAAGGAATTTAGAATTGTTTAGAATTGTTTTGATGTTAGCGCTTGAAACTTAGTTAAAGAAGGAATTTGTGATTATCTGCATTTTCCAAGTGTACTAGGCTTCATTTTCTACGAATTCGACTTTGCAGCTTGACTAGTTTAGTAACATAGATATTGCATTGACTTGTACTCTCAATACATCATACTAAGAGTGTTTGATTGCATAAGGTACGAGTCTGAGTTGATTCTATTTGTACTCATACTAAGACTCGTTTTGTCTTTTAGCTTTGTTTTGTGTCTGCTTTTCACTTTCTATTTTAATGGGCTTTTGATGAAGTTAACAACATTGCTCTGTTCTGTGCTCTGTCTTTTCTTGTGCATGCAGGCTTATGTACTTAAAGTGAACATACATTGTGATGGCTGCAAGAAAAAGGTGAAGAAAATCTTACAGAAGATTGAGGGTATGTTCTATTTCAAGAATTTTTTTTTCAAGTTCTTATTATTTCATTCTGTATTAGAGCTTGGTAATCTTTTCTTCTTGATATATAAATTCAGTCCATTTTAAAGGCTTAGCTTGTCCCTTTTGTACATGACATTCATACTTTCTATCTTTCCCCGGACCCTGCTTATTCTTGCACTGAATAGTTGCTCTTTCGAATAGGCCACCAGAAATGCGGCAACGTGTTTGGTTGGAAACAGAGATATCAGGTTGCGTTAGGTATTGCTAAAGCAGTAGAACATTTACATTATGGGGTTGCTGAAACTATTATTCACAGAGATGTTAAATCTTCGAACATTCTTCTCTTTCGTGATTTTGATCCCAAGGTATCGTGTTCTAGATGGAATTATTTGCTACCTCTGTTTTTTTCCCTTATGTTAATTCTTTCATTTATATGTGTGATCTAGTTGTCAGATTTTGGACTTGCTATGTTGGCCTCTGGTGGTTCCTCAAGGGACATTGATAGCACTGAGAGCTTGTAGAATATTTTACTAAGAGCATGACATTTTGTTTGACTTGTTTTGAGATAGTATTTGTGGTGGATTTGAATTTTTATAACGGATGTTGTCGTTATTGATTTATGATGAGATGTTATCATTTATGATGTGCATTTATAATTATATTATTGTGAAAATGGTGTGTTGATTACAGCTAATAATTTAGGATGATAATAATCATTTTATATACAACATATAATTTAAACGTGCAAAACATGCTGTGACATCATATTTCTATTGGCGGGAATGAGATTATGACATGCATTGCATGCCATAATTCAGATATAGTGTTGGCGGGAAGAATTTAATGGCATTAATTAGATTCTTTTTATGGCATGCGAAAGCACGCCATTATTCATTTGGCGGGAAGCATAATATTTTTAAGGCGTGCAAAAGCACGCCATGATTCATTTGGTGGGAAGCATTTTTATGACGTAACTCGCATGCCATAAATAGATGATCATTTTAAGGCGTGCAAATGCACGCCATAATTCACCCCATTTAATTTACCGGGCAACTTGTAATGGCGCACAAAAGAGGATTTACAGCACGCGTATGCACGCCATGTTTTTTTTTAGTTTTACGACGCGGGATTTTATGGCGTGCTCATGCACGCCATAAAACCTAAATTATGGCATACAATGCACGCCATAAAAATGCAAATTTCTTGTAGTGTACTTTACTCAACTTGAAGGAGGTGCCAAATGTGCTTACAAAAGATCGAATTGTTGTCAAGTGAAAAGTTACGGATCGAAGCTAAAAGTTAGTAGATCAAAGAGAGGATTGAATGAGGATTCTAATGATATAAAATACTTAGTCTAACTCTAAAAGACGAAGAAAATCGCCCAAAATCTCCAAAAAGCTAAAAAGGGAAACTTGCTATCTACTTCTTCAACTCGTCACGTATCCATTGTGTGAAATGAGCGGCTTTATATAGAAAGTCTTCTGTCCGTAGGGATATCCACCATGTCCGGCCGGACTGTTCTTGATTTTCCAGGTGTCCGGACGGATGCATAGATGTCCGTCCGGATGAAATGCTCTTGTCCGTCCGGATGCTGTTCTGTCCGTCCGGATTCTGGCTCTGTCCGTCCGGACGAATTCTTCATCAAAGTTTTCCCAATTTCCAGAGAGTTAGCCGTCCGGATGAGATGTTTTTGTCCGTCCGGACAGCCATGTGACCCAAAATCTTCACTTTTTTCACCTTCAACCTCCGTGTTTCGCCTCGGGCACTTCTAAACTCCATAATTCTCGCCTTTCGGGCCCTCGAGACACCCTAGTCCTGCATCCATATGAAAACAACAAGCAAACGCATAACCCCGCAAACTACGGGTGTTCGGGAAAAACGAGTATAAAGTGATAAAATAAGGTCGAGTTTACGGAAAACCGACAGTCACTCGCCGTGCAATAAAACCTCATTTAATACTCAAAATATGGTCTAAACTCACCCGAAACATGCCACAATGTGATAATCGTGGGCTGAACTGTACAGAAATGTACTGTAAAGTTGGTTCCTATCACCACCCCACACTTAGCCTTTACTCGTCCTCGAGTAAATTAGGCGTTCAAACAATACCAAGGAATCAACTTTACGGTACATGCATGCATTTCAAAATATCGAGGTGAAAAGAACTTAGTTAAGTGAATTCATTACTTTGACTCTACTTTGGATCATGACACGGAGTGAGTGTGTGTTGAATGACGACGACTTATGCTTAATACGATTTCGGGCTTGGAATACCGGACGAATGACTTTACACATCCTGCCCTTCCTAGAATCTCCACTAATCGGGACTAACCAAGGTTAAACACGGTCCAGCAGGACTTGAATGGTTATAACATTAGGCTAGGGTAAATTCGGTTAATCGAAAAGGGTAATTTGGGAAACTGGAGAAAAGAAGTATGAGTGAACATAATTCAAACACGTACCACGTCTTCTTTACCAAACAAACCCACCAAACTCCTTTTTGATCATTTTCCACACTTTGGGAACTATAGGACACTAAAATACCCGAACTCATTGCCAAAATCGACTATGTTTCAAGTGTCGTGAGGTGAGCTCGAATACTTAGTACCTATCTGACTATCCCAACCCTAACATCATCATTGCTTTAAGCTCATTTCCTTTTTCAACCCTTTATTTCTATATACAACACAATTATTTGATTTGATTTTTTTTTGAAATGAAACCCGAGCATCCATTTGCCCCACCGAACTCCTCCTCTCCTTATAGCTCTAAACCGAGGAAACGGAACCCGACTCAAAAACAACATCTCCCCACCCCACACTTGCCTTGGCAAGTGTGGTTTAACAAGAGATTAAGTCCACTCGTAGGGTCAAATGAAGGGAATGTGACCAAAATAAGGCTCAATGGTAGGTTTCTGACTAAGTAACGAAACGGCTATAAAGCGAATGGTGGTCGGACCATTCTATCAAGGCTGAGAGGGGCTACGAAGGTCAAACATTCGGCTCAGGCTTATTAGGCTAAAGTAGGGTAAAAAAGAATGCCAAAACTGTCATCTCGTGTTCCTACCAAGGCCAATCCTTCTATTTCGCCTCGAAACTAGGGGTACAGGTGTGTAAAGTAATCGTGATAAGTAAAAACGTCGGCAAACGTGTACTAAAAAGTGTTCCGTATCATGACAATATAGACTCACTGTGACACATTCACAAAACTAAAGACCTTTCACCACTCAATTGTGAACAGCATGCATATGACGTGGTGTTAAAATCTTGGAAAATTTTGAAAAACGGCCTAAAAATCGACTCGGAAACGAGTAAAAACCAAGTTTATCACATCACGACATAATACTTTTAAGAACAATCGAATAAGCTAAGGCGTCCCCCCCCCCCCACTTAAGTGAAGCACCGTCCTCGGTGTGTGAACGAGAAGGAAAAAGAAAGACTTACCTTATGAGCCCGGCAAAACGGTGCGATCAAGTCCCGTAACGGTCGTGAAAGTAGTCCATCCCGAATCCCTAGTCATTGAAAAACATCCAAGAAATACATGCACGGGACATGGTCCGCGTGCCAAAGCATATAATATGGGGGGAATCCGGGGGTGATAAAAATAAACGACCTCGTCACGTCAGAAGACTTGAACATATGGCATAGAGATAGTCAAAATACGAATCAACCATACAATAAACAACCAACATGTTTAAACGTGCTCAAAATAAAATCTTAACCCAAGTCAAATCCAAGGCATAGTCACAGAAGGCATGAAAAGGTGAAAAAGTACGCGCCTTACGGCTTACAACCACGGATTAAGAGAAAAGTAGCAACAAAGTCATCTCAAAACAAACCAGAAAGATAAGGAACATGTCCAACAAAAACAAGAAGTGACAATCTAAGGAACGACGTAAAAAGGAACAGCATAAACTCTACGTGCTCGTCTGATCCTCAGATGTAGGTGGTATCGTGCCTGCAGCATCTGTAGACGTAGTAGGAGGAGTCTCAGAAGTCGAAACTGGAATGGCCTGAGATGTTGGAGCTGGAGCAGGAGTCGGAGCTGGAGCGGTCGGAGAGGGGCCAGCCTCATCCACTGGAGCAGACGGAGCAGCTCTAAAAGCCGTATCAACCGCATCCTCCTCGACACAAAGTGCTATGGCCTCCTCAAGAACTGGTGCAAACTCGTAAGATCGTGTGTCCAAGGCAAGCTCTAGCATTGCCGGTACAAGCGTCCCAAGTTCCTGCAAACCCTGAGTAACTGTATTCATCTGCACCCTCTGCCGGTCTAACATCTAACGCACCCAATCCATCAACAAATAACGATTGCGAGCAGCAATGGGGATTGTAGGAATGAAACCTGATGCAGTCTCCTCTCCTGGCTCGGTAACATGACCCTGAACCTCTAGCTCATCTTCACCCTCGACAGGTAACTTAACCGGGCTTGACTCATGCTGAGGACTTAAGGAAACGGGCTTCTTCAGATATCATTCATCCTCGTCATACTCCTTCACCCCGGGTCGTAGACACAACCCATTCAACAGATGAATACACATGAGCTTCGAACGTTGATCCTTTCGATTTCTGGTAAGCTCGCTGTATAAAACCCGGCCAACATCAATCGGTAACTCAAAGTGTAACGCATACAGCATCGCCAAATCTAACATGATGAACTTGTGAAAATTATCCTTTGGGAGGAGGCGATTCTGTACAAACCGAGCCTTAACCTTCCAGTTTCGAGGAAAATTAGTCGTCTTAAGCATATACCGGACATGAGTGACCCCACTGGGTCTCGTGGACCAAGGAATCTTAGGGCTGATTGCTAACCAAACTCCTCAAACGGATCATCTCCCTTTTCTTGTTTCTCCTTAATAACATCCAAGAAATCCGTAGTGACAACCGGAGCCTTATAAAAAGCAGAAATAGCCTCAGGGGTGAAGGGCACACCCACATTTCTAACTCGAACTACACCCGTTTCTAGGTCCACCTCACTCAAATTGGCCATAAACTCCCGGGCCAACGTGTAATTCGGTTTCCTCAAATTGAAGTCCGGTACCTTGACAAAGTCAACCCACTTCCGCTTTATCAAATTGTCCCTGAAACTCTTCTCAACCTTTTCCATATCGACCTCCCTTTCTAAGATCTCTCTACCTTTAAACCTCATCCTAAAAGCCAGTTCCGCATTATCATTAACGCATCTCTCTCGATAAGGCACAACTCCCCCAGGTGCCTTCCTAGCCGCAGCTTTCAGACCTGAAACTCGAACCCTCTCGGGGGTCACCACTTGACCTCCCGGGGCTGTCCTAACCTCACTAGGCTGCCCAACTGGCACACTTGCACCCGTAGTCGGTTCAATCGTACGAGACTTGGCCTGTCTCGGGTCTACCAAAGGTTCCTCCTCATCATCAGAATCAGCGTCTGAATCCTTATTAGTCTCATCTACCAGATCTCCATACAAGGGCCTTTTCCTAGCCTCTATAACAGGTGTACGTTCCCTGTCTCCACCTATGACTAGGGACCTGTTTAACGAATCAACCGGAGCATACTCAAGCCTTAACTTTTTCTGAGGGGGTTCTACAACTTTCCCCTTGCCCTTTCCAGTCGTAAACCTGACTATAGGACTCATTCTCACACAAACTGAGCCAAAACAAACCACCACAATCAACACACCAACACAATCAACCCCAAACCGCACCCGAAACCGTAATCCAAAAACCAAAAACAAACAACCAAACCAGCCCAAAACATCCATGCAGACGTACCCACAACACCCAACACCGCCACAAACAACAGTAAAACAACAAAAATGAGAAAAAGAACAAAATCAGTAAAAGCTCGATCGAGGCTCGACTCGAAAATCGACCCCGAGAAAAAGTTTTAAAAACTCAAAAAGGTTTGTTGATACTTACCAAAATCGGTGTTAGTAGTGCAGTGGTGCAGTCGGAATCCCCGAACGATCCACGAATGGGCCAAAAATTGGATTTTTTGTAACGGAGCAAAACGAAGGTGAAATCTCTGATTCTCCAAAATGAGTGTTTGTTTGATGATTTTGGTTGGAGAATTGAAGAGAGGAGGTAGCAAGGTGGTTATAGCAACGAGAATGGATGAAAACGGTTAAGAAATAAGAAATTGGTGTTTTGGGGAGAGGAGGGGTCGGTTGCGGTGGCTTGTGTTTTGAGAGAAGAATGAAGAGGATGGTGAAGAAAATCGGTGGTTATAGGGATTTTTGAGTGTGTCCGGACGGACAGGTTTCTATCCGGACGGACAAGGGATGAACTGTCCGGACGGATGGAATTGATGTCCGGACGGACAGGTATCTGCCAAGCCAATGTAAAAACCAGTGATATATCCGGACGGATGGGTATGTTTGTCCGTCCGGACAAGTGAATGCCAAGATATTGTAAAAACCAGAGATCCATCCGGACGGATGGGTGTGTGTGTCCGTACGGACAAGGATAAAAACGAGAGGAAAAGTGAATTTTAAGCATGAAGGTCCCTCGGGATCATCCGGATTCAATCCTCAACACCAAAACACAGCAAAACGAATTCAAAACCAGCAAAAACACAGGAAATGATGGGTTGCCTCCCACCGAGCGCCTTTGTTTTATGTCGTTGGCTCGACATAGTGACTTATACTATATCGGTTTTCTCAAGATTATACTACCGATACGAGCGAGGAGGACGAGGTGTAGAAAGAAAACGAACGGTGAGTTATAAGGTTAAGATGTCATGCATTGGAGTCCATGACGGGACTAAACAATTGGATTCCTCTATCTTAGGATCCTCCAAAATCACCACTTCGAGAGCTTCATCAAGCGGCAACTTTTCATATTTCTTCAAACGAAGTCCATTTGTGATTGAAGTCCCATGCTTGGGGTGCTTTATCTCTACAGCCCCCGAGTCAAAAATCCTCTCAACTGTGTAAGGTCCCGACCATCGAGACTTCAAGTTTCTCGGAAAAAGATGCAAACGAGTACCATACAACAGAACCTCATCTCCTACCTCAAACATCTTTGGCTTTATCAATTGATCATGGAGGAGCTTGGTTTTCTCTTTGTATCTTGCCGAACAATCATAGGCTCGTAGTCGAAACTCCTCCAATTCAACTAATTGAGCCATCCTTCTCTCTCCACTAAGAGTCTCGTCCATATTTAACTCTTTAATAGCCCAATGCGCTCTATGCTCAACCTCCACTGGTAAGTGACATGTTTTTCCAAAGACAATCATGTACGGCGACATACCAATTGGAGTCTTAAATGCGGTTCTGTGAGCCCAAAGAGCGTCATCCAACTTTTTGGACCAACTCTTAGAATTTTTATCAACAGTTCGTTCAAGAATCCTTTTCATACCTCGGTTTGAAACCTCCACTTGGCCACTCGTTTGAGGGTGATAAGCCGTTCCCAACTTATGAGTCACCCCATACTTAAGGAGTAGCTTATCTAAATCTCCATTCGCAAAATGAGTGCCATTGTCAGAAATGATAGTTCTAGGTACTCCAAACCGTGTGAAAATGAACTTTTTAGAAACTTAATGACCAGGTGTCTGTCATTAGTGGGGGATGCAATCGCTTGCACCCACTTCGAGACGTAATCACAAGCTACCAAAATGAACTTGTTGCCAAAAGAAGAAGGGTAGGGTCCCACAAAGTCAATTCCCCAAACGTCGAAGACCTCACAAACAATGATAGGTCGTTGAGGCATCTCATTTTTCCTAGAAGTTCTCCCCGAACGTTGACACACGTCACAGGTTTTTACATAAGCGTAGGCATCCTCAAAAAATTGTCGGCCAATATAGCCCACTTTGCAAAACCTTCAATGCGGTCCTTTGTCCCGAGAAATGGCCCCCGGCCTCTCTATCATGGAAAAAGGATAACACGCTCAATCTCTCACCCTCAGTTATACATCTTCTCAAAATGCCATCAGCACACAAACGAAACAAGTAGGGATCCTCCCAAACGAAGTATCTAGCCTCACTCACTAACTTCCTCCTCTGATTCTCATCTAACTCCGACTCGATAAATCCACTTTCCAGGTAATTCACTATCGGTGCAAACCACGGAGCTCCCTCCTTTCCTTTCTTCAGAAAATTCCCTCGTTTTTCCGGTAACATAGTGTCTACAACAAAAAGTCGCTCATCCGGAAACGAGTCATCTATTTCAACCCTTTTTGATTCGTCACCCTCAACTGGCTCAATCCGACTAAGGTGATCGGCTACCATATTCTCACAACCTTTACGGTTTTTAATTTCCACATCAAACTCTTGAAGGAGCAAAATCCATCTCAACAAACGCGGTTTCGCATCCTTCTTAGCGAACAAATATTGCAATGCGGAATGCTCCGTATGGACAATCACTTTAGACCCCACCAGATAGGATCTAAACTTGTCGAAAGCAAAAACTACCGCCAACAATTCTTTCTCAGTTGTAGTGTAGTTTTGTTGCGCCGGATTCAAGGTGTGACTGGCATAATAAATCGGTCGAAACAACTTATCCACCTTTTGTCCTACCACTGCTCCTACTGCCAAATCGCTAGCATCGCACATAACCTCAAACTCTTGCTCCCAGTTTGGAGCTATCAAAATAGGAGCCTCAGTCAAAAGCCTCTTAATCTCCTCGAAAGCTTCCACACACTCATCATCAAAAGTCACATTCACTCCCTTCTTCAATCTAGAAGTAAGAGGTGTAGCCTTTTGGGCAAACTTAGGGATAAATCTACGATAAAACCCCATATGCCCCAAGAAAGATCTTAATGTTTTCAAACTAGTAGGCCTAGGCAACCTAGAAATAGCATCTACCTTAGCCCTATCAACCTCTATCCCCTCAGCTGAGACCTTATGACCTAGGACAATTCCCTCAGTCACCATAAAATGACACTTCTCCCAGTTCAAAATCAAATCGGTCTCCTCACACCTAGCGAGCACCCTATCTATATTAGTCAAGCATGCATCAAAACTGTCCCCAAAAACTATAAAATCATCCATAAACACCGCCATACACTTATCCATCAAATCAGCAAAAATGGCAAGCATGCATCTCTGAAATGTTGAGGGTGCGTTACACAGCCCGAAAGGCATTCTTCGAAATGCAAAGGTGCCATAGACGTGGTCTTTTCTTGGTCATTGACATCAATGTGAATCTGATAATAACCACTAAATCCGTCAAGAAAACAATAAAATGCATGACCAGCAAGCTTATCTAACTCTTGATCAACAAACGGGAGTGGGAAATGATCCTTCCTAGTCTTTTCATTCAACATGCGAAAATCAATGCAGACTCGATGACCAGTAACAGGGCGTACAGAAAAAGACTCACCTTGCTCATTTGTTAGCACCTTAATGCCGCCCTTCTTAGGTACCACCTATGTGGGACTCACCCACTCACTATCCGAGATGGGGTAGATGATGCCCAACGTCAACATCTTCACCACTTCCTTTCTTACCACTTCCAGTAAATGCGGGTTCAGTCTCCTTTGCGGTTGACGCCTCGGTCTCGCCCCATCCTCGAGGATGATTTTGTGCTTACATATGTCGGCACTAATCCCCTTGATATCCACCATTTTCCATCCAAAAGCTCGTTTCCTCTTCTTCAAGACTTGAACTAGCTTTACTTCTGTAAGGTTTGTTAGTGAAGCATATATAATAACTGGAAGTAAATCACTACCTTCAAGAAAAACATATTTGAGGTGTTGAGGAAGCGGTTTCAACTCAAATCCGTCGGTGGTTCCTCAATGGATGGCTTTGGCATATCCTCTGGCGAACCGAGATCCAGTTTCTTAGTCCAGCTAGCTTCCATGAACTCACCCGCCTCGTGATGCATGGCATAGACTCGCATCACCCGGCTTTCGTCAGTCACCTTGCATGATTACATCAAATATTTCTCCAATGGTTCCTTGTGCCCCTGCAAATTCACATTCTCCAAAACACACGGGTGGATGACATCTATCAAAAAACAATCGTTCATCTCATCCTCGGGGTGTTTCATGGTTTTGTACACATTAATCTTGACACTATCTTGACCAACTCTTAAAATTATATCCCCCTTCTTAACATCTATCAAGGTCTCCCCAGTATTTAGGAAAGGCCGACCTAACAAAAGAGGTGTCTTAGAATCAGTGTCCATATCAAGAACCACGAAATCAACCGGAAACACAAATTTATCAACTTGAACCAACACATCCTCGGCTACCCCTAGCGGTGTCCTAACTGACCTATCCGCCATTTGCAAAGTCATGCCCGTTGGTTCTAATCTCCCTAGGCCCAACTTATCATAAAGCCGACTTTGGCATCAAACTAACCGATGCCCCCAAATCGCAAAGCACATTTTTGAAAACAGTCTCTCCTATGGTTATCGGGATAGTAAAACTACCCCTATCTTGAATTTTGGGAGGGACTTTATTCTCAAAAATGGCGGAACATTCATAACTCAACTGGACCATCTGTTGCATTTTCTCTTTACTTGAAAGCATATTCTTTAAAAACTTGAAATACGATGGGATGTTAGCAATGATATCCAACATTGGCATGGTCACTTCAAATTTCCTCAACATTTCTAAAATTTTGGCTTGACTTTGGGTCAAGACCTCCATTTTAGTTGTTTTGGGAGGAAATGGTAAAGTGGTCACATCAAAACCCGGGGGAGGAGGAGGAATTTTACCTTTACTACCTTTGGGCCTGAGTGGTGGCGATGGCTCTTCTTCCTTCACATCAATGATTATCGTATCCGACTTTGGCCTCGCCGCTTCTTCCCACTTTCGCTTGTATTCTTCCACTTCCCTTTCCAACCTCGAAATTCTCTCTTTTTCAGCCCTTTTTTCAACATCCTCATCAAAACCTTCTTGCTCACCCAACGGCCCTTTGTAATCACAAAATTTCTCTTTCTCGGAGTTTGGCATCATCTTCTCAAGTTCTCGACCTTGTTGACCCGTCTCTTTACCACTCTGGGTGACTACCGCACAAACATCTTTAGATTCCTTGGGGTTCCTCTCCGTGTTACTAGGTAGCCCCGTACTCAAAGGCGATTGAGATCTATTCTCGCTCAATTGGCCCACCTGAATCTCCAAATTCCGTATGGCCGCTCTCTGTTCAATCACAAGCTTATTCAACTGATCAAGACCTTCATCCGAAGACTTCCTTTGACTTCCCGGACTACCCCCTTGTTGATTATAGGAGCTGTTTTGCATATGGGCATTCGGATGTTGATAAGTCTCATAATTTTGATTTCCGGCTTGTTGAGTATTCTGTTGGTTGCTAACTTGTTGCCCTTGCTCTCGACTCCCATGATCTCTATTCTGATTATTGCCCTATTGGCCTTGTCGATTCTGACCCCAACTCTGGTTACTAGAATTTTGATTTTGGCTTTCATAACCTTGGTTGTTGAAGTTTTAATGTTGTCGACCCTAACTACCTTGATTATTCTCTCTCCAACCACCTTGGAAATTCTTAGGGTTCCCTTGCTCTCTATTCTGATTCCAACCTCGGTTGCCTTGGCCTTGATTATTTTGGTTCCACCCTCGGTTGCCTCGGTCCCAAATCCCCTTGGCCACCTTGATTTCCTTGGTTCCAATTTTGGCCTTGCTGGTTGTAATTCCATGAATTCCCAAAATTACGGTTCCTCCCATTATTCCCAGAATTGTTGTGATTCCAGCTTCCTTGGTTGTTGTTGCCCTGATTCCAATTCCCTCCAGAATTATTTCTAATGTCCAATGTGACATGAAAATATCACCATCAAAATTGATGGTGATATTTTCGCTACGTTACTTCGCTCGCTCGCTACAAGCGAGAGAAATACTTGTAACTCTTTTAGTTAACCCAAATAAAAGAAATTATATAGATAAATGAATTGATTAATGAGCCGTATGAGCCAGGAAACTCTCAAGTACGGTTCTAAAGGAAGGAATTGACTTACCTATTCTGACCGTGGAGAACAGGCCGTTCGACAAGGAGATTCGGAAAAAACAATGAGGGATTAGCTCAAGGAGTACTAAAAAGGGTGCTAACGGCAGTGGAACTCCTGCGGGTAATAAAAAGCTTAAAAAATGAAGCCCATTTCTTTGAAAATATCACCATCAAAATTGATGGTGATATTTTAATGTCACATTGGAGGGTATTTTTTAGGATTCCCAGGAAATCGAAGAATTTCTTCCGGAAGCAGATGATTAATTATCTGCTTCTCACGTTCCGTGAATAGCCGGGAAAATATACCCTCCAATGTGACATGAAAATATCACCATCAAAATTGATGGTGATATTTTCATGTCTTACATCATTCGGTTGCATCTCTTCTTCCATGCCAAGTCCTATTGATGATTCAAAATCTTGATAGTATGGTGGAAATTGCAAGCTTGGATTATTACTCCACTGATTGTTTTGATTCACTGCCCACCAAAACTCTGCTGTTGCCCAAACTGAAGGTTCTTCCCGGGACTTTGTTGACTACTACCACTCGAGCTTCCCACTCCCAATCGGTTGAGTGCGGCTACCAACTCTTCCACCACTGCAACTGATAGAGGACCATCCAAGGAGCTTACAAAAGATCCTTTGAAGATAAGAGATGGACCAGTGACCAGATTCCAAGCCAAAAGGATGAAAGAAGCATTAAATGCGCTTGTTGTGGAGTTGCATGACAAGGCATCAATGGTAGAAGAAGATCCACTGAAAGAGCCACTATTGGTGAATATAATCCAAGCTCGAGAGGGTCAAAATGATGACTGGGCTATGCTAGAGCAGTTGGAGTGAACAGAACACAAGTTTCAAGCACAATGGGCTATAATATGGGTTTGGCACCACTTAGCCTACTTTTACTAGTTCTTGGGCTTGTAATTTGTATTTTATTATTTCTTAACATATTATAATAGTCCAATAAGGCCCTCTACACTTTGAATTTCGTGCATGAGGAGTCCATTAGGGTTTAGGGTTCAATCAAATCTTCATCTTATTTTTGGTAGATAATCAATCAATCGATTGGGGGATTATTTACTAATTTGTGATTTGAAGATCTTTTTTTATTTTTGGAATTACCTTTTTCTTTATTTCATCTAGACTTAGGAGTTGTCTAGGTTCATTTTTATTTTATATTTTCTTATTTTGTTTTCATTTTCTAGAAAATAAAATGCCAACATCCTTAGCCTATAAAAGGAGGGGCACACCATATGTATTAGACACCTTGAATTATAATTATATTGAGAGTTTTCTCTTGGAGTTTTTACAACTTTTGTTAAGTGCATTTTAAGTTTGTGAGCATAGCTTAAAGTGTTTCATTGTAGTCTTTGGTTTAAGGATCATTAGAAGGGTCTTGGCTTCTTCATAGCCATTGGTTCTTCTAGTCTCATCCTTGAGTTAAACTACTTTTGCTCAAGTCTTTTCCTTCATCTAATTCTATTTTCCTTTTTATTTCGGGATATTCATTGTATTACTTAGGGTTCTTAACAATTTCATTGTTAGGGGTCCAATGTATACATCAGTTGGTATCAGAGAAGTGGTTCAATCCATTTGTTTTGGTGTTGCTGATTTGACACCCGTTTTTATTTCAATTCGTTTTATGCTCATAAAACCTCAAAAAAATCTGAATTTTTTATCACAAATAAATCACCAATAGGTCTACATTTTCTCTTTTTATTGTATCTCAAAATTCGAATCAGATCATACTGAAAACTGCATTGCAACACAGAATACTCTGTTCTGAAATTCTGCAGCAGTAGATCTTCTTTCGAATTTCGTTTGAATGGGTTATCAAATTCAAAATTCATTGAAAATTGGTGGAGTGATAGGAAATTTCCTGTTCTACAACTTTCATCTTTTGAGTTTTTCCATATTCGTTATAGTTTGATCACAATCGGCAAAATAAGTCACTGCTACAACTCTGGAAAATTTTGACAGATTGAGTTAGTTGACAAGAAACGATTTTTTCTTCAACCTATAAAAGTCAAAAAAATCTGAATTTTGGGTATCATCTACATAACTCATTATTCTACAAATTTCTTTTTTGCTTCCTGTTGAAATTCGTTTTTGTTTGGGCTGCACGTGCCAATAAGTGCAGGGCTGAATTTCTGGGTAAAATCAGGAAGTTGTCACCGAACTCCAGTTGAAGTGCTAATCGTTTAGGCACTGATTAAAAGGTGATAATCTGATCTAATCCAAGTTCTTCAGAGTTTTTTTTGAGTCAAAAAAAAAAAAACACAAAAAAAAACACAAAAAAAAAAAAAAAAAAAAAAAAAAAAAAAAAAAAAAAAAAAAAAAAAAATCATATAAAGGGTCAGTCACTCAAAAGGTGCCCCAAGTCTGTTACATCTTTGGTCCCTTCCACATCTCTTCCATTATTTTGTCTTTTCTTCTCACTTTTGAATCCATCCTAGCCTTTTCTTCTTGTGATTTGAGGACTAAGGATACAGTGATTCACAGAGCATTGCAAACATATTATTGTGCACTTTTTAATCGTTTAATACTCTAATTGAGAAGAGCGGTAAAAGGCAATTGTGTGGTGAGTCTATAAGAGGGGAGAGAAAAGCCAGAGTGAATTTTCAATCACCCCATAAAGAGCGTAAGTGAGGTTTTATTTTCCCTGTTTATATTTTGTTTGAAAAAAAAAAAATAATAATTCAAGAAAAAAAAAGAGGCCGGACACCGAAAAGTGCCTTATAATTTTATTTATTTTTACTCTTTCTAAAAGAATGTCAAGTGAGAACGGTCAGAAAGTTGAGGCTTCCTCAACTAAGGGAGTAGATTCTAAGTTGTCACTTGAATCTGTCTGTCAACAAGTTAATCGACTAATGGAAGAAATGACTGATATGAAAAACTTGTTAAGGGAATCGAGAGGACAAACTAATGGTCGGAGAGCTGCTAATGCATCGATCACAAACAATGCAAGAAGACGCATTAATTTTGAAAATGAACATGATAATGAACATGAAGTTGATCAGGACCTTGATCCTGATGATATACCAGACGAATATGATGAGTTTACGCTTAATCAGGTGCAGAGGCCAAGAAGGAATAATCATCAAGATGGTATTCGAAACATCAAGATGGAGATTCCTCCTTTCAAGGGGACTAGTAATCTGGAGGAGTATTTAGAATGGGAAAAAAGAGTCGAGTTTGTATTCGATTGTAATAAATATAGCGAGACTCAAAAAGTAAAGTTGGCGGCATTAGAATTCTCTGATTATGCAATGTTCTGGTGGGATCAAATAGTGACAACCAGAAGGAGAATGGGCGATGTTCCAGTTGAGACGTGGAGTGACATGAAAAAAATAATGAAAAAAAGATTTGTACCTAACCATTATCATCGTGAACGACTTCAAAAATTGCAGGTACTCCGCCAAGGATCCATGACAGTCGATGATTACTACAAGGAAATGGAGGTTTCCATGATCCGTGCCAATGTTGAGGACAAGGATCGGAGGATGCCACCATGACTAATCTCCTTACTGGATTGAATAGAGAGATAGCCAACATTGTTGACTTACATCCCTATTCGATCTACAAGGAATGGTGCATATGGCTATTAAAGTTGAAAGTCAACTCAAGAAGAAGAATTCCTTATCCAAAGGGAATTCCTCTCACTTTCGGATGCCAAGTCGAAGGGGATGCCCCCAAGACTCTTACTAATGCACCCATAGGTCAAGAAAAGTCCAAGGAATTGGAAAAGGGTAAGGAACGAAATTTTAATGCTAATCCTTCAAGATCTCGTGATATTGTGTTTTTCGGTGCAAAGGAAGAGGACATTATTCCAACAATTGTCCAAACCGGCGTGTGATGATTATACGGGGAGATGGCACCTATGAATCGGCAAGTGAGGAGGAGCAAGAGCATGAAAGTGGTAAGGAAGAGGATCAAGACATTACTAATCCAATTGAGGACAACGGGGAACTACTTGTGGTAAGGCGGGCCTTAAGTGTCCAACCAAAGGTAGTGGGTCAAGAGGACCAAAGAGAAAACATCTTTCACACAAGATGTATGGTTAAAGGTAAAATTTGCATGATTATTATTGATAGTGGAAGTTGTGCAAATGTGGTAAGTCAAGAAATGGTAGATAAACTTGGTTTAGAGACTATCAAGCATCCAAACCCGTATAAGCTGCAATGGCTTAATGAGTGTGGGGAGCTTAGAGTTACTAAACAAGTTCTTTTATCTTTTTCTATTCGCAATTATGAGGATCAAATTGTGTGTGATGTGATTCCTATGCATGCTACACATATTTTACTTGGTAGACCCGGCAATTTGATAAGAAAGCAATTCATGATGGTTTTTTGAATCAATACTCTTTTAAGCATAATAATAGAAAAATTGTCTTGACTTCTTTAAATCCAAAGCAAATCCATGAAAGTCAAGTAAAAATGGCTAAATCTTGAAAAGAACATGAATTGAATCTAAAAGAAAAAGCCGTGGTGAGTAGTGTGCAAACTGAGAGTGTTGCGTCGAGCTTAAGGAAAAGAAGGAAGCATCGAAAGCACTTAAAAATAAACCTAACTTCTTTGCTAAAACAACTCACGTGCATAAGGCAATTCAGGAAAAGCGTCAAGTGTTTGTCATAATATTTAAAGAATGCTTGTTAAGTACGGGTGATATATCCCCATCTATGCACTGGTATGTTTGTTGAGTTGTTGCGGGAATATCAAGACGTGTTTCCGGACGAGGAACCATATGGATTACCACCCTTACGTGGTATTGAACATCGAGATTGACTTTGTTCCCGGGGCGTCATTGCCCAATAGACACTGCCTATAGAGCAAGTCCGGAGGAAACAAAGGAAATACGAGAGCGGGTAAGTGAACTATTGGAAAGGGGTAAGGTGAGGGAAAGCACTAGTCCTTGTGCCGTTCCTGTCATTTTAGTTCCCAAGAAAAGCTGGAGAATGGCGTATGTGTGCGATTGTAGAGCAATTAATAAAATCACAATCAAGTATAGATATCCCATTCCTCGGTTGGATGATATGTTGGACGAGTTACATGGTGCTATACTTTTTACTAAAATAGATCTAAAAAGTGGATACCAACAAATAAGAATAAAAGAGGGAGACGAATGGAAAAGCGCTTTCAAGACCGGAGTTTGGTCTATATGAATGGCTAGTTATGCCATTTGGACTCACTAATGCACCGAGTACTTTTATGCGCTTAATGAACCATGTTTTGCGTGAGTATACTGGTAAATTTGTGGTAGTCTATTACGATGATATTTTGATCTATAGCAAGAGTCAAGATGAGCATTTGCATCATGTACGTGTTGTTTTGGACACACTTAGAAAGGAGTCTTTGTATGCTAATTTTAAAAAGTGTTCATTTTGCATGGATAAAGTGGTATTTCTTGGGTTCATTGTTGGAGCCAACGGTATTGAGGTTGACCCCGAAAAGGTCAAGGCCATTAAAGAGTGGCCCACGCCTAAAGCTATTCTTGAAGTGAGGAGTTTTCATGGCCTAGCTAGTTTCTATAGGCGTTTTGTGAAAGATTTCGACACTATTGCATCTCCTTTAAATGAGTTGGTTAAAAAGGAAGTTTCTTTTCATTGGGGAGTAAAACAACAACAAGCTTTTGAACTCTTAAAAGAGAGGTTAACTAGTGCGCTGTCTTAGCATTACCTAATTTTGATTGTGCATTTGAAATTGAATGTGATGCTTACGGGATTGGGATTGGGGCTGTTCTTATTCAAAATAATCGTCCCATTGCCTATTTTAGTGAGAAGTTAAAAGCTTGCACAATTAAATTACTCCACTTATGATAAAGAGATGTATGCGTTGGTAAGAGCATTGAAAACTTGGCAGCATTACCTATGGCCCAAAGAATTTGTGATTCACACGGATCACGAATCCTTAAAGTACCTTAAGGGTCAAGGGAAGTTAAATAAGAGGCATATGAAGTGGGTAGAATTTATTGAAACATTTCCTTATGTTATCCGGTATAAATGTGGTAAAGAAAATAAAGTAGGCGATGCATTATCTCGAAGGTATACTTTAATCGGTACTTTAGATTCTAAACTGCTTGGTTTGAAATGATTAAGGAATTGTATCATAATGATGTTGACTTTTCTTCTATACATGTTGCATGTGAGCAATGCTGGTTTTAAAGATTTTTATAGGCATGATGGTTATCTTTTTCGTGGTAAACAAATTTGCATACCTAAATGTTCTATAAGAGAGTTGTTGGTAAGTGAAGCTCACGGGGAGGTTTAATGGGTCATTTTGGGATGAATAAAACGTTAGAAGTCCTAAAAGAACATTTTTATTGGCCTAATATGCGTGTGGATGTTAATAGAATTTATGATCATTGCATTACATGTAAACATGCTAAATCCAAAACCCGGCCTCATGGTTTGTATCAACCACTCCCAATTCTAATGAACCTTGGACGGATATCTCTATGGATTTTGTTCTTGGTTTACCAAGGTCTAAAAGTGGTAAGGATTCGGTCTTTGTAGTAGTGGACGATTTTCGAAGATGGCACACTTTATTGCTTGCACTAAAACAAATGATGCGACATATATTGCTAATTTATTCTTTAAAGAAGTTGTGCGTTGACATGGAGTTCCACGTACTATTGTGAGTGATCGTGATGTGAAATTTTTGAGTCACTTTTGGAAAGTTTTATGGAGTAAGTTAGGTACTAAATTACTATTTTCTACTACTTGCCACCCCCAAACTGATGGTCAAACTGAAGTGGTTAATAGGACTTTAGGACAATTACTTCGTTCAATAATACATAAGAACCTTAAAAATTGGGAAAATTGTCTTCCTTTTGTTGAGTTTGCGTATAATAGAGTCCCGCATCTTGCGACTAAATTTTCACCATTTGAAGTAGTGTATGGCTTTAATCCATTGAGCCCTCTTGATTTAATCCCCATACCTTGTGAAGAAAAAGCAAGCTTGGATGGGAAAAACAAAGGCGAGTCTATTAAAGCATTGCATGAAAAAGTTAAAGCTAATATTGAGAAACGGACTCAGGTTTACTCCAAACAGCACAACAAGGGAAGGAAAGAGGTTTTATTTGAACCCGGTGATTGGGTTTGGTTACATCTTTGAAAGGATAGGTTTCCTATTAAACGGAGATCCAAGTTTCAATCCAGAGGAGATGGACCATTTCAAGTTGTGGCAAAAGTGAATAATAATGCCTACAAGCTGGATCTACCTGGTGAATACAATGTAAGTGCTACTTTTAATGTTTCAGACTTAACCCCATTTGATGCAGGAGATTTGAGGACAAATCCTTTTCAAGAGGGAGGGAATGATGGAGGACCATACAAGGAGCTTACAAAAGATCCTTTGAAGATAAGAGATGGACCAGTGACCATATTCCAAGCCAAAAGGATGAAAGAAGCATTAAATGCGCTTGTTGTTGAGTTGCATGACAAGGCATCAATGGTAGAAGAAGATCCACTGAAAGAGCCACTATTGGTGAATATAATCCAAGCTCGAGAGGGTCAAAATGATGATTGGGCTATGCTAGAGCGGTTGGAGTGAGCAGAACACAAGTTTCAAGCACAATGGGCTATAATATGGGTTTGGCACCACTTAGCCTACTTTTACTAGTTCTTGGGCTTGTAATTTGTATTTTATTATTTCTTATCATATTATAATAGTCCAATAAGGCCCTCTACACTTTGAATTTCGTGCATGAGGTGTCCATTAGGGTTTAGGGTTCAATCAAATCTTCATCTTATTTTTGGTAGATAATCAATCAATCTGATTGGGGGATTATTTACTTTTGTGATTTGAAGATCTTTTTTTATTTTTGGAATTACCTTTTTCTTTATTTCATCTAGACTTATGAGTTGTCTAGGTTCATTTTTATTTTATATTTTCTTATTTTGTTTTCATTTTCTAGAAAATAAAATGCCAACATCCTTAGCCTATAAAAGGAGGGGCACACCATATGTATTTGACACCTTGAATTATAATTATATTGAGAGTTTTCTCTTGGAGTTTTTACAACTTTTGTTAAGTGCATTTTAAGTTTGTGAGCATAGCTTAAAGTGTTTCATTGTAGTCTTTGGTTTAAGGATCATTAGAAGGGTCTTGGCTTCTTCATAGCCATTGATTCTTCTAGTCTCATCCTTGAGTTAAACTACTTTTGCTCAAGTCTTTTCCTTCATCTAATTCTATTTTCCTTTTTATTTCGGGATATTCATTGTATTACTTAGGGTTCTTAACAATTTCATTGTTAGGGGTCCAAGGTATACATCAGCAACTGGTTGTGGCTGAGACACACTTGCTATAGGTTGTTGAGGAATCGGTTTGTGGGCCCGGTTTGTGGTGTCTGTCGAGGTAACTTGTTGAGGATAAGCCGACCTACTCGGATTCAAACAAAGCGAGCCGAATGATTACCTCCACATAACCGACAAACCCGTAATGCATTTTCCATTTTCTTCACCTTGGTTTGCGGTGCCAACAATTCATTGTGTGCGAGTTTGTCTCTTTGTCAAACTTGTTCTTCAAGTGCCTTGACGGTTTGTTGAGACTCATTCGGGTTGTACGTCACTGAACTTGAAACCCATTTATCATCCCTTTCAATTGCATCATTAATATGTTGCATAGCCAACTCGGGATCAATCCTTGTCAAACCCTTTCCACTTGCCGCATCCAAAAGATTTCTATCCGATTTATCCAAGGCTCGATAGATTTTTATGACTTGTTCAACCGTACTCAAATTGTGGGGAGGGCACTTTTTCATCAAAGCTCTGAACCTCTCAACTGTCTCTTTCATAGTCTCTCCTTTTATTCCACTAAAGTTATGAATTTCACGCTTCAAATCTTCAATTTTCGCCATTTGGTAGGGTATTAAACCATGTTTTTGCAGCCCCTCTCAAAGCAAACTGAAACATCATCAACTTGAGTGCCTCCTCGGTCACTCCATTATACTTCAATGTCGAGATTATTTGTAGCTAATTGTCCAAAAACTCATTAGGATCCTCATTCCTTTGCCTATAGAAAACCGCATTCTCACTGATAAGATTTATAACATTTTGCTTTGGTTCCATGTTGTTAGCATGGATAGCGGGAATTCTGATTGGATTGTGGCCAGTCCCTTGGTATGGAGTAACCACATAATCTCTCGCTAAAACAAACCCTTGATTGGCAGGTGGTTCATTCTGTTGCTGTTGATTCGGGTTATTCTGATTAGCTTGAAGAAGCTGATTCTGTGCCGCTAATTGTTGAACCAACTGAAGTAACTGCTGATTGTCCTGACCCAGTGCTTGTTGTTGAAGTTGTACATTCCCTTCCAAAGCGGGATCGAACAAATTCCTCCCATCTGTCTTTGCAACCAAAGGAGTGTCCACAGGATTTCTTTCACGTGGAGGAGGGGTGTTTAGATGGCGCAATCCCCCAACTTGAGATGTACCATCACCATTCAACCTATCTCTTCCGCTAGTCGTCATACCTTCTCCCTCTGAAGAAGAATCCGAAGCTTCTTGTCCGTCCACGGTGTCTGAAAACAAGGCAAACGATCTTCTCCTTAATTGGCTTGCGTGCATATCAATCTCCGGGTAAAAAGGCTCTAGAGGAGTCCCAGAACTCCGGGTCATACACTGCAAGTCAAATCAAACAACAAGAAAACAATAAAAGAAAACGACCTAAGCCCAAGCTTTCGGTCAACTTTTGTGATATCAAAGCGTTGCCAATCCCCGGCAACGGCGCCAACTTGATAAGCGGATTTTCTAGGTCCGGTCGATCAAGTAAAAACTCGAAACCTTAGCAAAATCTACTTTTTAACCGGCAGTGGACCAGGTCGATTGTAGGATAGTGCTTGAGGAGTCCGAGGTCGAACCCACAAAGATTGGTTTTTGAGTACCACAGTTGACTTAGCACTCAGTTCAGGTCAAACAGATAGGTGTGAAGTTATACTATTGCTTAAAAGAAAGATTACACTACTCGGAATTCTAAACAATTAAAAGAGGTATGGCCGAACTACGTTTCAGCGGATTACTTTACCCTCAGAAAGATTTCCCTAGGAGTGTGCCTTACTCTACCTTGCCGTCTAACGATAACTCATAGGACAACCCCGTATTGGAACAGGACTCGATGACTAGGGCGTCAATCTAGTACACGGGTAGGTGTCAGACTACCTTTCAAGCCCAAAACTTTATACGGTCCCGAAACCCCGTTCCCACACGTCGCCGCAACATACATTTATAAGCTAAGTGTGTGCAATGGTGAACTAGGTGATCAATCTAGCTCAAAAACGATTCAAAAAAGTTTCGAGATACGGATTATCAATTAGAACGTTTATTTACGCACTACACTACCTTCCGGTTCATCAATCTAACGGCGTTTCACCCACCTTCACATTGTTCAACCATACGAAGAATCTAGCTACTCATAATCGAATCTAAGCAATAAAAACGGAAGAAAAACATCACAACAACAATAAAATAACAAAAGAACATACTTACTTTACTCAACTTGAAGGAGGTGCCAAATGTGCTTACAAAAGATCGAATTTTTGTCAAGTGAAAAGTTACGGATCGAAGCTAAAAGTTAGTAGATCAAAGAGAGGATTGAATGAGGATTCTAATGATATAAAATACTTACTCTAACTCTAAAAGACTAAGAAAATCGCCCAAAATCTCCAAAAAGCTAAAAAGGGAAACTTGCTATCTACTTCTTCAACTCTGTCTGCGTCTGTGTGTGAAATTGTTAGGAACATTTTATTATGTTTTGATGATGGCCATACTAGCTGTTATAACAAGCTTTGAAATAAGTTAGAATTCTGTATAAGTCTTTACTTAGAGTCGACATGTTGTATAAGTTGAGTCGGACAAGTATTGTACTAGTTGGTAGGACGGCAAAGCAAAAACGAGATATTCGGCAAAGGAAAGCCGGCCAAGCACCGGCGAGAGAAGAAATAAGACATTATGATCGACTTATAACCAAGGAAGTACGTGATGACCTTGGATAAGTCTAAGTTATGTTTTAAATGATAAAACTCAAATGTTCAAATATGGTGTACACGGTCTCACTCAAATCAAGGATCGGTGAAGTTCAAAGACTCTCCAAATACTAGAACAAAGAAGGAAACAGTGAATCGGCTGAGTACACTGACTTTCGGCAAAGAGAACAGCAAAGAAAGAATGAACGGCTAAGTCAGAAGGCTCACTCTACCGTTCTATAAGCGGTGAAGAGACATTCACAAGATCAAATTTGATATACGATGAAGATTCAGAAGATCATGCATTAAATGCACAATCAATAAAGGATCAATCAAGGACGGATTTTCTGCTATACGTTTGCAGAAAGAATCCGATCATTGAAATCAAGGAGAATACAATTAAGGGGGAATCATGAATGAAATCAAGGATTATTCCCTCATTAATATAGCCAACGGACGGAATTTCAAAAAACCAAGGTTATTCAAGGCTATAAATAGAAGGCATTGACAGAAAAAGAAAATAACGATTCAAAAAGAAAGAAAGTAGAAACTCTGTCAATTTGAAAAGCCTTCTCTCTGAACTTACAAGGATACAACTAGTGATCAACTCAAATATCAGAACTACAAAGTCATATTCATAACTGAGATTGATCAAGCAAGTGTGTGAATCACATTCACATCAATGCGAAGCAAGCGAATCGAGAGGCAATGCGAGAAGGAGTTGAATCTGTGATAGGCGTTGAAGGATTTTGATCTCAAGGAGCGACAAAAGGAAAGGCGAATCACCGAAGGCATTGCGGTCAAGGAGTGATAGTCTTGCGGATTGTGAAGCTTGGGAAGCCAAGGACAATCATACTATTGTATCTGTGAAAACAATAGTGAATTCCTCCAATCATCACAGGAGAAGAGTGTATCTGTGAAAACAATAGTGAATTCCTCCAATCTGTGATAGCCTTGTGTTAATTTAATTTCTGAAATTTACTTTACAGCATTCATTCAATTTGCAGACATCATAATTTGCATCTGTGACTGTCTAAACCGATTTGAAAACAATATAGTAAGAAGGGACTTATCCGCCGCCCAAAAGCTTTTAACTAGAAGAAGAAAAGTTTTTGAAAATCCACTATAGTCATTCACCCCCCCCCCTCGACTATAGTTTCACCCTTCTACGGGACCCACAATTGGTATCGGAGCGGTGTTCCTAGTATCGAACTTTCGGATCTAATTTACAGTAACAAGGAGATAACATATTTTCAAAGCAATTTTCAAATGCGAGTTTTCCATTCAACGTCATTTATATAGTCAATTATCTTGATGGATTCCTCAAACTTCTTATCAAAAGTACCTGTTTTTAATGTTAATAATTTTGATGAATATAAAATAAGAATGTTATCTCATCTTGCAGCAACTCATGAGGAAATGCTGGATGTAATCAACGACGGCCCAATCATGATCACTACTGTGGTAGGCACGGGAGCGAGATCAAGGAAAGGAGATAAACAAACCCAAAAAGGATTGGACCAAAGATGACGGGGAGAAGAGCAAACCTAGACTTTGTAGCAAAAGATATGATCTTAAAGACTCTAGACGACAACATGTTCATGAGAATAAAGGATTGCAAAACGGCAAAGGAGATGTGGGACAAGCTGGCACTAATCAATGAAGGATCTGAAGCAGTTAAAGAAAATAAACTATATGTTGCAAAACAGAAGTTTGAAAATTTCAAGATGAAGGCAGGTGAATCCATTGATCAGATGGACAACAGATTCTCAAGCATCATCAGTGAACTGCAACGACTTGGTCACACATATCCCCAAAAAGAAGTATGCTTGAAGATCTTGAGAGGACTACCGAAAGATGGAAGATCATAACATCGGTAATCGAGGAACTACAAATCTTGCAAGCAACGACACTCGACACGATGTCCCGAGTTAAAAGCTCATGAATTCGAATTGAACGGTGAAGATGGTGCTCCGGCGAGAGACATACAAAATCAACGCATTAGGCACACCCCGAAGAAAGTAACTTTGCCGAATGCATTAGCAAAGAGACACAAGAACTGAAAGAACATGTAGCTTTATTAGTTAAACGTTTTGACAGGTTTAAAAAGAAGCCATTCAAAGGAAATTCATCATCAAACAAAAGGTCAAGCTCAACCAGAGACATGAAGAAGAAAGATGATGAATACAGATGCTTCAACTGCAACAAGAAAGGTCACTTCAAGGTGATTGTCTGAAGAAAATGACAAAGATGATGAAAAGAAGAAATACAAAGCATACGAAAGGAAAAGGAGCAAGAAGGCACTTAAGGCGAGAATCCGGCGGTGAAAAGCATGAAGAATCATCGACAATGACTCGGATGATAGTGATG
Organism: Gentiana straminea; assembly: GCA_036785695.1. Lineage (NCBI taxonomy): Eukaryota > Viridiplantae > Streptophyta > Magnoliopsida > Gentianales > Gentianaceae > Gentiana > Gentiana straminea. Next base: position 793,545 of record JAVUPR010000332.1, on the reverse strand, counting down.
AAGAAGACAGTTCAGAAAATGAAAAAGCATGCCTATGTCTCATGACCAAAGAATTGGATGAAGATAAAAGTGACAGCTCAGACATTGAGGAAACAAGCCTATGATTAATGGCTAAAGAATCAGATGAAACTGAGGTAACATCTAGTTCCTGTTCTTCATCTAATGCATCCATATCTAACACTGCACAATCCTCCAGTCTTCCATTAGATACGACGAGACCTAGTCCAAAATCTCATGACTAAATTTGATGAAATTGAAAAGAATCATGAAATTCTGGAAAAGGAATGCAAGGATCTAAGGAAAGAGAATAAGAGGTTAAAGAAAGAACTGGATAAAGCAAAAGCTGAATTAACTAGTATGGAGACCTATTTAAATGATCAACAAAAAGCAGATGATCATACATCTGTTATTAACAGATTAGTTAAGAAAATCCCCTCACCAGTAAAGGTAACCACTGCACCACTAAAAGCACTAGCTTACAAACCCTCAAAAAGGTTTGGATCCAGATCTGGTCTTGGCTACAACAGTCAGGATGAAAGTAGGAATAATGGTCAACACCATTCTAAATTCAGAACCACTAGTGGACCAAAATTTAGAAAGGGACGGACCATGATTCCAACGGATCATCTGTTCCGGTGAAGTCAAAACCCGGTGTAGTGAAACGACAAATCAAATCCTCATTCCGGTCAATCAAGAACAAGCGGCATCCGAAAGGTAAAGGCGGACTTTACCCCTCGAGAGGATGATTGGAATGTTGCACCTTCAAAATACAAGAGGAAACCATTCTACAAAATGCATCATGTGCTTAAGAAAAGCCAATCTGTTCCTAGACACATGAAGCAGGAAAGGGTTCCTACTGCATATTGGAAAGTGAAGAAGGATGCAATGGCACCAAAAGGTAGAGAAAAGTATTAGAATACCTTCTGTAAAAATATTAGAAGCTATTCTGCCATGCCTTATACATATGAAGTTGATGACTTCAATTATCCAAAAAGAAAACCTTTTGGACACACACTAGGTATGGGAGGCATGTTTGCTAACAAGTATGGACCCAAACAGTGTTGGGTACCTAAACCTAATTAATCTGTTTTGTAGGATGTCTGGTACATAGACAGTGTATGTTCCAGACACATGACAGGAAACAAGAAATGGCTCACTGATTTCAAAGCTTTTGATGGACCCATAGTCATATTTGGAGGAAAAGAAAACCCTGGCAAGATTAAGGGGGAAGGCACAATACTCAAGAACAATCTAAAATTTCAAAATGTGGCATATGTCAAGGGACTTAACTTCAATCTGATGAGCATCAGTCAATTCTGTGACAAAGGCTACAATGTGCACTTCAACAAAGAAGGATGCAAAGTGATTCACGAGTCAAACCAACACGGTAGTTCTTGCGGGTAGAAGACAAGACAACATGTATGTTGTGGATGGAGAACGACCAAGGCGAAACTTGTCTACTTGTCAAGAATAATCAATCAACAAGTCTGGATTTGGCACGAAAGATTGAATCACACCGAATTTCAAGACCATCAACAAACTATCAAAAAGCAAGCTAGTTGAAGGGCTGCCAGAGATCACATTCAAGAAAGAAAATCTATGTGATGCATGTCAGAAAGGAAAGTAGATCAAAAGTTCATTCAAGTCAAAACCTTATCAATCCACAACTAGAATTCTACATCTGGTGCACATGGACCTTTTTGGACCAGTCACACCAGTAAGTGTGAGTGGTAAGAAATATACTCTTGTAGTGGTGGATGACTTCTCAAAGTACACCTGGACCATCTTCATGAACAAGAAGAAAGAAACACTCAAGAAGCTACCGGACTTGCGAGAAGACTCCGAATGAGAAAGAGCTAAAAATTATCAAGATCGGATCGGATAGAGGCACTTTGAATTTCTAAATGAAATTATCGGAACCTATTGTGAAGAAAATTGAGTACTACATCAACTATCTCACGGGAACTCCACAACAAAATGGTGTAGCGAGAAAGAAGAAACTGAACTCTCAAAGAAGCGATCGAACAATGATTCTTTGAAGCATGTTTACCAAAGAGATTTTGGGCTGAAGCAGCAAACACAGCATGCCATACACAAAACAGATCAATCATCAAAAAACACCATGGAAAAACTCCATATGGAATATGGAATGGTAGAAAACCCAATATCTCATATTTTCTTATGTTTGGATCAAAATGTTTTGTCTTAAACAAGAATCAACTGCATACCTTTGATGAGAAGGCTGATGAAGCAATCTTCATGGGATACTCAGACACCAGCAAAGCATTCAGAGTACTAAATAAAAGAACTTTGGTGATTGAAGAATCAATACATGTGGTTTTTGATGAACCAAACACAAATGGTGAAGATCTTCAAGATCAAGAAGAGAAAGCACCACAAAGAGAAATCTATACAAATGCAACCATACCAACTACTATCCCGAATCATCATTACGAAGATCAAGAGGAGCCACGTACCAATACACCGGATGAAGCTCCTCAAGTTGAAGTTCATGCTCGGCATGAAGGTATGGAAGCACCAAGTGAAGATCAACTTCAACCGGATCTAAATTGGCTAAGAGACCATCCGAAGAACAAGTTATTGGAGATATTCACACGGGAGTTAGAACCAGAAAACAACTGGAGCACATGCTAATTTGTTTTCTATCACAAGTGGAACCCAAGACTATAGATGATGCAATTCAAGATGCAGATTGGATCACGACCATGCAAGAAGAACTAAATGAATTTGAAAGAAATGAAGTCTCGGGAACTTGTTGATAGACCGAAAATGGCAAACATCATTGGTGCAAAATGGGTTTTCGAAACAAGATGGATGAGCAAGGAACTGTTGTCAGAAACAAAGCAAGGCTAGTTGCAAAAGGCTATTCCCAAGCTGAAGGAATAGATTATGATGAAACTTTTGCTCCAGTAGCAAGATTGGAAGCAATCAGACTTTTTCTAGCATTTGCCGCACACAAAGACTTCAAAGTCTATCAAATGGATGTAAAGAGTGCATTCCTAAATGGACTCTTGGAAGAAGAAGTTTATGTAGAACAACCCCCTGGATTTCAAATTAAAGGAAAAGAAGACAAAGTATACAAACTCAAGAAGGCCCTCTATGGACTCAAACGGGCACCTAGAGCACCTGGTATGAAACAACTTGTCACGAGCTTTCGATCAAGAATGGATTCGACAAAGGAACTATTGACAAGACTCTATTTAAACTCGGAGGAAGGAGCAAGCACATTGCTAGTGCAAATCTATGTTGATGATATAATCTTTGGATCGAGAGGATGAAAAGGCGTGTGATAAATTTGCAAACCGATGAAGAGCAAATTTCGGATGAGCATGATGGGAGAATTAAACTACTTCCTTGGCCTTCAAGTAAAGCAAATGAAGGATGGCATTTTCATTAGTCAAGCAAAGTATACAAGAGATTTGATACACATGTATGGGATGGATACAAGTGGCACGACGGACACACCAATGTGTGCCGAATCATACTTGGAAAAGATGAAGGAGGAAAAGATGTTGATCAAAAATTGTATAGAGGAATTATTGGATCATTATTATACTTAATCGCAAAGCGGACGACATAGCATTTGCGGTAGGAGTATGTGCAAGATTTCAAGCTCAACCAAAAGAATCACATCTTCTAGCGGCTAAAAGGATAATCAAATACTTGAAAAACACTTTAAATGTTGGTATTTGGTATCCAAAAGATGGAGGATTTACATTGATATCATATTCGGACTCGACTATGCTTTGGATGCAAAATAGATAGAAAAAGCACCTCGGAACTTGCCAAATGCTAGGAACCGAGACTAGTCTCTTGGTTCGGTAAAAAGCAAAACTCCATATCTACATCAACAATTTGAAGCAAAATACATAGCGAGGTAGTAGTCACATTGTTGTGCACAAGTACTTGTGGATAAGACAACGGCTAAGGGACTATGGAGTAGAAGAGAAAACAATTCCAATCATGTGTGATAACACAAGTGCAATATCTATTACGAGAAAATCCGAGTATTGCACTCAAGAACAAAGCACATTGATGTGAGACATCATTTTATCGAGACCATGTTGAAAAAGGGGATGTCATCCTAAAACACATATCCACCGAAGATCAATTGGTGACATCTTCACTAAACCACTCGCTTATGAAAGATTCGGCAAGCTAAGAACGAGTTAGGAATGTTTGAATTTGAATAAGTATCAAAAAGCGGCTAGGCGGGAGTAATCGGCTAAGTGACTTCATTAACGGTACGACCTTTGCCGTTACGGGAGATGCGACAAGTAAGGCAACGGCATCCGGCGAAGGTAACTTAACGATTGTTAGGAACGGTGAAATAGAGCGGTTAAGTAAAGAACCTACGAGAAAGGCTAAGTGGCCAGCGAAGGCACTTCACCGAAATAAAGACTTGGACAAATTAATAGTGTGAACAAAATCAATTCTGATTACACGTGGAGAATAAGGAAATTATGGAGGATTATTCTATACACACGTGGCGATCAACTTGTGATCATGGAGGTAATTATATTATTTTTCGAATTATAAACTCCTCGATTCACGGGCTCTATCATTACTTGCCCCAAACCACACCCCCATTTCCCTCGAATATCGTGATTTTCATACACAAAATCACGCCATTATGTCACTAAATCCTTCCATATTCAAACCACGTTCACACTACCCAAAATCGCCTATATAAACAAGACTTAGAGATTTTCAGAAATCTTTACGCTCTCTTGCAAATTACAAACCCTACTCTTGTTTATCTCTATTGCAAACTCAAGTTTATTTTCAAACCCCTCTCCCTCTCAAAAATGACATCATCTTCCTCAATCACCCAAGTTTGGGTACGAAAAATCGATTGCCACCGGTTCATTCTTTCAAGCGAACACTACACGAAGCCGTGTGGAAATGATGAGCATGCCAAACGGTTGGCGACGAGGCTCCGAAAAACTAAAATTATCCACCTTCCTCAATCCTCCAATATCGAGGTGTGCTATGAAAGTCGATTTCTTTACGGAAATCCGCACAATACGTGCCCGGGCTCCCTGCGAAGAAGGTGACAAGTTTGAAGAAGACAAGATTGTAGCATATGTAAATGGCAGAGACGTTGTGATTACAGCAAAGGTAATTCGAAAACATCTCAAACTTTCACATAAGGGTCAAGCAAAAGTGACATTGGTACCACAAGACTTGGACGAATTCTGGGCAATCACTGCCAAAACGGCAAACCCAGGATCCACAAAAGTCAACTGTCTCAGATTTGAGTTGAAGCAGCCTTTTAATGAGTTCATGAAGGACTTAATTTCATACGGATGAGTTATAAGGGACAAAATTGCTAAATACGATAGGCTTTGCGCTTCGGTTTCAAATTTCTTTGAATAATTCTAAAATAGTAATGTGTCTTTAATGTTTGGGCTTTGATAGTTTGCCAATATGGTTCATATCACAAAGTCCCCACTGTACAACTGAACAGACTGCATGAATCCAAAGTCATGTTTACTTATGTCAAACCACAAAAGAAGGCAGGAGACGGAAAGAGGAAGAAATCCTCACACAACACCTCAGGACAAAGAAAGAAACAAAAAGTCCGGCGAAGTCTGGAAAAGACAGACTTTGGGAAATTAATCGATGAAGAAGAAGAAGAGGCGGATTCTGATGAGGAAGCACAGCAAGAAGAAGCAAATGCCAGTGAGGATGGACAACATCCATATGAAGAAAACACTGAAGACGATGAGGACTCTCCAGAAGAGGCTGTACATTTATCTGCAAACGATATAGATGATCGAATTGCAGAATATCTTGAATGGAAGGAAGGGGATTCCATACAACAACTTCAAGACACAGACCGCATGCTTGCTGAAGAAGCATGGTTATTTGATTTTCTGGGTATCACAACTCTTGTAGGAGTACTTGATGAATCCCCACTATGGGAATTGGTTGATGCAGCCAAGGCAAAGTTGCCCCAGACCTCTGGGGGACAAAGTAACGACTCAGATGATGGTGAAGATGATCATCAGGATGATGGTGATGATCATGATACTAATGATCATCATGATGATGATCTTGGCCAAGACAAAGAAGAGGACTATCCTGCACCAGATGCAATTGATGATACTACTCTCCTTCGTACCTTTTTGAAACCACAAGCTTCGGCAAGTCTACAACTCCAAAAAGACAATTCCTCAACCGTCGTCTCAACGCTCCAAACCTAACGGCACAAACATTGTGGACACGGTTCAAATGCTACCACTCCGGTCAAGATAACCCCCGGCACGAGAGATTGGGGGAACTGCCGGCTCAAGCAACTCCAAAGATATACATCTACCCAAATTCATGACGATTTGGAAAGCGGAGCGAGATGTCACTCAACATCAAAACAAGGGACAACAAACGAACCGAGAACCAGGTCGACACAAGGCACAAACTCTCTCGGTGGCAGCGGCATTACAAATGAAACTTTTGAAAAAGCGACGGACTCCTTTGGTGAAGAATTGGAGCGACAAGCCATGTATCTCAGATCCATGACTTCAGCATTTAATGACAAAAGTTCCTCCATTGAACACAAGTTTCAGGCCATTGCAGAGTACATTGATGCACAAAACATTGTGGTTCAACAACAGGGAAGTCTGATGAAGCAGCTTAATATCAATATCACCAACAATCTTGCAGGGCTTAGACAGCATATTTCCCAAAAAAATGAATCAATGGTAGTGGCCTTTGGCACTAAATTTCGTAGTGTGAATGAGAAACTGAACGATCATCACCACAGATTCACATCTATTGAATCAAAGCTTGACTCTCTGATCGGCACGGCAGAGGCCACAAATAGCATCTTACTCCAGCAAAGGGATGATGCTGCCAAAAAGGGGGAAAATCGGGATAAGCCTGAAATTGAAGGATCAACAATCAGACCCCCAAATTTTACTGAAGAACAACTGAGAGCAAGAGACAGAGAAATAAGAATCAGAAATGAAGCAGAAGAACAACAAAGAAGAGTCAGCGAAGAAAAAGAAAAGGCCCTAAAGGAACCCTGCATTGGATTTCCTCATCCTATGCAAAGAAGAGATGATGATAGAGACAGATCCGGCAGACAACAAAGGCCTGGATCTAGTCGGCAAAGTGGATCAGCCAGTCAACACAAATCCAGCACCAGAGGAAACACCGGCGAGAGGCGGCGGCTCCGGATTATACGGGGAACACAGAACTTACACTGGTCACCAAAGCAAAGCAGAATATGATGCAGATGTACTGGACCATGTAAGAGAATTTTTCAGAGTACAGGAAGGACTGTATCCTCACCTCTCACAAGATGAAGCTTGGGCTGATTGGCTAAACTATCAGGATGAAAGGATGAGAACTGATAGGGCCAAACTCTACAATGAAGTAAAAAGGGAGTTTGCACTTCTCAAACAAACCAACAACAAACCAAGCTCAGCCATACCATTATCAGCAAAAGGACCAGAAGACTTGCCAGCTGAACAACAAGAAGAATTCAAATATATGGCAAAATTCTTCAATCCTATGGGAAGATTGGAGAAACAGGAACAGTGGGGTCTCTACAAAAGTCTCAAATTTGCAGACTCACACATTGCTGAGGCTAGGGAAAGACTTGAAAAATATTTTGGAGAACCTGAGGCTAATGAGACCATGCCTGATTTCAATAGACTTTTTGCCAAAAAAGTTTTTCAGGGTGTATCTGAATACACAGCTTTGGCTTACTGGAAGTGGAAGTTTCCAGAAATTGATTGGAAAGACATTGAAGAGGTTCAGACTAAAAAGTTCAAAAGGTACAAGGCTGAATTAAGCAATATGTAGTTTGTAACAGTTGAATAAATTTTTGGATCTTATTGCCCCTTGATGGATGAATAAAACTGTTCTGTTGTTTATTATGAAAATCTTGATCACTCATGTTCAGGCTTATGAGGGTTTTGGCATCATCAAAAAGGGGGAAATTGTTAGGAACATTTTATTATGTTTTGATGATGGTCATACTAGTTTGTTATAGCAAGCCTGAAATAAGTTAGAATTCTCTCGTATAAGTCTTTACTTAGAGTCGACATGTTGTATATGTTGAGTCGGACAAGTATTGTACTAGTTAGTAGGACGGCAAAGCAAAAACGGATATTCGGCAAAGGAAAGCCACCAAGCACCAGCAGAGAAGAAATAAGACATTATGATCTGACTTATAACCAAGGAAGTCTGTGATGACCTTGGATAAGTCTAAGTTATGTTTTAAATGATAAAACTCATATGTTCAAATATGGTGTACACTGGTCTCACTCAAATCAAGGATCAGTGAAGTTCAAAGACTCTCCAAACACTAGAACAAAGAAGGAAACAGTGAATCGGCTGAGTACACTGACTTTCGGCAAAGAGAACAGCAAAGAAAGAATGAACGGCTAAGTCAGAAGGCTCACTCTACCGTTCTATAAGCGGTGAAGAGACATTCACAAGATCAAATTTGATATACGATGAAGATTCAGAAGATCATGCATTAAATGCACAATCATTAAAGGATCAATCAAGGACGGATTTTCTGCTATACGTTTGAAGAAAGAATCCGATCACTGAAATCAAGGAGAATACAATTAAGGGGGAATCAAGAATGAAATCAAGGATTATTCCCTCATTAATATAGCCAACGGACGGAATTTCAAAAACCAAGGTTATTCAAGGCTATAATTAGAAGGCATTGATAGAAAAAGAAAATAACGATTCAAAAAGAAAGAAAGTAGAAACTCTGTCAATTTGAAAAGCCTTCTCTCTGAAATTACAAGGATACAACTAGTGATCAACTCAAATATCAGAACTACAAAGTCATATTCATAACTGAGATTGATCAAGCAAGTGTGTGAATCACATTCACATCAATCGGAAGCAACTGAATCAGAGGCAATCTGAGATGGAGTTGAATCTGTGATAGGCGTTGAAGGATTTTGATCTCAAGGAGCAAAGAAAAAGGAAGACCGAATCACCGAAGTCATTGCGAGTCAAGGAGTGATAGTCTTGCGGATTGTGAAGCTTGGGAAGCCAAGGACAATCATACTATTGTATCTGTGAAAACAATAGTGAATTCCTCCAATCATCACGGGAGAAGAGTGGATTAAGGGATTACACCACCACGAAGCACTATAAGCCTTGTGTTAATTTAATTTCGCAATTTACTTTACGACATTCATTCAATTTGCATGCATCATAATTTGCATCTGTGACTGTCTAAACCGATTTGAAAACAATATAGTAAGAAGGGACTTATCCGCCGCCCAAAAGCTTTTAACTAGAAGAAGAAAAGTTTTTGAAACTCCACTATAGTCATTCACCCCCCCCTCTGACTATAGTTTCACCCTTCTCTGGGACCAACAGAAATGAGCAGCTTTAGATAGAAAATCTTCTGTCCGTACGGATATCCCCCATGTCCGGCCGGACTGTTCTTGATTTTCCAGGTGTCCGGACGGATGCATAGATGTCCGTCCGGATGAAATGCTCTTGTCCGTCCGTGTAATACCCTACTCCCGACCCCTAGGTCCACTGGGGTCATTCTAGGAGGGGCTGCGAATCTCTCGCCGCGACTTCATTAACTAGACTATCTTTTCAAAAATAATCCAATAAATTTATAATTAAATTTACAAATGTACACTAACTGTTTCAATTATAAAATTACAACAAATGAAACACTACAATAATAACATGTTTCAAAATCCAAGTCCATGTCATCGCTTTGCCCTCATTACATCTTTTTCGAACAATTACCTGATTTTATTTATAGAAGAAACAAAACAAAACAAAATCACAAAGAAAACGAGTCGTCAGCAAAAACACTGGTATTAGCATGTGCGAGAGTGTTATATATTTTTTTAAAAATGTTGTAACAAAATATACATTTTCTAGAAAACTTGTTCGAGTATTTATGTAATAATATACTTGTTTAAAATTTATATATCAAGTTCAAGTCGAGCAAGCTCATTCGAGATCCGTCGATTCATCAAGTTCCCTTACTAGACATCGATATAGCTAATACGATTGTCTCTACCTTATGACTCCCATTTCACCACCTTATATCCACAACAAGTAATTTTTATAGTGAAGTCCGTCCATCCGACACCCAATCTCCTGGGGCTTCCGGAGAGTCCACTTGCCTCGGACCCCACAACCGCGGTTACAGGCCCAATGCTCAGCTAACCCGACTGTGAAACCCTCGGTGGGCCCATCGAGCGAGAACGAGCGAGAAACCATGCCGCCGAAGCGGTAACTAGCCATGCCGCCGAAGCGGGAAAGGTACAAGTACAATATACCATGCCGCGCAAAGCGGGAAGTACGGTACCATGCCACCGAGGTGGGACATGTAATGTCATTTGTACAAGATTTGTTTTATCACGTTATTATCACTAAGTCGAGAATGTTAATAAATCATTTTTAACAAGATACATATTATTTATCTATATCAATAATATATTAAATTAAAATACTTTGAAAATACTTTAAAAAAAAACACACTTGACTTTTATAGAAAATAACTTGAACTCACCTCGATCCGGCAACAAAATATAACGTACGATGACATATCCAAGTTTCGCTTCTCGTTTTAATGCCTTAGTTATACAATCACCCAAAATGCTATATCCAAGTATCATATTATTGAATCAACATATTTGTATCATATCAGAAGTTGGCCATGCTACTGATTTCCTGGCCTTTCTTCCCATCCACCATATGTTTTATAATCAATTAGGTTAGAACTCTCATATTAAAACCACAACACTTAGGTTACTATTATGCGGAACCTTAAAAAGGGTAGCTAAAAAGCATTGATTCGGCAATATCAAATTTCCAATAGAAAATATTGATTCGTTGCTTCTGGTGCGGCAAAAGATGGAGGAATTTAAATATGTTGTGACGGCAGCAAAGATTGAATATAGAATAGCACTTTGATGGGTAAAGTCTATATATGTATGGCTTCTACGTCCTAACATCCGTATATAAATATATAGGCATATACTCATAGTCTCCTGAACATAAAAACAACACTTTCCCATCTATTAATAATGTCCACATATTAATATGTCTACAGTTATAAACCTTATAATTACTTCTACCTATTAATTGACCAATGCTCATCAACGCATGTAACGGATAATAAATATGGAAACGAGTTTGAGCAGAAATTTACAATGTTTGGGAAATAAATTATTTACGTTACGGATATCTAACTAACTATTTGCAAATTAAAGATGTAGGTATTTTTATTATTATTATGAAATATGTTCATTTTTTTTTCAAGTCACTTATTTATCTAATATACGATTCATAACAAATATATATATGACAGTTAAACCATGCATCTATTACAATATGGTCTGTAAGACTAATTTGTAAAAGTGTAAACATTAAATCACACGTATTTATGTATGTGTATATCGATGAAATAAGTAGATATTCTTTAAGGAAATCAAATATCAAGAAAATAATTTTACAATAATGAAAATAAGTTAATAATGAATATACCGACAACCCATTTATGCACAAGAAAGAAATTAATTTAGTGCTAGTAACAAAAATAAAATAAAATATATTAACCAAAACTTTTGAAGTACTAAAAAATATCTTGGGTATACCTAGTTCGAAAGTTTGGGGTGTTACAATTAACATAATTAAAAAAATATTATAAGAAATGTTACTCTTGACAACTATACCCTTCTTGTTTTATTTCGAAAAATTCGGGGCGTTACGGTCCGGATGATGTTCTCTCCGTCCGGATTCTGGCTCTGTCCGTCCGGACGAATTCTTCATCAAAGTTTTCCCAATTTCCAGAGAGTTAGCCGTCCGGATGAGATGTTTTTGTCCGTCCGGACAGCCATGTGACCCAAAATCTTCACTTTTTTCACCTTCAACCTCTGTGTTCGCCTCGGGCACTTCTAAACTCCATAATTCTCGCCTTTCAGGCCCTCGAGACACCCTAGTCCTGCATCCATATGAAAACAACAAGCAAACGCATAACCCTGCAAACTACGGGTGCTCGGGAAAAACGAGTATAAAATGCTAAAATAAGGTCGAGTTCAGAAAACAGACAGTCACTCGCCGTGCAATAAAACCTCATTTAATACTCAAAATAGGGTCTAAACTCACCCGAAACATGCCAGAAATGCGATAATCGTGGGCTGAACTGTACAGAAATGTACTGTAAAGTTGGTTCCTATCAATATATTTTAAAATATATTGGTATATTACGGCCTTCTCTCCTCGTCGTTCGTGGTTCGTGTCAAGATCGAATGTTCGACATCCGGAAGTTTCAAGGTCAAAATCGAAGATCGAGATTTGAAGACTTAGAATTAGTTTTACTTTTTCTTAGAAAATATGTTAGTCGGGGTACCAACGATCCATCTCGTTGTTTTATTTTTTCTGTTATTTTTTCGTGTATGATCGAAAATTGTATGATATAACCGGAAATTGCCATGACATGCATCATATCATGATTCCACTCCAATGCATACATGTAGCTAGTTTATTTCGATTAAATTAGGCATGTATAACTCGTATAATTAGTTTAAAGGCTTATTTAATTAATGTGTGGTAGTTAATAAATAAGTAACTAATTATAAAAACCGAGGAACCGGGTTTTGTCAATCGTTACGATTTTACTGATGGATTCTCGGTGAATCCCACTTAGATAAATCGTTGAGTTTTTGGTGAACCCACCTTAAACAGAAACGAGATTACGCTTTGGTTGACAATTTAGAAATCGGAAAATCATTGTACATGGGTTCGGAAATGGTCTAACCATGGTTGGGTGAGTTCAACCGAGCTTCGGCTCAATCGACTCCCATTCCACGTTTGATGTACGTTACAGTGGTTCGACAAGACTTAGCATAGCCGATAAGCCTTCGGGCTGAACGGGGCTTCTCTAGCCGGATTAGCCTGAACTGTCACATATGTTCCAACGAATAAGACGGCGTAGGCTTGCCTACATAACCGACCCTGTTCAGAATACTTTGATTTATTGTTTCTTATTGTCAAGACCGAAACCGTAATTAGTAAACCCACCACTTTTTCAAAATAATGAGTGGGAGTGGGGAAGGCGACAACCGACCCCACGGCCTCTACTGTAGGTGCAAGCAAGTGAGAGAAGGGTGACGCCTCGAGCCGTTTTGATTCCGGCCCCCTGCGGGTGGTGTTCACTTTTATCAAAATTCAAGGCTTGGCCTCCGAAAGGATAGGATTTTGGGTACTCGTTGAGTCACTGACCGACCCTGCGGTGGCATACTAGGGGCGTACTTTGGGATCTAATATAGTAGGTCACACTCTTTATTGATATTTTCGAAATATCTAGGCTAGAAAGGAAGGTAATCAATGAAGTAAGGCCCGGGATGTCTGATTCCCGTGAGATGTTCGATTCTCGAAGCTTAATCATTGAGAGAGATTGTCTCAGTTTAATCGTCACCTCTTTGACTGACCCTGCGGCGGCATTGAGGTGTGAGATTAAATCCTTGGAATGGTAGGGTAGACTTTAAACAAGTTTATTATTCCTAAAATAAAAATCTATTTGTGAAAATTTACTTTTGAATTTAATTTCCTGTCATTTTATTTACATCTAAATCTCTAGGCTACTAAACTGTTAGTAATAGGACTTCACTAAAAATGTGGAGAGTAACAAGTACGTTGTAATTATCAACAAATGCAGTTAATTTTTCGGAAGAGATTTTTCCCTTGAGCCTTTAAAAACTTAAGTGACATAGTATAGGTATGTCACGGATGTCACTCGTGTTGAATGAGAGACAACCATACTTTGTTTACAAATGATGATATAGGACTATTAGACAAATTCATTTAGTGAATTTTAAAAGTGTAATTACACAACAAATTTCTAAATTGAAAAATTGGAAAATCATATGCATAAGGCGTTGCTAGAACCGATAAACTAGCGGGAGCCTTAGTCTTATGATTTGTTATTTTTCTTAATCATTAGAAATGTGTAATAGACTGCACAGGTGTTTCTCAATTCATTGGAAAAACAAGAATAAAGTGTTGCTAGTTAGACAGTATTTGGAACTAATAAACTAGTAGGAGCTTAGTTCTGGAGATTTTATAATCTTTGAAACATCATGAAAACAACATTGCTAGTTAGACTGTATTTGGAACTGATAAACTAGTGGGAGCTTAGTTCTAGGTGATGTTCTAATCTTTGAAAAATCATAAATACAAAGTGTTGCTAGTTAACGGTATTTGGAACCGATAAACTAGTGGGAGCTTTGGTCTTATGATTTGACGATTAGAAAAAATCGATAGCCCAAGCAAGTAACACTGAACATCCCACAGTTCAAGAGTAGTGTCTACTCAAACGAACTGCTAGTTCAAGACTGTTTCCATTTAAGGAAAGTCGAGAATGGGAAAGAATGTTTATACGTGTTAGTCATCTAAACTAAGTAGTTTTAAGGCTAAACCGGAAAATTAATTAGAAATTAGAGGATAAGGAAAGTGATTTCGGATCACTGACCAATGCATCCTTAGCAATTTTCTCTAAAGCTAAAGTTCTTTGGAAGAACTAGGTAGCTTTGCATTAAACGATAATTAAAATAGACAACGGGCAGTTATTTCAGATAGACTAGTGGGAGTGATATAAGGAAATGAATCTCGGATTCAATTCTTGAGTATCATAGAAAATTCATTTTCTGTTTTCGGATTCGTTGGAACGAACGTATTCATTTTCAATAGGATAATTTGTTTGTCTTATTGACGATAAATATAACATTAATACCATGAACCCAAGACTCGGACTTTTGTTTGATAAAGTCAGAACCACTAAGAAACGCTGAATAGGTATATGTAACACATCTTAAACAATATAAACGCAAATGGTTTCCGTATTTAGATAAACGTTTCTTTCTATTAATTAGTGTATGTCCCATAATGGCAAGATCTGAAGACTGGCTTAGGGTGATTCCTACTTCCCAGTCGAAGGAACCCTGTCTCAAAGGAACAATGCCTAAGTTTCCTTTCAATCAGGAAAGGGTAATAGATTTAAAGAAGTAACATAGCTTGTTCATAACAACCTTCGGGGTCATATGAAAAATACAAGCTAGTGGGAGCTTCGGAGTGGTGACATATTGTCTCACAACTACTCGAGACTCCGGTAAGTTTATCCAAAATATTTGGAGGAAATCTCTGATTTCACCATAGATAACCTATTCCATACTCAGAAATAGGTTATTGCGTAGTCTTCGGGACTGATGCTCGGCCTGCCTCCCAGTGAAATGTTTTCACTAAGGGATACACCATAAATTTGCCTTATATAGTTATTGATGTGCTACAATACGCTGCTGAACTATTTAAGATATTGGTTGCAAAATAACGGTTTACGTTGTAATGAAAAATCGAGAAGTCTACCTAAAAGATGCCTACACATTTATTGATAAGGAGTGAATTCAGTTCACCTCACTTCCATAAATAGAGGCATTTAGCATCGAGTGCTTGAAGGTAGGATTGGAAATTTTGCATACACGTTCAGGTCGCGAAATATCTTAATACATTGAGTAAAGGTTGGTTATAAAACTCGTAAAATCAGATAATGATGGTTATTATGTCAAACTCAGATAGAGTCTATAAATAACAACCTTAGATCTTGAAGTACTTGTACGCAAGATGTTACTAAGTGATTTGTTCAGTCCACATCCAACACCGGGAGTTGGTGGTAACACTAATAAAAACTACTAAACTAGATTGGTATATCAATCCACCCCGAATGCAGTGGGAGTATGGTTTGTCCATTACCCATTGCCGGACCTTATGGTCTATAGGGTAGATTAATGACCTATAGTCCTTCATAGGCTGTGTAGGATCCTCATCATAGAGGTTGGTTTAAAAGCCATAACCCTGTGAATGGAGTTTGATACTCCAGTTCAGTTGGAACTCCTATAGAACCACCTGAGTATCTTAGGCCCAGTGGGAGTAATTGGAACTACACGGAGAAGAGTCGAATGAAGAAAGTTCAACTTTCCATGCAAAGCTGAGTAATTTAGGGGTGATTCCCTAAAAGGTATAGAGTTAACCAGACCGTGATCTCTCTTACCGCTCAGTCTTGCTTGATTTCGTCAGAAATCAGGAAATAGGGGTGATTCCCTAAGACTTCCTTGTCGAACAACGGAATCTGAATTCATTCAGAACAGAAGGGTTTTAGCTAAAAACAAATGGTGGATTCGATACAAAGCAAAAAATAGGGGTGATTTCCTAAGATCTTTTTGCGAGACTAACGGTATTTTAATTTATTCAGAAAGAACCTTTGGCAGGATGCTTGTCAAAGCTTATATCTTTTGGGGATTACAGCAAACCTCTAGGTCATTTCAAAGTCATATATTTTAATATGTGGACTTGACCAGAATGTTGATAAGTCTTTCGTAGACTACGCATCGATATTAGTAAAGTAGTATCTAGATTAGTGTTTGTGAATGGTAACACTGAAACATTTGGGATATCTGAAGTCAGAGTCTGACATGCCATCGGGATTCATTCTAATGGATTTGATTCGCTCAAATTCTTGAGAATCGATTATTGGTAATCCCATCCATTCACTTGGTTAAGATATTCTTGCATTTATGCAACATTCAACGATGTAGTCTACCCTACCTCTCAGGAATGGTTATCTAAACCTGCGGATGAATACGAAATGGGATGTTTAGTGAATCCTCAAGTCTCTTCGGGAGAATGAGGAATAATATGCTAGTATATTCAGGTGCAAACTAGAATATAAGTGATAACACTGATTCTGGCTTTAGGTCGGATTAAGGATGATCGTTAAGTAGATCTTGTCCTCAGTGTTGAATCAAAGGCATATTGAAATCGTACCACCGGATTAGATGGAAAGGCGACTTTTCCATCCCAAAGATTGACCCAAGCCACCAACCTACCTGATCAGTGTACCAAGTCACATGGTATTTAGATTCTAAGTACGCGCCAGGTCACTGACCTACCTCACGGCGGCACACTCCGGTCGTGCTTGGAAGGATGAATTACTAAGATGCGCTTGGAGGGTACAGATTTGAGGGATACGTCTCACTTGTTTTGATGAAGTGGGAGAATGTTGTAGATATAGATAAATATGGGTGTGCTCTAAAACAATTAATCCGCTAGCCTTTCGTGCAAGTGGGAGATTGTTAGGTGTAGTGCCCGAAAGACAATTATGTAATTGTTTTAGGACAGAATTAATAATTCATCTTATTATATGCATTTATGTTTATAATTAAGACACTACTGAAAACCCTAAGTACCTCGTTTATGTAATCACATAACTCAGTGTATGGCTATACACAAGAGGATTGAGTTAGTGAGATGTACTTAAAGTTAACTTAGTCCATAGCGTTGATTAATCTGAGTATGGGTCTCATGATTAAAATGCTAATAATGCGCCCAGAACACTTTGCGGTGTGACAGTCTTATCTGGACTGTCGATAAAAGGGTACTTAGTGGGGCATTTATACATGATGATAATCATATAGGGCTGGACCGATTTGATTTGAGTTTTCGATATAATTTCGTAATCGAGATTTCTTATCGAATCACAAGATGATCATATATGGATTAATCTCAATCCTGAGGTGATCACAAACGACTGCTTAGACTAGGGTAGGGTTTGATGTGTTAGTAAGGATAACTTCGTAGTATGTGATCCAACACTTCTCGTTGGCTCTATCCTGGAATGAGTGAGTGGTCTGTGCTATCACAGATATGGAATCCATTCCATCCCTCGGGAAGTAGACAGACAGTTCCCTTATTTGTTAGCCGTAAGAAAATGATCGATCCCTGGAGTTCATGTTAGACTAATTAGCTACTAGTCTGGTATGTGAACTAATTGATCACTAGGGGCTTAATGGTAAATAAGGATAATATGTTTCGAGAAGGGTATACGGAAATATCCCGACTCGAAATGAACAGTCTATGGAGGATTTATCCGTATGTAATGATTATATCAGTGTACACTTTCGACTCATGGTTAAGTGTAAGTTATCTATATTAGGCAGAGTTCAGTTTCGGGTTTATGGTGGTGTAATCCCGAAATTAATAGATTGATATAATTGTTCGGTCTGACGAATAATTTTATTTAATTTATTGTAGCTATTGAATATGGGTCCATGGTCCCCGACGTGGCTCCTAATACAGCATATAGGTTTCTCGTCGTCACCTCTATTATAATTAAATAGTTGGATTGGACTATTTAATTGATATGTTGATTAATTGTTTAGTTGGACTAGATAATTAAATACATGGAAAAGAAATTTTTCGTGGACTCGGCCCAATGTGTCAAAATGTGTGTGACCCATGTATGATAGGGTTTAAGGTGGAACAATTTTGATTTTATTATTTGTTGGGAAATTAGTTTTCATAATAAATAATAAGACATGTGATTAAATTATTTATTTGTTAAATAATTTAAGGAAAAGAAAAATCTTTTATATATCCTTATTAATTTGGGAATATCCTGGATTTATCTTTTTAAGGAAAAGGATTAATTTGATTGGTTTTTTATTAATTAATTAATCTTTGGAGGACAAGGATTACTCTAACCCCCTCGTAGTTTAGATCTATTTATTTATGTATTTTGGTTGTTAAATCCAGATCTTGTAGTTTCCGCTCCGTAATCGGGTGGATCTTTGATCCATCCGGCGATATTACATCCTACAATCCTGTCAGTCCACTCTTCTCCTGTGATGTTGGAGGTAATTCACTAGAGATCTTTGAGGTTGCAGTTACAAAAATCCCTAAGTTGTTTGTCCTTAACCAATAACTATGTCTTCACAAACTGAAGACTTGGAACATGTAGGATTGCTATTCCAAAGTCTTCCACTGGTCCTTGAAGGGTAGGATTGCCTCTTCACCAGCTCCACCACAAACAACAGTCCTTGACACCAAAGATGCTTCATTGTCTTCAGCAGGTTTCTTATAGAAGAAAGTTTGAATCAAGTAAGTGATTAAGCTTTCAGCAGCTTTATCAGGATGAAATGATCAGTCGCTTGAAGTCTTCAAGTGTGTAAACTTGATGTAGCTTGATAACAGATTACACTTAAAGAATTTACTGGATTAGTAGCTTTAAGTTCAGTAGAGTCAGCAGGGTGATTTTCTTGATAATAAACTTGATAGCTTCAGGCAAATTATTTTGTTGTTCATCTATTTTTCATCACCATTCATCACTTGTATCTGATTCAGGAGTCCTCTATTTATAGGTGAAAATCCTGTGACTTATGATTGAAATTCAAACATAGTCATTTCAGATTTTTCCCTTTCATGACTTGCATTCTGTCCTGTACATAGTACTGACACTGTCAGTTTACTTTTTGACAGTTTTCAGACTGTCCACCCTTTGACATAAATCCATTGGATAAACCTCTGTTTATTCCAACGTTCTCTTGATCTTAACCATTGATTTGTTGACAAAATCAAGAGTTGTCATCTGTCCTTTTTCTTGTAATCTTCCAATGTAACCTTTGATTAAATCCAAAAGTATATCCAGCAGGTTCCTGTGAATATAAGTCTGCTGAAATACATATCAGTCAGCTGATCCAAAGTTGCTGTGTATATAAAACACTGCAGCTGACTTCTCTTATATCTAACTTTTTATTATGAAGTTAAATTACACCATTTTGATCATAACCAAGTTCCAATCACCACTTAACTTATGGAACTTAGACCTTGTACACAAGGTATATGTAATCAGTTTAGGTCATCACAGACTTCCCTAAATTCTGATTCCATATCCTTGACTTTAGATACTAAGTTTGATCCCTTAGCCTCTAATAACTGAGTTTGAGCCCTCAGCCTTCAGTCTTCAGCAGGTTCCTAAACTAGTCTACTGACTCAGGTACCTTACTGACCAAGACATGTCTATTGATGAAAGTCAGCTGACCTTTTACAGTGCTTGTTTGATCAAACCTATACAAAGATCAAACTCTAATAAGCCTATACATTTGATCTAGATATCTTTTTGCCTTTGCTCTATAACAGCTAGTCTAGCACTCATCACTAAAACTTAAAATAAGTTCAACAATTTCCCCCTTTTTGGTGATGATGCCAATACCCTCCTTACAGCAAATCCAAAAGAGTAAACAAAAACAGAACAAATTTAGTCAATTCTCATTATAAGCATGTTTGTTCAAAAGTTATTACAATCTAGATTCATCAATAAAAAAACATGTGTGAGTATGGTGATCTAGTTCCTCCTTTCTCTTTCTTGCCTTTCTTTCTGTTGCTGCTCTTGATATTCCCTTATATCTCTGACCATTTCTCTCATCCATTGATTTTTAATAAGGGAAAAGTCAATATGGGGGTTCACTTCCTTCCACCATTTCGATACTCAGGCAGAGTAAGGTTAATTTGGTGTACTCTAAACCCTAAATGCATGTATAACTGCTTGAATTCTTCCAATGATTCTCTTGCTGATGTAGTGGGTAGACTTCTTCCACCTCTTCCACCTCTACCACCTCTGTGTGAAGATCTTAGAGCTTTGACTCTGGCTTCCCAGAATTTCAGTCCCAAAAAGGAATTTAGCCCATCATGAAAGCCCTTGTCATGTTAAGGTCTCCTCTTATTGTAATATAGATTCTTATATTCTTTGAAGAGGTCATCAGTAAGTTGAAGTCTGCCAGGTGCAGGTTCTCTAAATACATTGGTATCAGCCTCCCATTTCTTTTCTATAAAAATCCTTGCATCCTCTTTCGCTACTGTTGTCTGGCTCTCTTCCCTCTTATTGACATCATCAACAAAACGGGAAACCAGGCCATGAACACTCTCCTGTGTGATCACTAAATTGTTCTGTTCACCTTCCATAATTTCTGTTCTAGTGTCAACTGATGTGATCCTTCCTTCTAGTGTTTCCTCCAATAGATTTATCCTCTCAGTAATCTTAGGATCCAATACTACATGTTGAGTTGTTTCAGCAGGGTCAGCCATAGCAGGCTTGGGTACCTCAATAAAGTTGTCAAGCTTCTTGTGAATGGAGGAAAACTGTTCTTTCAAGAATTGATCCTTCAGTGTATTTCCTTGTTTTATGCCTCTTATATCTTTGGTAATATCAGCAAGAGGAAATTGAGTGGATGTGATATTGGAAGCAACTGTTTCAGTCGTCCTCCCTCTATTTTCCACCAGGTTCATCAAATCTTCAAATCTTTGCTCTTGTCTATCAAGTTGAGTTCTTAACATTGTAATGTCATTTCTGACTGCCATCAACTCATCCAATGCATGTGCTGGTACCCTACCTGTCATTCATTCAGCCATTTGTCCAGCAGCTTCATCAGCAGGCTCTTCAACATTGTATTGTGCCCTTTGTCTGCTGACAACCATGGCCCAACTCATATCCCTTCCAGCAGGGTTAGGACCTTCCTCAACAATATTTTAAAAAATTTCCTCCAGAATTGGATCTTGGGCAGGTTCCTCAAAAATTGGTACAAATGCCTGTTGTGGTTTAGCAGCAATAGGTTCTTCTTCAGGCACTTGAAACTCTTTATCACTGAAGTCATAGTCCAGCAGCTGTTTATCTTTATCAATAACAGCAATTTGTTGACTATCATTCCCTTCAGTGCCCTTTGCTCTAGTAGGCTCTACTTCAGTAGCCTATTCTTCAACAATAGCAGGGGTTTCCTCCAAACCCATTGTGCGTTCCAACCTTTGTCTAGTTGCTATTTGATCCTCAGCAACCTGTACCACCAGTTCCGACCTCTGTTCAGGTGCTGTTTGTTCCTCAGCAGCCTGAACATCCTAAAAAATTAATGGTGATCCTTCAAAACCCATCACCATGTCCAATCTCTGTCCAATCACTGTTTGTTCCCCAGTGAGTAGGACTCTCTCTTCCACAAAAATATAAGGAAAAGTAGCCATGTTTTCCTCTAGAAATTCTCCAGCATCAGCAATCTTCTGTAGATTCTCAGCAGATTTAGATAGAGTGCCCTGAGTATCAATCCATTCTTGATATTGAGCTGAATCTTCAGAACTGATATCAGGCTCACTATGGTCAGTAACCTTCTCCTCATCTAGATTTTCAGTCTGCTGATAATCAAGATTCACATCAGACTCCACAGCCTTGAATGTACCAGTTGTGCCAACCAACATGTTACCTCCGTGGTTTATACCATTATTGATTAGAGCCTCCAAATCATCTATAGTGAGGTCTTCTAGATCTTCATCCATTAGTTCAGTTTGTTGGGCCTCAGTGGACTTGCCAGCACCAGTAGACTGTTCTACTCTAAGTTCATTTAACAGTGCAGTTCCAATGGCTTCTCCTTGATGTGGGGGATGATCATCATCAGAATCAGATGATGATGAATCATCACTATCTGGTTCATACCTAGAATCCTTAAACATGATACTTCCTTCTCTCTTTTCTCTGTCCTTGATTTCCATCAACCTGATTTCCAGCAAAAAGGTATTGACAAGATCAAATAGGTTTTCCACCTCTAACTTTTCAAAAGCCCATTCTTCAAAGTATGTCATTGGCTCAGTAGCTGATTTTTCTTTCTTATAATATCCAAACTTCCATTGAATGTAATCAGCCACCAGCTTAAGTTTAGGATCAACATATCCTTCTTTTATTTTCTTCTCCTTTCTTTCTAATGGCATTGAAGGCTTTCTTGCAGCAGGTTGTTCTACTTGTTGTCCTCCAAAGGTCTCAACAAGCAGGTTCAATGTTTCCTCAACAGATGCATCTAGGTCAGTAGGTTCTTCCGGTTGTAAATTTGTACCTACCACCTCCATACTTGGTTCCCCCTGACTTACAAACTCATCAGTAGGGTTAGCAATAGATTGTTCTTCCCCTGAACTATTGCAGAAATGGAAGGGTCTAGTACAGTTGTATTAGTTTCCACAGCAGGTGCAGATTCAGTAGTCTGTTATGGCTATTCAGTAAGTTGCTAAATAACAACTTCTGCAGCTTCAGTAGGCTCAGCTGCCTTTAGAGGTGTGGATTCAACAACTACCATAGCAGGTTCAAGTACAACAGTCTGCTGTGGTTCTTCAATGTGTTGCTCAACAACCTCTTCTTTTTCTTCCCTTTGAGCCTCAATAATCTTCAATTCTTTCCCTTTTCCATGTTACTTTTTCTGCACAATTTCCTTCATTCTCTTTGAAGGTTGTTCAGCTACCACCTCAGTAGCTTTCCTCTTTCTACTATCTTCCTTTTGTTGCTCTTTCAAAATTCCAGCAGCAGACTTCTTCCTTATAACTTCAGCAGGGTCAGTGACTTCAATTTCAACTGGACCCTTAGCAGACTCAGCAGTCTCTATTGATTGCTTCCTGGTTTTTCTAGGCTTTAGCATCTTAGTGATTTTTCTAGTATCAGCAGCCTTTCCCTTTTCAGCAACTTTCTTAGGTGCATCAGACTTAACAACTTGCTTAACCTACTGACCACCAGCATCAGCATCTCTATCATTGTCACTCTCTATTGCTTTATCATCTACATCTTCATCATCATCTAACCCAGGAATAAGATAGTTGATAACCTTCTTATATCTGGACTTGTTGAGTTTCTTAGGTGCAACATTAGGTATCTAAAAATGATCCAGCAAGGTCTGAATCAGTAGACCTAGGGGCTTGGTTTAGACTTCCTTATACCATATCTATCTTCAGTAAACACCTTCTTCATATAATGTTTAAAGAATCCAGCCCAATCAAACTTCATACTCCTGCAGATGATGATCAGTAGGTCTATCTTAGGTCCAGAAAGTGTATCTAGACTCCCACTGAATCCCAGAATGGTTTTGGCAATTAACTTGGTAAGTAGATTGTATTCATATCCAATGTGCCTCACATTAATGCCTAGAGATGATGGTATGGTCTCATTTGTCTTTATTGCATCAACAAACTTCATTTTTGGCAGATTCATCATTTCTGGATTGGTAGGAGCACCATTTCCAGGTCCAAAATGAAATACTTCTCTCAGTAGATCTGAAGTGATCCTAATCCCTTTTCCATTAACCGTTGTAGTAAAGGCTTCTCTACCTTCGTGTATGGCCATATTCTTCCAGAATTCCAAAACATTGATGTATGAAATTCTTTCCAATCTTCTATTAATAACATTTTCCAGACCAGCAACCCTTCTGATTATTCTTTCAATATTGATGGCTAACTCAGTGGTATGACAGTCAGTAACGTACCCTCTCACACTTTGACTTGTTCCAATATGAACATCACCTTTCTCCGCCATTAGAAATGAAAAAGATGAAGAAGAAGGTTTTCAAATCCGTGTTCACACAAAGTATTTGCAGAGAAATATCAATCTGAGAGTTGTAAGTAGTGACTCTTTGAATATGTCTGTATATATAGAGAGAGGTGGTTGAAACTGTCAGATAATGCACTGTACACGTACTATAGCATTAACCACGATTAAATTTGGAATTAATGGGATCTTACCACGTGTCCCATAACTGATCCAGAAAGAGTTGTAACCGTTCGATCGTGTAACTGCGGTTATAAAGATAAGATAAATATCCCGGTTTTTTGCTATTTGACTTTTGTTAAAGTTTGACTGTGTAACGTATGCCTCAGCAGCTTCTGCCATCTGTAGACTTGGCTCAACAGCCTATAGACAAAGATGCCTCAGCAGCCTGCGATAGAGTTACTCTACTGATCTTCACTTCCTCTTGTTTAGTTCAACTGATAATACAAGATGAAGTTTAATAACAATGTCTGATCTGTCAAGTTAACTCACCCAATAGGACAAAGACCAATCCCCTTGGCAACTTCATTTGCTCAATTGTCCAAACATATATAAGTACATGGAATTGTTGATACCAATGACTAGTCTGCTAAGTGAGCTCACCCATCATAGCAAAGACTAATCCCATTGGTGAATTCCATTACACTGCTAATCAAAGATGTATCAGTCAATTTTTTATAATTCAATGTTCAGTCCTTAACTTAGAAAATCTTTCACTATCCAATGGTTTTGTGAAAATGTCAGCAACTTGATCTTCCGTAGGGATGTAATGAACCACCACATCTTTCTTTTCAACATGATCTCTTATAAAATGATGTCTCACATCAATATGCTTGGTTCTTGAGTGCAAAACAAGTTTTTCTGTGATTGCAATTGCACTTGTGTTGTCACACATTATGAGAATTTCTCTTTCTTCAATTCCATAATCCCTTAATAATTGTCTTAACCAAAGCATTTGTGCACAACAACTTCCAGCAGCTATATATTCAGCTTCAACAGTGGAAGTTGATATAGAATTTTGTTTCTTGCTAAACCAGGAAACCAATCTATTTCGCATCAATTGACAGGTTCGTATGGTGTTTTTTCTATCAATCTTGAATCCTGCATAATCAGAATCTGAGTAGGACATAACCTTGAAGCTTCCATCTTTTGAATACCATATCCCTACTCCAAACGTCTCTTTTAGATACATGAGAATCCTTTTTACTGTAGCTAGATGACTTTCCTTTGGTTTAGATTGAAATCTTGCACAAACACCTACATCAAAGGATATATCAGGTCTGCTGGCAGTAAGGTACAACATCTGCCTATCATCCTTCTGTATATGGTCTGATCAACATATTTTCCTTCTTTGTCTTTATCCAATCTAATGTTTGTACTCATAGGAGTTGATACCTTGGTGCTGTTTTCCATACCAAACTTTTTCAGAAGCTCCTTGGTATACTTGGTTTGATGAATGAATATTCCATCTTTCATCTGTTTGACTTGTAATCCCAAGAAATAATTCATTTCTCCCATCATACTCATTTGGAACTTACTTTTCATGAGGTTAGCACATATTTCACACAGTAATTCATTTTCAGAACCAAAGATTATATCATCAACATAAATCTGTACCAACAGGGTGCTGTCACCTTCATTGATTCTAAAAAGAGTCTTGTCAATGGTTCTTTTGGTAAAACCATCGTCCACCCAGAATTGAGATAGGGTCTCATACCATGCTCTTGGTGCTTGTTTCAAACCATAAAGTGTCTTATTGAGTCTGTACACTTTATCTTCTTGATCTTTAACTTCAAAACCCGGACGTTGCAGAACATATACCTCTTCTTCTGGAATGACATTCAGAAATGCACTCTTGACGTCCATCTGGAATACCTTGAAGTGTTTATAAGCGGCATATGCCAAGAATAATCTTATAGCTGCCAATCTTGCAACAGGGGCATATGTCTCATCAAAATCTATTCCTTATGCTTGAGAATAGCCTTTTGCTACTAGTCTGGCCTTATTCCTTACAATGGTACCAAATTCATCCAATTTGTTTCTGTATACCCATTTTGTTCCAATTATATTTGTATGATTAGGCCTTTCCACTAGTGTCCAAACTTGATTTGTTTCAAATTCATTAAATTCTTCTTGCATAGCAATTATCCAGTCTGGATCAGATATTGCTTCATCAACAACTTTAGGTTCCATTTAAGATAGAAAACAAGTAAACATTGCTTTCAATTGTCTTCTAGTCCTCACACCTTGCTGTATATTGCCAATAACTTGCTCAGCAAGGTGATCCCTTAACCATTGAGGATTTTGGTTAGATTGATTCTCAAGAACATCATCTTCATTAGGGTCTGCTGTTGCTTCAGCAGGAGGTTCAGAGATCCTTGAATTGCCTCAATTGTTGCATCAGTAGTATTACCAGCAGTGTGTTCAGCAGGGGCAGAGTCAGAAATTTTTAATTTATTTATCCTTTCCAAAACATCAACACATTCTGGATAAGGACTTGTTGAATCTCAGTAGGTTGTGAAGCTTCATCTTCCATTCCAGTGAACTTAGGTCCATCAAATACAACATGTATTGTTTCTTCATGTTTCAGTGTCCTTTTATTCAGTACCCAGAATGCCTTGCTGACAGAAGAATATCCCAAGAAAATTCCTTCATCTGACTTTGGTTGGAATGTCTTCAATTGCTCCTTATGATTCAAAATAAAACATTTGCTTCCAAATGGATGGAAATAGGATATACTAGGTTTCCTTCCATTCCAAATCTCGTAAGGTGTCTTCAGCAACTTTTTGTTCAATGATGTCCTATTTTGTGTATAGCATGCTGTATTGACTGCTTCAGCCCAATATGCTCCAGGTAATAATGCTTCACAAATCATAGTTCTTCCTACTTCTTTTAAAGTCCTGTTTCTTCTCTCGGCAACCCTATTTTGCTGAGGTGTACCAACAGCAGCTAGTTGATGTAGCACACCATTTTGCTCTCAATATTCTCTTATAACTTTATTGAGAAATTCAGTAACCTTGTCTGATCTAATCCTTACTACTGTCAAACTTTTATCATTTTGCAGTCTCTTCCAAAGTTCAGGCATCTTTTGAAGTGTTTAACTTTTCTTGTTCATGAATACTACCCAAGTGTATCTTGAATAATCATCCACAACTACAAGAGTTGGTGTTACTGGTCCAAATAGATCCATGTGCATCAGCTCCAAAACTCTTTTTGTTGATTTCTTGGTCTTTGACTTGAAGCTAGATTTTGTTTGTTTACCTTGCTGACAAGCATCACATATAGCATCCTTTTTGAATATGATCTCAGGTAAGCCAATCACCGGTTTCTTCATCACCAACTGATTGATATCATCAAACTTTAGATGATTCAACTTATTATGCCATAACCAATTTAATTCTGACTTGGTATCCACAATCAGGCATGTCTCTGGAATAGCAGTAGACCAATCCACAACATACAAGTTTTGTTGTCTTCTTCCAGCCAACACAACTTGATCACCTCTTTCACTAATGACAAAACAGGTGCCCTTGTCAAAAGTGACCTTGTAACCCATGTCACAAAACTGTCCAGTGCTTAGTAGGTTGTAGTCCAGTCCTTCCATAAATGCAACATTCCTGATGTGTTCTTGTTGCCAAAATTCACTCTTGTGTATCCTGGTGTGTTCTTGTTGCCAAAATTCACTCTTGGACCATCCTTTGCCACAAAATTTGACAGACAGTGCTTATTCTTTGTCATATGTCTGGAACATCCACTGTCAAAGTACCAGACACCCTACAAAACAAAGTTAATGTATTTTAGGTACCCGAAACTGTTTGGGTCCATAGTGGTCAGTGGTAAGAATGACCCTTGGTAAATTTCAATAAGGTCTTCTCTGAAAAGTGTCATACTTTTGTTCATACATGTATTCTACACATCCATAAGGTCTAACATTTGGTTTTGTAGGACTCACATATGCTTTCTTGCCTTTTTGTATATAATGCTGTTTGTAGTGATTTCTATTGTTAGAAACACTAGCATAACAATAGATTTGCTATCTGTTAGGAACATCCCTGTAATATGGAGTCTGCTGAGGTCCCTGCTGAGGTCTTGTATAAGTCCTCTGCTGAGTCCTCTACTGATTCCATTGCTGAGGTTTTACCTTAGCAATATGGTTATATCTATTGTTTCTAGCAGTAGGTGCATGAATATTCAAGTCATCATCAGTAGGGAATAATCTACCTTCCCTCTGAGATAAGTATCCTTTAAATGATTGACATTTTTAGGTTTAGGATTCTTATCCTTGGAATATTTCTGATTTTTTCCCTTTTGTGGTCCAGCAGACTTGGTAGCAAGTCTGCTATCAGTAAGTCTAGAAGGTCCAGCAGTCCTACCGTTGGATTCCATTTATTAGGTACTGATGTCCTTTTTGACTTCTGATTTTGCTTCTTTGAAGCATTCTCAGTAGGATTCACTGCCTCAGCAACCTTTTTTGGAGTTGGATCTTATGCAGGCACAAACTTAGGACCAATTCTGGTACTAGGTTCAGTAACCTTACTGGATCCACTCTTATTGGATTGTTGAGTTCCAAATCCAAGGCATGTTCTATCACCATAAGGCTTTCCAGATTTGAATGCAGTGGAAGAACAAGATTGTTCAGCAGATTCAGCAGCTACTGAATGTACAGCAGTCTTATGCTTGATTCTGTCCAATCTCTTTTTCTTTTCCTTTGAGAATTCTTAATTCAGATTTTCACCTTTCAACTTCTGCTTGATGAGCTTCTTTTTCAGCCTTCACAATCTCATAACCAGATTGTATTATCCTCAATTGATTTAGGATGGCACCCAAGGTTTCTTCATTGTCAAAATTCTTAGTATTTGAACCACAAGTTGATTCACAATCACTTTCAGCAGGATTGTTTATAGATAAAGAATTGTATACCTCCTCTGTTTCATCCATATTTGCCATTAACGCATAATCATCCATATCAGCAACAAATGCAGTATCATCAGATTCATTTCCCTTTTCTGATTCAACTTCATATCCTGATTCATCTTCAGCAACCATAGCTTTCTTGCCAGATCTTCTTTGTTGACTTTTGCTCTTTAGTAGGTCTGGACAATCAGGTCTGAAATGTCTAGGCTTCTTGCAATAGAAGCAAAGATAATTAGGTTCTTTCTTCTATTTTAGTTCAGGACAGTCAGGTTTGAAGTGTCCTGGTTTCTTGCATTGATAGCACAAGTAATCATTGTCTTTCTTGGATTCATCCTTCTTCTTTTCACTTGATTTATTTGAGAAATTCCTTGGAGAACCCTTTCCAGTTTTCATCATTCTGATTTTCTTGCTCAGTAGGGCAATTTGCTCTTGTATCTCATCCAGTAGATCATCTTGTGCACTTGATGTTTCTTCTTGATGTGTAGCAGCCAATGCAATGGTCTTTGGTTCTTCTTTTTCAGTCTCAGGTACAAGTGTCTTATTGAATTCATAAGCCTTGAGATCTGATAATAACTTGAAGGTATCCTCTTCATGTAGACTTCTCATTTCTTCTATTGCAGTCACCTTCATTTCCCAAACTTCTTTTGCAGGTAAGGCTTCCAAGATTTTTGAATTGATTTCTTCTTTTGAGTAGTTTACACTCAGTAAGGTGAGTTCATCCATGATGGCATTGAATCTTGATTCCATTTGCTCAATGGTTTCATTTGGTTTCATTTTGAAATCTTGAAACTTCTTCTATGCCAAATTGATTTGTTCTTTTTGATTGCATCAGTGCCCTCACAGATTAATTGTAGTTTATCCCAAAGTTCCTTTGCAGTCTTGCAATCCTTCACCTTCATGTACATATTTCTATCCAAGGTTTTGTAAATGATGTCAATAGCAATATTGTTGAGGTTTGCTCTTTTTCTATCTTCAGCATTCCATTATCTTTTTGGTTTTGGAATATGCTGTGTCTCATTTCCCACTGTTACTGACTTGGTGATCTCCAGTGGTCCATTTGTCAGTACATCCATCATCTCATCATGTGTAGCAGCTAGAGAAGCCTGCATACGATGTTTATACTCATCAAAACGATCTAAAGAACACATCAACATTGTTCTAGCATACTTGTTGTTATCCATGATGCAAAGTTTTGAAAATCAGAAACTTGAAAAAGTTTTCAAAGTATTTTCATAAGCACAACAAGTAGGATTACTTCAGAACATAAGCACTTCTCTGATACGAATTCTTGGTCCCTTGAAAAGGCTTTGGTTAAGTTTAAATGGGGGGGGGGGGGGGTGAATAAACTTAACACTTAAAACTTTTGGAGTTAACAAACTCGGCAAGTTCGCAGCCCGCCGATCGCTCGCAGTATGCCGACCACTCGCAGTCTACCGACGCCTCGCAGTCCGTTGACTATTGATTTTTCTGAATTTGTTGCAACATAATATATTTAAATTAAGCTTTATTACATGCTGTTAAAATATGATACTAAGTATTAGATACTCAGTGGTGTAAGTGTGTGATTCAGTTGCTAGTATCAGTAGGTTGATGTGTTAAATTTACTAAATGCTTAATGTAAATGCAAAAAGTAAGTAGGCAGATTTTATAGTAGTTCCAGGTGGTGTAATCCTGTCACTCCACTCTTCTCATGTGATGTTTGAGGTAATTCACTAGAGATCTTTGAGGTTGCAGTTACAAAAATCCCTAAGTTGTTTGTCCTTCACCAATAACTATGGCTTCACAAACTGAACACTTGGAACAGGTATGATTGCTATTCCAGAGTCTCCACTGGCCCTTGAAGGGTAGGCTTGCCTCTTCACCAGCTCCACCACAAACAACAGTCCTTGACACCCAAGATGCTTCACTGTCTTCAGCAGGTTTCTTAGAAAAAAAAAGTTTGAATCAAGTAAGTGATTCAGCTTTCAGCAGCTTGATCAGGATGAAATGATCAGTAGCATGAAGTCTTCAAGTGTGTAAACTTGATGTAGCTTGATAACAGATTACACTTGAAGAATTTATTGGATCAGTAGCTTTAAGTTCAGTAGAGTCAGCAGGGTGATTTTCTGGAAAATAAACTTGATAGCTCAGGCAAATTACTTTGTTGTTCTTCTATTTTTCATCACCTTTCATCACTTGTACCAGAATCCTGAGTCCTCTATTTATAGGTGAAAATCTTGTGACTTATGTTTGAAATTCAAACATAGCCGTTTTTTATTTGTCCCTTTCATGACGTGCATTATGTTCTTGTACATAGTACTGACACTGTCAGTTTACTTTTTGACAGTTTTTAGACTGTCCACCCTTTGACTTAAATCCATTGGATAAACCTCTATTTCTTTCCAACGTTCTCTTCATCTTAACCATTGATTTGTTGACAAAATCAAGAGTTGTTATCTGTCCTTTTCCTTGTAATCTTCCAATGTAAGCTTTGATTAAATCCAAATATATATCCAGCAGGTTCCTATGAATATAAGTCTGCTGAAATACATATCAGTCAGCTGCTCCAAAGTTGTTGTGTTTATAAAACACTACAGCTGAATTCTCTTATATCTAACTATTTATTATGAATTTAGATTACACCATTTTGATCATAACCAAGTTCCAATCACCACTTAACTTATGGAACTTAGACCTTGTACACAAGGTATATGTAATCAGTTTAGGTCATCACAGACTTCCCTAAATTATGATGCCATATCCTTGACTTTAGATACTAAGTTTGGTCCATTAGCCTTCAATAACTGAGTTTGAGCCCTCCGCCTTCAGTCTTCAGCAGGTTCCTAAACTAGTCTACTGACTTAGGTACCTTTCTGAATTAGACAGGTCAGCTAATCAAAGGCAGCTGACCTTTTACAGTGCTTGTTTGATCAAACCCATACAAAGATCAAACTCTAATAAGCCTAAACTTTTGATCTTGACATCTTTTTGCCTTTGCTCAATAACAGCTAGTCTGGCACTTATCACTAAAACTTAAAATAAGTTCAACAAGATTAAAGAAAGAACTGGATAAAATGAAAGCTGAACAAACTAGTAAGGAAATTCACTCAACTGATCAACAAGCAACAGATGTTCACCCATCTGATGTTAAAAGACCAGCTGAGAAAGTATCCCTACCAGTTAAGAACACCACTAAACTACAAATTGTACTAGCTTACAAACCCTAAAAAAGGTTTGGATCCAGATCTTGTCGTGGCTACAACAGTCTCGATGTGGATAGAAACAATGGGCAACACAATTCTGAATCAAGGACCAAAAGTGGACCTAAATTCAGAAATGGATAGACCATAGTATCAACCACTCACCATGTACCGGTGAAGTCAAAACCCAGTGCAGTGAAAAAGCTGTATAAATCATCCTACCAGCTGATTAAAGAGAGAGGCTTACTAAAAGGTAAGGGAAGACTTTACCCTTCAGAAGATGATTGGAATGTTGCACACCTAAAATACAAGAAGAAACCATTTCACGATATACATCAAGTGTTCAGGAAAATCCAACCAAGGTATATTCCTGGCCATAAGAAGCAACATGAAAATAAGTTTCCTCCTGCATATTGGAGAGTGAAAAAGGATGCAAATGCACCAAAAAGTAGAGAAAAGTATCAGAATACCTTTAGTAGAAATATTAGAAGCTATTCTGCCATGCCTTATACATATGATGGTGATGACTTCAATTATCCAAAAAGAAGAACCTTTGGATGTACATTTGAAGTAGGAGGCATGACTGCTAACATGCATGGACCCAAACAATGTTGGGTACCTAAACATACTTAACTTGTTTTGTAGGATGTCTGGTACATAGACAGTGGATGTTCCAGGCACATGACAGGGAACAAGAGATGGCTGACTGATTTTAAAGCTTTTGATGGACCCAAAGTAACATTTGGAGGAAAAGAAAACCCAGGCAAAATTAAGGGGGAAGGCATAATACTCAAAATCAGTTTGAAGATTCAAAATGTAGCTTATGTTAAAGGACTAAACTTCAATCTTCTAAGTATTAGTCAATTGTGACAAAGGCTATAATTTGCACTTCAACAAAGAAGGATGCAAGGTGATCCATAGCCAAACCAACACTGTTGTACTTGCAAGGAGAAGAGAAGATAACATGTATGTGATAGATTGGAAGACAATAAAGGCAGAAACATGTTTGCTTGTCAAAAATAAACAATCAACCAGCTGGATCTAACTTAGAAGATTGAATCATCTCAACTTTAAAACCATCAACACACTGTCAAAGAATAGGTTTTTTGAAGGCCTACCAGAGATAACATTCAAAAAGGAAAGTCTCTTTGATGCATGTCAAAAAGGGAAGTAAATCAAAAGCTCTTTCAAGTCAAAGCCCTATCAATCAACAACAAGAATTTTACATTTGTTGCATATGGATTTTTTCGGACCAGTCACATCAGTAAGTGTAAGTGGAAAGAAGTACACTCTAGTAGTGGATGAGGACTTTTCCAAATTCTCTTGGACCATATTCATGAACATGAAACAAGAGACACTCAAAAAGCTGCCAGATTTGCTAAGAAGAATTCAAAATGAAAAAGAACTTAAGATCATCAAGATCAGATCAGATAGAGGCACAGAGTTTCTAAATGAAATTATCAGAACCTACTGTGAAGAAAATAGAGTACTGCATCAACTATCAACAGCAGGGACTCCACAATAAAATGGTTTAGCAGAAAGAAGAAACATGACACTCAAAGAACCTGTCAGAACAATGATTGCAGAAGTATGCTTACCAAAAAGATTTTGGGCTGAAGCAACAAATACAACATGCTATACTCAAAACAGATCAATCATCAACAAACAACATGGAAAAATTCCATATGAAATATGCAATGGAAGAAAACCTAACATCTCACATTTACATATGTTTGGATCTAAATGTTTTGTTTTGAACAGGAATCAGCTACATACTTTTGATGAAAAAGCTTATGAAGCAATCTTTATGGGATACTCAGACACAAGCAAAGCCTTCAGAGTACTCAACAAAAGAATCTTGGTAATTGAAGAATCAATTCATGTAGTCTTTGATGAACAAAATACAAATGGTGAAAGCCTACAAGAACTTGAAGAAGAAGTTGCACAAAGACAAGTTTACATGAATACAACAGTACCAGCTACCATTATGAATCACACTTTTGGCAATCAAGATGATGCACCCGGAACACAATATAAGAGGCACCAACACAAGAGCATAAAGTTGATGCCACACACTGAAGTTGTGGAGGCACCAAGTCAAGAGCAACAACAACCTGACCTGAACTGGCTGAGAGATCATCCTGAAGAACATGTCATTGGAGATATTCATATAGGGGTTAGACCCACAAGACAACTGGAAAGAATGCTAACTCGTTTCCTATCACAAGTGGAACCCAAAACAATAGATGATGCAATCCAAGATGCTTAGTGGATTACAGCTATGCAAGAAGAACTAAATAAATTTGAAAGAAATGAGGTCTGGGAACTTGTTGATAGACCAGACATGGCCAACATCATTGGAACAAAATGGGTATTCAGGAACAAGATGGATGAACATGGGACAGTTGTCAGAAACAAATCAAGGCTAGTTGAAAAAGGCTACTCTCAAGCAGAAGGAATAGATTATCATGAAACCTTTGCCCCAGTAGCAAGATCAGAAGCAATCAGACTCTTTTTAGCTTTTGCAGCCTACAAAGACTTCAAAGTTTACCAAATGGATGTCAAGAGTGCATTTCTGAATGGACTTTTGGAAGAAGAGGTATATGTGGAGCAACCTCCTGGTTTTCAACTCAAAGGGAAAGAAGATAAAGTGTACAAGCTCAAAAAGGCACTTTATGGACTCAAACAGGCACCCAGAGCCTGGTATGAGACACTATCACAATTTTTTATCAACAATGGATTCAACAAAAGGAACTATTGATAAGACTCTCTTCAAGCTAGGGAAAGGAACAAGCACCTTGTTACTCCAAATCTATGTTGATGACATTATCTTGGGCTCAGAAGATGAGAAGCTATGTGAGAAATCTATACGATTCAGTATTACAAACTCAGCAGACTAAGAATTACAAGCTCAGTAGGTTATGATCAGAATTCAACAGGCTAAGTTATTACAACAGATAAATAATTACACAACAAAGTACAGAAATCCAAAACTCAGCAGATCAAAGTAATGATTGAACAATCAGCCAAACCTCAAAAATGATATCTAGTTCTAGAAACATGATTATCAGACCATGAGTTTACAACATGCTGAATACAAGGTTCAGTACACTATCCTGTATGCTAATGTTAAATCTATTTTAGGTTGATCAACACAGATCAGACTTCAGCAGACTAGGGATTACAACGAGCAAAATTCAAACAAGATCCGGTAGACTCACATACAACACATAAAACTTGTAGACAAAACAATGGATGTTACCATGTTTACATTGCAACTCAAAGAACCGAGAATTAAGCGAACAACCTAGGGATTGGGAGATTGTCAACACGGACTCGGAATCACACAAATCCCGAGAATCGCCTAACCAAATCGCTTATAGCAATATGCGTCTACAACCTTACCCACAAGGCGTACACCACTAGCACTTTAAAAAAGTGTGGCTTGTAACCACAACTTTGTAGGGATCTTAATCAGCAGACTTGACATACTTATGTGATTCATAAAATAGAGAATAAACAGACCTGTATCTCACATAATTCAGTCTGAGGATGAAATCAGAGTCAAGGCACACTCCACAAGCCTCATTAGGCAGATCGTCTTGGCACTTTGGACCAAACAATCATGTGACTACTACCTTAATTAAGGGATGATCACCTACCAAAAAATCATGACTTTGAGATCAATTGAATAGAATCAAGCAATAGAAAAACCAGTATCCGACCAGAGTACTGTTAAACACAAGAACATACAATAGCAATCAACATCTGCAAATCCAGAAACAAAAGGACTGAAAAACTGTGCACCTTACACAAAAAGACACATTGAATGTAATCAAGTAAACTGCGAAGGCTAAAAGCCAGATGAGTCTTCTGCCAATAGCAAGCACTAGATACAAAAAGCCAATCACAGAGATTGCCAAGAACCAAAACCCTCAACTTCTTTAAAGACCCACTAAACCAGAAAATAGAATTTTTTTAGAGTATTTGGATGTGGGATTGCTCAAGATTTGTTCTACTTGTGTTGTTGCAATCCACATTGATTTACTGGTATATTTATATCCGAAAGGTACAAGGAACCTTCAAGCCTACAGACTATGCAATATCAACTCAGTAATAACCAAAGGCACAAAATGAAACATGCTAAAATTCTGGAAATGGTATGTTTTATGGCTGGGTCAATTTGACAAACATTGTATTGGATTTCCATCAGGCCAATAATAAAGGCATTTAGTCTATGTTTATTGAAGCAATCTATGAACCAAACACTAACATGGTGAAGGAGGAGAATCCCATAGAACCATATTAAGCCGACCTGGACTGGCCAAATACTGACCCAAATCATAACAAGAAGCACACACAAGTCAAGTACTAATAAAAAACAAACTTTTCACTAAGGGGTAGGTCAAGAAACCGAAGACCACCCCTGAGCTTGTTAATTCATTTCTAAAAACCAAAATTTTCACCCACAGAGACTTGAATTAACAATCATTAAACTAAGGTTCTCTGGCTTGACTCAAACTGGACCTCACATGTTAAAGAACCATCGGTCAAGACTCGGTTAAAGTAAAACATGTGTTTGAGTTTTTTTACGAATGTGATTTGGCCTAGAAACTCGGATTGAAGAGAACCGGAGCGTGAACAGAGGAGAGCCTTGCACAATTCAAACTCTAAAGAGGCTTTCAATCTCGTACTTCACACGTGGAATGAACATGGACTGAAAAGCTTGCTGCTTTAACTCTTTGAACAGTCATCGGAGAATCTAGGGTGATGAAATCCCCAGATTTCATCGAATCGTTCTCACCACATGTCCAAAATCATGACGGATGCGAGTTCTTACCATATTCCCGCAATATAAACAAGGACATGATCAAAGCGTATACGATTTGCATAAAGAAGGAATGAGAAAGATAGGAGAGAATCACCAAATCAGTTGTGTTAATGTCGAAACACAGAGGCCTTCACGATTTTTAACTAAACATAATGCCAAAAGTGTGAAACCAGGAGCATTGAATGCTCAAAATCACCATGAGGATGAAAAGAAAAGGATTTCCTAGGATTTTGGAGGAGGTTTCATTGAATGTGATGAGGAATCGAAGAACTAGAGAAACCGGCTATGGTTTTGTCATGAAGACAACCGAAGTCAGGAAAATCATTATGTGTACATTAGGGTATTAGGTAGAGAGATCGGGTTAAGGCCGGGTCAAATGGCCAATGGACTTGGGCTAGAATTTGAAATAAAACGGGCCGGACATTTTATTTGGCGAGCTTTTATATAATATGGTGCAACAACTGAATAATCCAATAAATAATTAATTAAATGTTTTAATTAATTACCTAATTGAATTGGTAATTATAAATAATTAAATACTTAATCAATTTTTTTAAATCCCATAAACATTAAGTTTCATGGCATGTTAGAAGCATATAAGATATAATTACACATAATTGATACTCTTTTGAGAATTAATCAAACTTTATATAGCGAATAGGGCATTATTACACAACAACGGGTGGACTAAATGATTACACAACCCTGAACCAATATAAAACTTTGTGTTTTTACTTTTTGCACTTTATTTTCAGTCAAGAATCTCACCTCACACTCAACACACATGTACACATACACACTTATCTAGTTTTGAACAACGAGTTTTTAAAGGCTTTTGTTGGTCCCTTGAAAAGGCTTTTGTTAATTTTAGAGGGGGGGGGGGGGGGGGGTGAATAAACTTAACACTTAAAACTTTTGGAGTTAACCAACTCGGCAACTTCACGACGGCCTTTGATTGATTGCACGATAGTCTGTCGACTATTGACTTTACTAAATTTGTTGCAGCAGAATATATTTAAATTAAGCCTTAGTACTTTTTGTTACAATTTGATACCAAGTATTAGATACTCAACAGTGTATGTGTGTGATTCAGTTGCTAGTTTCAGTAGGTTGATGTGCTTAATGTACTAAATGCAGAAAGTAAGTAGGCAATTTTATAGTGGTTCCAGGTGGTGTAATCCTGTCAGTCCATCTTCTCCTGTGATGTTGGAGGTAATTCACTAGAGATCCTTGAGGTAGCAGTTACAAAAATCCCTAAGTTGTTTGTCCTTCACCAATAACTATGGCTTCATAAACTAAACACTTGGAACAGGTAGGATTGCCGCTCCAAAGTGTTTTGCCTCTTCACCAGCGCCACCACAAACATCAGTCCTTGACACCCAATGATGCTTCACTGTCTTCAGTAGATTTCTTATAAAAGAAAGATTGAATCAAGTAAGTGATTCAGCTTTCAGCAGATTGATTAGGATGATATGATCAGCAGCTTGAATTCTTCAAGTGTGTAAACTTGAAGTAGCTTGATGATAGATTACACTTGAAGAAGTTTACTGGATCAGTAGCTTTAAGATCAGTAGGGTCAGCAGGGTGATTTGTTGATAAGAATTTGAAGCTCAAGATTATCTGTTGTTTTTCTCTCAAAAATCATCACTTGTATCTGAATTATGAGTCCTCTATTTATAGGTGAGAATCCTTGTGACTTATGTTTGAAATTCAAACATAGCCGTTTCATTTTGTCCCATCTTGACTTGCTTTCTGTCCCAGTACATAGTACTGACACTGTCAGATTTCTTTTTGACAGTTTTCAGACTAACCACCCTTTGACTTATATCCATTGGATAAACCACTATTTATTTCCAACGTCCCTTTAATCTTAGCCATTGATTTTGTTGATAAAATCAAGAGTTGTTATATGTCCTTATCCTTGTAATCATCCAATGTAACCTTTGATTAAATCGAAATATATGTTCAGTAGGTTTCTGTTTGTGTAACTCTGCTGACATACATATTAGTCAGCTGATACAAGTTGCTATGTTCATAAAACACTGCAGCTGACTTCTATTATATCTAACTTTAATTATGAAGTTAGATTACACAATTTTGATCATAACTAAGTTCCAATCACCACTTAACTTATGGAGCTTAGACCTTGTACACAAGGTATGTGTAATCAGCTTAGGTCATCACATACTTCCCTAAATTCTGATTCCATATCCTTGACTTTAAATATTAAGTTTGATCCTTTAGCCTTCAATAACTGAGTTTGAACCCCCATCCTTCAGTCTTCAGCAGGCTCCTAAACTAGTCTACTGACTCAGGTATCCTACTGATATAGACAGGTCTGCTGATGAAATTCAGTTGACCATTTACAGTGCTTGTTTGATCAAACCTATACAAAGATCAAGCTCTAATAAGCCAATACATTTGATCTAGACATCTTTTGCCTTTTGCTCTATAACAGCTAGTATGGCACTCATCACTAAAACTTAAAATAAGTTCAACACTTTATAATCTGCTGCATAAAAAACAGCCAAGATTTGGCTTGTCAGCTAAGCTATTTCCAGCTAAGTCTTATAACTCAAAATTTAACAAGTCTGTTCATCCCCTCCCCCCTCTAAACTTGTTTCAAGCCTTTCCAAAGGACTAACACTTGCTTATGATCATTGATAGTTACTGTTACACTCATGAGATGCATTCACACACACACACACACACACACACACACACACACACACACACACACACACACACACACACACACACACAGATGAGATTGAGAGAAGATTCTTTGTGTAATAAAAAGGTCAAGGGAAAAATAGGTAAAATCAAACCTTAACACATTGTCGGTCTCTTAAGTGGGGTTTACAGCAAGTTAAACACTTGTCTATGCGACCCTGGTTCTTAATAGACTTTTATCATTTTCGATGAGGGCGTGGGGTATGGCATAAAAGTAGTTGTTTTTTTACGGTTTTAAGGAGGTGACTACAAGCTTCGAGGTTAGCACCATAAAATTATCATGAGGCCACAATAACTACTTTATCACTTTTAACCGTTATCTTGGCTAACAATATATTTTATTTCTTTTATTTTCTTTTCGGTTGAAATTAAGTGGTGAGTTGTGGAGTGACACCACTATGGAAACTTTCCTTTTAGTTTTTGTTGCTTGAACCAAGCGAGTGAATGATTTTGGTACTTAACTGGCACCCCTGTGGCATACAAACTTGACTCACCAATTCTAGGGTACAATTGACCCAATACACTGCCGGTAACATTAAACACTTAGGGTAGGCTGACCAAGTACGATGCCTGATGACGATACGGGATTTTACCCCTCCACGTGGAATTATCTGATTGGTCCAGCTGGCATGTGGAAATGTCTAAGTTTATTATTCATGTCGGATCGAATACGAGACGTGCCAGTGAAGGCCGCAACAACCGGCAGATTCTGCAAGTGTCCCACCTCGAGCATCCATGTTGGTGCTATACGAGTCGACATCTGATCCAGCCCAGGTTCCTAAGCCCAATATTCTAGAGGGTTACTTGGGCAAGGGACAAGGCCCAATAAAGGGTATTTATGTCAATAGACCAAACCGCCCTAAGTTTAGGGCAAAAGAAGGACATATGCCTATAAATACATCATTCCAGGAACTATGTAAGGCTTGATTCCTGGATATTACACAGGATACGTAGGCAATCCAAGATACATTCTTGGACTCATCCATAAAATACCAAAAACATCATATTTATCAGTCTTTGCCTTGCATATTCTTCTTCCTAACTCATCCTTAGATTACACATGGCCAGGTTTTACCGGTGGTGCATTATTTAGTATCATCATTTGGCGCTAGAAGGAGGGCCTTCTACCGGTGATTTGGTAAAGATATCGCAATGGCACCACCCGTGAGAAAGAAACCGTCGAACAGCAAGAACCCGCAGATTCAATAGAACACGGATGTAGATCCGGCGGGGATTCAAGCTCAAGAAATCCCCACTGGATCTAGATCCGCAGTTGCAGAACCCCCAATGCCTCAACTTCCCCCGCAGTTGCAAGATATGGCTGATCACTTGGCGTCTCTGGACGAAGACGCCCTGAAAAGAGTGGTGGCCTCAGCGTTCATAGGTAAGGGAATTAGTAACACCCCTGAGGAACACCTGTTAGACCCACTGGGTCGAAAGGAGTTTTAGAATGCCAGGGGGAAGAAGCCTGTCGATCCTCAAGAAGAGTGTGAGGATGAAGTAGAAATCTGCATAACCAAGAAACGTCCTGGACACGAAAAGCAACAACGGCAGGTCGAGGACAGTATTCGAAACGAGTTCAATCGCATCGTAGGGAAAGAACAGGTCACAGAATGGCTGAGTCATTCAATCCACCAAGATAGAAATATACACGATGCCTGAGTCAGTCAATCCACCAAGTATGGAACCTTATGATGGTACTAAGGACCCAGAGGACCATCTATATCGGTATATATCATTGATGAGATTGAGAAATGGCAACGACGCCATGAAGTGTCATGCATTCGATACCTTGCTTACGGGTCGAGCTTGGGAGTGGTTTTATAAATTACGGCCCGAGTCGATCTCAAGTTTTTTACAGTTGGGACAGAAATTTCGAGATGCTTTCATCGGGAACAAGAATTTCCACCTCAGTGGTACCCACCTCATGAACATCAAGCAAGAGAAAAGGGAATCAACCATTGATTTCATGAGGTGCTTCAATCTCGAGGCCATGAAAGTGCATAACTCCAGTGATGAACTGAAGGTTATTGCCTTTGTTGGAGGTCTGCGTAACATGAAGCTATATGACAAGTTGTCCAAGAAAATGCCCAGTGACATGGACGAATGTGTGAACATAGTCCACAAATTTTTCCAAGGTGAAGAGGCAGTGCGTCTGCACACCATTTCGCTTGGCCTCAACTCAAGGAATGATACCCGAGGCCAGACCAAGGGTCCACCTAGGGGTCGGACCGAAGAAGGAAAGTCCAACATGTTCAATCAATTGACCGCACCGATCACGGATCGGCTCGGAAAGAAGGGAAATTTGAAGGATCGGGATTTTATACCTCTCAACCGATCTCGGGGGGAGGTGCTGGCCATTATAATCAGGAAAAACATTGCACGAACACCGAAACCAATGTCCTAGGATCCTGAGAAGAGAACGAATACCCACAAGTACTGTGACTATCATAAGGATGTGGGGCATGACACAGAAGAGTGTTTTGATTTGAAGAGAGATATCGATCACTATATTCAAGAGGGTCGATTAGATGAGGCGATTGACAGATCAGAGAAGGACGATCCCAAGGGTCGTCGTGAGTATAAGAGAAAAAGTTATAACGGGAAGAGAGATCGATAGCCACATCGAGATAATCAGAGGCGACAGGATAGATCATCCGAACCGACCTACAGAGATAACCGTCGGGATGATCGTCGAGAAGATTTGAATCGAGACCCTCATAAGGATAACCGTATCGGGTATGACGTCAACACGATTGTCGCTGAGCACGAGTCAGATTGACCTCGATCTAGTCGGCAGTCTTCAGACGGATCGAGGGAATCGAAGAAGCTTAGGTTCACAACGGAAGTGGGTTATGGACCCAAATATGATATTCCAAGCTCCCACAGTCATAATGAAGGGTTAGTGATAGAGGCAGTGATAAGCTGAGGCCGGATAAAGAGGGTATGTGTCGATAGTGGAAGTGCAGTCATCATCCTTTACTACTCAGCCTTCAAAGCCATGAAGCTGAGGGATGAGGACATTATACCGTTGTCAACCCCTTTGTTTGGATTCACAGGTCAGGCAATCTACCCCGTCGGATCGATAAGCTTACTGACTACAGTTGGAGATGGAGAGAAAGGCAGAACGATGGAAATGACTTATGTCGTCGTTAAGGCCCCATCGGGTTACAATGCCATTTTAGGTCGACCTGCCTTATACGATCTGAGAGCCATCATTTCTACATTCCACAATAGCAAGATATTTCCCACCTAGTATGGTACCCATAAAGTGAAAGCAGACGTTGAGGTAGCCAGGAATTGCAGTTTGGTCACTGTTAGGAACACTTTGTTATATTTTTTATGATGGCCATACTAGCTGTTATAGCAAGCCTGCAATAAGTTAGAATTCTCTGTATAAGTCTTTACTTAGGGTCTGACAAGTTGTATAAGTTAAGTCAGACATGTACTGTACTAGTTGGTAGGACGGCAAAGCAAAAACAGATATTCGGTAAAGTAAAGCCAGGCAAGCACCAGCAGAGAAGATATGAAGACATTATGGTCTGACTTATAACCAAGGAAGTCTGTGATGACCTTGGATAAGTCTAAGTTATGTTTTAAGTGATGAAACTCAATTTTCAAATATGGTGTACACCGGTCTCACCCAAATCAAGGATCGGTGAAGTACAAAGACTCTTCAATAACTAGAACAAAGAAGAAAACAAACGAGTGAATCGGTGAGTACACCGACTTTCGGCAAAGAGAAAACAAAACGGCGAAGAAAGAACTAACGGCTAAGTCGAAGGCTCACTCGACCGTTCTACAAATGGTGAAGAGACACTTACAAGATCGATTTAATATACGTTGAAGATTCGACGGATCATGCATTAAATGCACAATCATTAAAGGATCAATCAAGGACGGATTTTCTGCTATACGTTTGAAGAAAGAATCCGATCACTGAAATCAAGGAGAATACAATTAAGGGGGAATCAAGAATGAAATCAAGGATTATTCCCTCATTTATATAGTCAACGGACGGAAATTCAAAAACCAAGGTTATTCAAGGCTATAAATAGAAGGCATTGACAGAAAAAGAAAACATTGATTCAAAAAAGAAAGAAAGCAGAAACTCTGTGAATTTGAAAAGCCTTCTCTCTGAACTTACAAAGATATATCGGTGATGAACTCAAGTATCAGAACTACAAAGTCATACTCAGAACTGAGATTGATCAAGCA
This sequence comes from Gentiana straminea, assembly GCA_036785695.1. NCBI lineage: Eukaryota > Viridiplantae > Streptophyta > Magnoliopsida > Gentianales > Gentianaceae > Gentiana > Gentiana straminea. The sequence continues at coordinate 749,468 of JAVUPR010000332.1, read as the reverse complement.
AGTGTGTGAATCACATTCACATCAAACTCGAAGCAACCGAATCGAGAGCAATCGAGAAGGAGTTGAATCTGTGATAGGTTGTTGAAGGATTTTGATCTCATGGTGCAGCAAAAGGAAGACTGAATCACTGAAGCTGTTGCAGTCAATGAGTGATAGTCTCGAAGATTGTGAAGCTTGGGAAGCCAAGGACAATCATACTATTGTATCTGTGAAAACAATAGTGAATTCCTCCAATCATCACAGGAGAAGAGTGGATTAAGGGATTACACCACCCTGAACCACTATAAGCCTTGTGTCAATTTAATTTCTGCAATTTACTTAACAACATTTATTTATTTAGCCTACATCATAACTTATATCTGTGACTGTCTACACTGATTCGAAAACAACATAGTAAGAAGGGACTTATCCGCTGCCCAAAAGCTTTTAAATAAGAGAAAAGTTTTTGAAACTCCACTATAGTCATTCGCCCCCCCCCCCCCCGACTATAGTTTCACCCTTCTCTGGGACCAACAATTGGTATCGGAGCAGTGTTCCTAGTATCAGAACCTGTTCAGATCTAATTTCTGGTAACAAGGAGATCACATATTTTCAAAGTAGTGTTCAAATCTGAGTTTTTCATACACTTACATTTATATCTTCAATTGCACTGATGGATTCCTCAAACTTCTTGTCAAAAGTACCTGTTTTTAATGTTAATAATTTTGATGAATATAAAATAAGAATGCTATCTCATCTTGCAGCAACTCATGAAGAGATGCTTGGATGTAATCAATGATGGACCAATCACAATCACTACGGTGGTAAGCACAGGAGCGGATCAAGGAAAAGAAATTGACAAACCTAAAAAGGATTGGACCAAGGATGACAGGAGAAGAGCAAATCTGGACTATGTTGCAAAAGACATGATCTTGAAGACCCTAGACAGCAACATGTTCATGAGAATTAAATACTGCAAAACAGCAAAGGAGATGTGAGACAAGCTATCATTGATAAATGAAGGATCTGAAGCGATTAAAGAAAACAAATTATCTCGTTGCAAAACGAAATTTGAGAACTTTAAAATGAAGACGGGTGAATCCATTGATCAAATGGACAACGATTCTCAAGCATCATCGGTGAATTACAACAGCTTGGACACATATATCCCCAGAAAGAAGTATGCTTGAAGATCTTGAGAGGACTACCTGAAAAATGGAAGATCATAACATCAGTAATCAGAGGAACAACAAATCTTGGAAGCACTGACACTCTGACACTGATGTCCCATTTAAAAGCTCATGAATTCGAATTAAACGGCGAAGATGGTGCTCCGGCAGAGACACACAAAATCACTGCATTAGCTGCACCCCAGCAAAGTAACTTTGCCGAATGCATCAGCAAAGAGACACAAGAACTAAAAGAACAGGAAGCTTTATTAGTTAAACGTTTTGACAGGTTTAAAAAGAAGCCATTCAAAGGAAATTCAACATCAACCAAAAAGTCAAGCTCAAACAGAGACATGAAGAAGAAAGATGATGAATACAGATGTTTCAACTGCAATAAGAGAGGTCACTTCAAGGCTGATTGTCCTGAAGAAAATGACAAAGACGATGAAAAGAAGAAATACAAAGCATCTGAAAAGAGAAAGAGCAAGAAGGCACTTAAGGCAGAATCCAGCAGTGAAAAGCATGAAGAATCATCTGACAATGACTCAGATGATAGTGATGAAGAAGACAGCTCAAAAAATGAAAAGGCATGCCTATGCCTCATGACCAAAGAATTGGATGAAGATAAAAGTGATGGCCCAGACACTGAGGAAATAAGCCTATGTTTAATTGCTAAAGAATTAGATGAAACTGAGGTAACATCTAGTTCTTGTTCTTCATCTAATGCATCGACATCTAACACTGCACAATCCTCTAGTCTCCCATTAGATACAGCAGACCTAGTCCAAAATCTCATGACTAAATTTGATGAAATTGAAAAGAATCATGAAATTCTGGAAAAGGAATGCAAGGATCTAAGAAAAGGGAATAAGAGGTTAAAGAAAGAACTGGATGAAGTAAAAGCTGAATTAACTAGTAGGGAGACCCACTTAAATGATCAACAAAAAGCAAATGATCATACATCTGTTACTAAAAGATCAGTTAAGAAAATCTCCTCACCAGTGAAGGTATCCACTGCACCACTAAAAGCACCAGCTTACAAACCCCCAAAAAGGTTTGGATCCAGATCTGGTCTTGGCTACAACAGTCAGGATGAAAGTAGGAATAATGGTAAACACCATTCTAAATTCAGGACCACTAGTGGACCAAAATTTAGAAAGGGACAGACCATGGTTCCAACAGATCATCCTGTTCCGGTGAAGTCAAAACCCAGTGTAGCGAAACAGCAAACTAAATCCCCATTCCAGTCAATCAAGAACTACAGCCATCTGAAAGGAAAAGGCAGACTCTATCCTTCAGAGGATGATTGGAATGTTGCACCTCCAAAATACAAGAGGAAACCATTCCACAAAATGCATCATGTGTTTAAGAAAAATCAATCGTTCTAGACACATGAAGCAAGAAAGGTTTCCCAACGCATATTGGAAAGTGAAGAAGGATGTAAATGCACCAAAAGGTGGAGAAAAGTATCAGAATACCTTCAGTAAAAATACTAGAAGCTATTCTGCCATACCTTACACATATGAAGTTGATGACTTCAATTATCCAAAAAAAAGACCTTTTGGATACACCCTTGGTATGGGAGGCATGATTGCTAACAGGGATGGACCCAAACAGTGTTGGGTACATAAATTTAATTAATCTGTTTTGTAGGACGTCTGGTACATAGACAGTGGATGTTCCAGACACATGACAGGAAACAAGAAATGGCTCACTGATTTCAAAGCTTTTGATGGACCCAAAGTCACATTTAGAGGAAAAGAAAACCCTGGCAAGATTAAGGGGGAAGGTACAATACTCAAGAACAACCTAAAGATTCAAAATGTGGCATATGTCAAGGGACTTAACTTCAATCTGATGAGCATCAGTCAATTCTGTGACAAAGGCTACAATGTGCACTTCAACAAAGAAGGATGCAAAGTGATTCACAGTCAAACCAACACAGTAGTTCTTATAGGAAGAAGACAAGACAACATGTATGTGGTGGACTGGAGAACAGCCAAGGCGAGAAACATGTCTACTTGTCAAGAATAAACAATCAACAAGCTGGATTTGGCACGAGAAGATTAAATCACCTGAATTTCAAGACCATCAACAAACTATCAAGGAGCAAGTTAGTTGAAGGCCTCGCCAGAGATCACATTCAAGAAAGAGAGTCTATGTGATGCCCGTCGAAAGGAAAACAAATAAAAAGCTCATTCAAGTCAAAGCCTCATCAATCTACAACAAGAGTTCTACATCTATTGCACTTGGACTGTTTGGACCCGGTCACACCGGTAAGTGTGAGTGGTAAGAAATACACTCTTGTAGTGGTGGATGACTTCTCAAAGTACACCTGGACCATTTTCATGAACAAGAAGAAAGAAACACTCAAGAAGTCGCCGATTTGCTTTGAGAAGACTCCAAAATGAAAAAGAGCTAAAGATTATCAAGACCGGATCGGATAGAGGCACTTGAATTTCTAAATGAAATTATCGAACCTATTGTGAATAAAATTGAGTGTTACATCAACTATCTCATGACGGGAACTCCACAACAAAATGGTGTAGCGAAAGAAGAAACGAACCATCAAGGAAGCAATCGGGACAATGATAGCGAAAGCATGCTTACCAAAGAGATTTTGGGTCAAGCAAAAAACACAAGATGCCATACACAAAACGGATCAATCATCAACAAACATCATGAAAAAACTCCATATGAAATATGGAATGGTAGAAAACCCAATATCTCATATTTTCATATGTTTGGATCAAAATGTTTTGTCTTAAACAGGAATCAGCTGCATACCTTTGATGAGAAGGCTAATGAAGCAATCTTCATGGGATACTCAGACACTAGCAAAGCATTCAGAGTACTCAATAAAAGAACTTTGGTGATTGAAGAATCAATACATGTGGTTTTTGATGAACCAAATACAAATGGTGAAGATCTTCAAGATAAAGAAGAGAAAGCAACACAGAGAGAAATCTATACAAATGCAACCATACCAACTACTATCCTGAATCATCATTTTAAAGATCAAGAGGAGCCACATATCAATACAACAGATGAAGCACCTGAAGTTGAAGTTCATGCTCAGCATGAAGGTATGGAAGCACCAAGTGAAGATCAACTTCAACCGGATCTAAATTGGCTAAGAGACCATCCCGAAGAACAAGTCATTGTAGATATTCACACGAGTCGAACCGAAGACAAGCTGGAGCACATGCTAACTTGCTTTCTATCACAAGTGGAACCCAAGACCATAGATGATGCAATCTAAGATGCGATTGGATCACAACCATGCAAGAAGAACTAAATGAATTTGAAAGAAATGAAGTCCGGGAACTTGTTGACGGACACGAAATGGCCAACATCATTGGTACAAAATGGGTATTCGGGAACAAGATGGATGAGCAAGGAACTGTTGTCAGAAACAAAGCAAGGCTAGTTGCAAAAGGCTATTCCCAAGCTGAAGGAATGGATTATGATGAAACATTTGCACCAGTAGCAAGATTGGAAGCAATCAGACTCTTTCTAGCATTTGCTGCACACAAAGACTTCAAAGTCTATCAAATGGATGTAAAGAGTGCATTCCTAAATGGACTTTTAGAAGAAGAAGTTTATGTAGAACAACCCCCTGGATTTCAAATTAAAGGAAAAGAAGACAAAGTATACAAACTCAAGAAGGCCCTCTATGGCCTCAAACAGGCACCTAGAGCCTGGTATGAAACACTATCACAATTTCTGATCAAGAATGGATTCAACAAAGGAACTATTGACAAGACTCTATTCAAACTGGAGGAAGGAGCAAGCACATTGCTGGTACAAATCTATGTTGATGACGTAATCTTTTGATCAGAGGATGAAAAGCTGTGTGAGAAATTTGCAAACCTAATGAAGAGCAAATTTCAGATGAGCATGATGGGAGAATTAAACTACTTCCTTGGTCTTCAAGTAAAGCAAATGAAGGATGGCATTTTCATTCGTCAAGCCAAGTATACAAGAGATTTGATACACAAGTATGGGATGGATACAAGTGGCACAGCAGACACACCAATGTGTGCCAGAGTCATACCTGGAAAAGATGAAGGAGGAAAAGATGGTGATCAGAAAATGTATAGAGGAATTATTGGATCATTATTATACTTTACTGCAAGCAGATCTGACATAGCATTTGCAGTAGGAGTGTGTGCAAGATTTCAAGCTCAACCAAAAGAATCACATCTTCTAGCAGCTAAAAGGATAATCAAATACTTGAAAAACACTATAAATGTTGGTATTTGGTATCCAAAAGATGGAGGATTTACATTGATATCATATTCAGACTCTGACTATGCTGGATGCAAAATAGATAGAAAAAGCACCTCTGGTACATGCCAAATGCTAGGGACCAGACTAGTCTCTTGGTTCAGTAAAAAGCAAAACTCCATATCTACATCAACAGCCGAAGCAGAATATATAGCAGCAGGTAGCTGTTGTGCACAAGTACTTTGGATAAGACAACAGCTAAGGGACTATGGAGTGGAAGAGAAAACAATTCCAATCATGTGTGATAATACAAGTGCAATATCTATTACAGAAAATCCAGTATTGCATTCAAGAACAAAGCACTTAGATGTGAGGCATCATTTTATCAGAGACCATGTTGAAAAGAAGGATGTCATCCTAAAACACATACCCACTGAAGATCAATTGGCTGACATCTTCACTAAACCACTCAGTTATGAAAGATTCAGTAAACTAAGAACGAGTTAGGAATGATTGAAATTGAATAAGTATCAAAAAGCGGCTAACTGGAGTAATCGGCTAAGTGACTTCATTAACTGGTACGACCTTTGCCGTTACAGGAGATGCAGCAAGTAAGGCACTGGTATCCAGCGAAGGTAACTTAACTGATTGTTAGGAACAGTTACATGGAGCAGCTCAGTGAAGAACCTATTGGAACGGCTAAGTGACCAGCGAAGGCACTTCACCGAAATAAAGACTTGGACATATTAAAAGTATGAACAAAATTAATTCTGATTACACGTGGAGAATAAGGAAATTACGGAGGATTATTCTGTACACACGTGGTGATCAACTTATGATCATGGAGGTAATTATATTATTTTTCGAATTATAAACTCCTCGATTCACGGGCTCTATCATTACTTGCCTCAAACCACTCCCCCATTCCACTCGAATATCGTGATCTTCATACACAAAATCACGCCATTTTGCCACAGAATCCATCCATATTCAAAACCATGTTCACACTACCCAAATCACACTATAAAAACAAGACTTAAAGATTTTCAGAAATCTTTACGCTTTCTTGCCAATTACAAACCCTACTCTTGTTTCTTTCTATTGCAAACTCAAGATCATTTTCAAAACTTCTATCCTTTTCAAAAATGGCATCATCCTCCTCAAACACCCAAGATGGATATGAAAAATCGGTTGCCACGGGATCCTTCTTTCAAGAAGAACACTACTTGAAACTGTGTGGAAATGACGAAGATGCCAAACGATTAGCAGCAGGCTGCAAAATCCTAAAACTATCAACCTTTCTCAATCCTCCTATAACCGAGGTTTTCTATGAAAGTCTGATTTCCTTCTGGAAATCTGCACAATACGTGCCTGGGCTCCCTGCTGAAGAAGGTGACAAGTGGGAAGAAGACAAGATTGTAGCATCTGTCCACGGAAAAGAAGTGGTGATTACAGAAAAGGTAATTCACAAACATCTTAAACTTTCAAATAAAGGTCAAGCAAAAGTGACATCTGTATCACAAAACTTGGATGATTTCTGGGCAACCATTGCCAAAACGGCAAACCCAGGATCTACAAAGGTCAATTGTTTGAGATCTGCTTTAAAGAAACCATTCAATGAGTTCAGTGCCCTAATTGGCAAGACCATTGAAGGAAAATTGGGAGCAAATAATGCAATGACAGAAATCAGAATGAGGCTGATGGGAATCATCTACAATAATCTGCAATTCAATTGGGCAAAATACTTCTTTCTAAGACTCAAAGAGCAAATCCAAGGTGAAGTAACAGCAGCAAACAAGGGGACAAAAGAAGGAAAGACAAAGAAAGGACAATTCTGGGTGAAAAAGTCATATGGCATTCAGTTACACTACTTGTTGCAATGTCTCAAAGTCCCCACAGTACAACTCCACAAACTGCATGAATCCAAATTCATGTTTACTTATGTTAAACAACAACAGAAGGCAGGGGAAGGGAAGAGGAAGAAATCCACACGCAGCACCACCAGTCAAAGAAAGAAACAAAAGATTCATCGAAGTCTGGAAAAGACAGACTTAGGACAATTGATTGATGAAGAAGAAGAGGAAGAAGGTTCTGACACTAAAGCAGAACAACAAGAAGAAGAAATCAGTGGGGATGAACAGCATCCTAATAAATAAAACACTGGAGAGGATGAGGAATCATCTCCAGAAGAAGCTGTACAATTGTCTGCAAACGATATAGATGATCGAATTGCAGAAATATCTTGAGTGGAAGGAAGGCGATTCCAAACAACGGCTTCAAGACTCGGATCGCATGCTCGCTGAAGAAGCATGGCTATTTGACTTTCTGGGAATCACAACTCTGGTAGGTGTACTTGACGAATCACCTCTATGGGAAATGGTTGATGCAGCCAAGGCAAAACTGCCCCAGATCTCTGGGAGACAAAGTAACGACTCAGAAGATGATGAAGATGATCATGATCAGGATGATGATGATGATCATGATGACAATGATGATAATGATCATGATCAGGATGATGATGATGATCTTGGTCAAGACAAAGAAGAGGACTCTCTTGCACCAGATGCAATTGATGACACTACTCTTCTCCGTACATTTTTGAAACCACAAGCCTCCGGCAGGTCTACAACTCCAGCAAAGACATACACTCAACCGATGTCTGTCAACGTTCCAGCTAACAGCACAAACATTGTGGATACTGGTTCAGCTGCTGCCACTCCAGTCAAGACATCCCCCGGCATAGAGATAGGGGGATCAGCAGCTCAAGCCACACCAACATACACATCTACGCAAATACTTGAAGATCTAGATGTAAATGCAGATGTCACTCAACATCAAGACAAGGGACAGCAAACAGATCCAGAACTAGCTGAAACAAGGCACAAACTCTCTCAACTGCACACTGGCATTACAAATGAAACTTTTGAGAAAGCGGCAGACTTGCTGGCTGAAGAATTGGAACAACAAGCAATGTATCTCAGATCGATGACTTCAGCTTTTAATGACAAAAGCTCCTCCATTGAACACAAGTTTCAGGCCATTGCAGAATACATTGATGCACAGAGTATTGTTGTTCAACAAAAAGGAGATCTGATGAAGCAACTCAACATCAATATCACTAACAGTCTTGCAGGCCTCAGGAAACACATTTCCCAAGAAAACGAATCACTGGCAGTAGCTTTTGGGACTAGACTTCGGAGTGTCAATGAGAAATTGAATGATCACAACAAAAGATTCACATCCATTGAATCAAAACTTGACTCTCTGATTGGAACGGCAGAGGCCACCAATAGCATCCTACTCCAGCAAAGGGATGATTATGCCAAAAAGTGGGAAAACCAGGATAAGCCTGAATGATCAACAATCAGACCCCCAAATTTCACTGAAGAACAACTGAGGGCAAGAGATAGAGAAATAAGAATCAGAAATGAAGCAGAAGAACAACAAAGAAGGATCAGAGAAGAAAGGGAAAAGGCCCTAAAGGAACCCTGCATTGGACTTCCTCACCCTATGCAAAGAAGAGATGATGATACAGACAGGTCCGGCAGACAGCAAAAGCCTGGCTCCAGTCAGCAAAGAGGATCAGCCAGTCAACACAGACTCAGCACCAGAGGAAAAACCAGTAGAGGTAGCAGCAGCTCCAGATATACTGAGGAGCACAGGACTTACACTGGTCACCAAAGCAAAGCAGAATATGATGCAGATGTACTGGACCATGTAAGAGAATTTTTGAGAGTATAGGAAGGACTTTATCCTCACTCCTCAGAAGATGAAGCCTGGGCTGATTGGCTAAGATATCAGGATGAAGGATGAGAACTGATATGGCCAAACACTACAATGAAGTCAAAAGAGAATTTGCACTTCTCAAACAAGCCAACAACAAACCAAGCTCAGCCATACCACTATCTGCAAAAGGACCAGAAGACTTGCCAACTGATCAACAAGAAGAATTCAAATATATGGCAAAATTCTTCGATCATATGGGGAGAATGGAAAAACAGGAGCAGTGGAGTCTCTACGAAAGCCTCAAGTTTGCAGATTCACATATTGCTGAGGCTAGGGAAAGACTTGAAAAATGTTTTGGAGAACCTAAGGCAAATGAGACCATGCTTGATTTCAACAGACTCTTTGCCAAAAGAGTTTTCCAAGGTACATCTGAATACACAGCTTTGGCTTACTGGAAGTGGAAGTTTCCAGAAATTGACTGGAAAGACATGGAAGAGGTACAGACTACAAAATTCAAGAAGTACAAGGATGAATTGAGCAAAATGTAGTTTGTAACACTTGAATAAAGTCTTAGAACTTATTACCCTATTATGGATGAATAAAATTGCTGAGTTTTTAATCTGTTGTGTATTATGAAAATTTTGATTACTTATGTTCAGGCTTATGAGGGTTTTGGCATCATCAAAAAGGGGGAAATTGTTAGGAACACTTTGTTATGTTTTGATGATGGCCATACTAGCTGTTATAGAAAGCCTGAAATAAGTTAGAATTCTCTGTATAAGTCTTTACTTAGGGTCTCACAAGTTGTATAAGTTAAGTCAGACAAGTACTGTACTAGTTGGTAGGACGGCAAAGCAAAAACAGATATTCGGCAAAGTAAAGCCAGCCAAGCACCAGCAGAGAAGATATGAAGACATTATGGTCTGACTTATAACCAAGGAAGTCTGTGATGACCTTGGATAAGTCTAAGTTATGTTTTAAGTGATGAAACTCAATTTTCAAATATGGTGTACACTGGTCTCACCCAAATCAAGGATCAGTGAAGTACAAAGACTCTTCAATAACTAGAACAAAGAAGAAAACGAAGAATCGGTGAGTACACCGACTTTTGGCAAAGAGAAAACAAAACGGCGAAGAAAGAACTAATGGCTAAGTCGAAGGCTCACTCGACCGTTCTACAAACGGTGAAGAGACACTTACAAGATCGATTTAATATACGTTGAAGATTCGACGGATCATGCATTAAATGCACAATCATTAAAGGATCAATCAAGGACGGATTTTCTGCTATACGTTTGAAGAAAGAATCCGATCACTGAAATCAAGGAGAATACAATTAAGGGGGAATCAAGAATGAAATCAAGGATTATTCCCTCATTAATATAGCCAACGGACGGAAATTCAAAAACCAAGGTTATTCAAGGCTATAAATAGAAGGCATTGACAGAAAAAGAAAACATTGATTCAAAAAAGAAAGGAAGCAGAAACTCTGTCAATTTGAAAAGCCTTCTCTCTGAACTTACAAAGATATATCCAGTGATCAACTCAAGTATCAGAACTACAAAGTCATACTCAGAACTGAGATTGATCAAGCAAGTGTGTGAATCACATTCACATCAAACTGAAGCAACTGAATCAGAGGCAATCTGAGACGGAGTTGAATCTATGATAGCTGTTGAAGGATTTTGATCTCAAGGAGCAGCAAAAGGAAGACTGAATCACTGAAGCTGTTGCAGTCAAGGAGTGATAGTCTTGATGATTGTGAAGCTTGGGAATCCAAGGACAATCATACCATTGTATCTGTGGAAACAATAGTGAAATCCTCCAATCATCACAGGAGAAGAGTGGATTAAGGGATTACACCACCCTGAACCACTATAAGCCTTGTGTCAATTTAATTTCTGCAATTTACTTTACAACATTTATTTATTTAGCCTACATCATAACTTATATCTGTGACTGTCTACCCTGATTTGAAAACAACATAGTAAGAAGGGACTTATCCGCTGCCAAAAGCTTTTAAATAAGAGAAAAGTTTTTGAAACTCCACTATAGTCATTCACCCCCCCCCCCCCTCTGACTATAGTTTCACCCTTCTCTGGGACCAACAGTCACAATTAAAGGGAAACGAGGCGGACAAGTGTTGGTCGAGGAATTAATCCCTGAGGATGAAGAGGATAAGAGCTGGGTCTCTGCCGATCCGACAGAAGAGATCCGTGTTTGGAAAGAAGAGGAGGGCCAAAGGGTCCAGATCGGGAAGTGGTTACCACACCCCGACATGAAAGCCTTGGTCGACCTCCTAGTGGAATATCGAGATGTGTTCGCAGGGAAAGCAGACGATATGCCAGGCCTAACGGCTGATATAGTAGTGCATCGACTAAATGTCGACCCGAAAAAGAAGCCGATACGGCATAAGAAGAGAAACCTTGCCCCTGAGAGGAAGGAGGCCGTAAAGAAAGAAGTTGATAAATTCTTAGTTGCTGGGATCGTCAAGGAGGTGTTCTACCAGGAATGGTTAGCAAATCCAGTGTTGGTGAAAAAGCCGAATGAAAGCTGGCAAATGTGCGTGGATTTTATGGATCTTAACAAGGCATGTCCTAAGGATTCATATCCACTCCCAAAAATTGATCAGTTAGTCGATACGACGCTGGGTTTTGAGGTCTTTAGTTTTCTAGATGCATACTGGGATATTATTAGATTTTCATGGACCCCCAAGACTCAGAGAAAACCGCCTTCATAATAGAGTTTGGCACGTTCTGCTTCGTGATGATGCCATTTGGTTTAAAGAATGCAGGAGCTACTTATCACAGAGCAGTTAATAAAATTTTCAAGGGATTGATAGGTCGAAATATGGAAGTCTATGTCGATGATCTGTTAATCAAGAGCAAGTCCATGGGACAGTTTCTTGTCGATACCAGAGAAGTTTTCGAGGTGCTTCGAGCTGCAAGTATGAAGCTCAATCCAAAGAAATGCACCTTTGGGGTTCGGTCTGGGAAATTTTTAGGCTATATGATATCGAGAGATGGAATTCGAGCTAATCCAGATAAGATCGAGGCCCTCAAGAACATGCCTGCACCTCGTAATATCAAAGAGGTGCAACGGTTGACAGGTTGGATGGCGGCCCTCAACCGTTTCCTATCGATATCAGCACAGAGCCTTACCCTTTTTCAAGATATTGAAGAAAGCAAGTCCGTTCCAATAGGATGATAAATGTCAGAAAGCATTCGACGACCTGAAGGATTATTTATCTGATTTACCGACATTGTCTTCACCTCGGGAAGGAGAGAAACTTCTAGTTTATCTAGCAATTTATGAAGAAGCAGTAAGTGCGGTGTTGGTCCGTGAAGGAGAACAGGGACATGTTCCGATATATTTTGTGAGTAAAGCATTACATGGAGCTGAGATCAGGTACATACCTGCTGAAAAATTAGCATTGAGCTTGGTTCACGCTTCGAGGAAGTTGAAGCCATATTTTCAAGCACACTCTATTGCTGTAATAACTGACCAACCACTGAAGCAAATTCTAACCAAGCCCGAGACATTGGGTCGATTAGCAAAATGGGTTATCGAGTTAGCTGAATACGACATTGATTTTCTACCTCGTACAGCTGTTAAAGGCCAAGCTCTGGCTGACTTCACAGCCGAGGGATTATCGATTTAGCTAGAGCAGGAGAAACAATTACCAGAGGAACAGTGGACCATCCATGTCGATAGTGCGAGTAAAGAAGGGGCTGGAGCTGGGTTATTGTTGGTTAGTCCAAAAGGAGAAGAGTTCCCCTATACGCTTCGATTCGAGTTCAAGGCCACCAACAATGAAGCAGAGTATGAGGCCATGATTACGGGGCTGAAGCTGGCATCAAAGTTGGGGGTCGAGAATCTCCTGCTATATAGTGACTCTCAACTCGTAGTGAATCACATACGAGGTGAGTATGAAGCCAAAGAGGAATCCATGAAGAGTTATTTGAAAGTTGTTCAGGGGTTGATATCGAAGTTCAAGACGGTTCACATCGAACAGGTACCTCGGAGTGAAAACAAACGGGCCGATGCATTGTCTAAACTTGCATCGAATTTCAAATAGAAGAGGAAGGTCCTGGTCGAAATGTTAGCAGAGAGAAGCTACAATGAGGTCGATGTTCAACAAGTTATCCAGGGGTCGACATGGATGGACCCGATAGCTCTATACTTGAAAGTCGGAATTCTCCCGTCTGACAAGTCTCAAGCCAGAAAAATCCGACTCCAAGCCTCCAGGTATGCTCTATTTGACTATGTTCTTTATTGAAAATCGTTTGTAACGCCTTGGATGCGATGCGCATCGGAAGAAGAGGGGGCCTATCTTCTTGAAGAGATACATCGAGGGGTTTGTGGAAATCACTGTGGGGCTCGAATGCTAGCAAGAAAGTGTAAACTAGCAGGTTATTTTTGGCCGTCCATGCAAAAAGATGCCAATCGATTAGTTATGAGTTGTAGAGCTTGTCAAGTGCATTAAGGCTCTTACCGACATTAGGGCCTCGACCATCAAAAAATTTCTATGGGAAAATATTTTATGCAAGTTTGGGATTCCAAAGTATCTGATATCAGACAATGGGACCTAGTTCCTAGATGAAAGAGTGCAGAGTTGGCTGAAAGAGTACAAGATTGAACACAGAACGACTTCAGTGGCCTGACCTCAGTCCAATGGACAGGTCGAAGAGACAAACAGGCAGATTAAATTTGGTTTGAAGAAGCGGCTGGAGGATGAAGGTCGAGATTGGGCAGCTCAGTTACCTAGTATTCCGTGGTCGTATCGAACAGCACCCAACGCGGCCATGCAAGAAACTCTATTCACCATGGCTTATGGATGTGAAGCGGTAATACCTGCAGAGACAGGGCTGGCATCGCCTCGAGTTTTCGACAACAACGTCGAGACAAATGCTGCAGATCTGAGGCTAGAAAAAGACAATGTCGAAGAGAGAAGAGAGATTGTTGGACATCGTATGGCCAATTACAAGAGAAAGATCTCACAGTATTACAATGCAAGGGTAAAATACAAATATTTCCAAGTAGGGGATCTCGTGTTGATGAAGAATGAAGCAAGCAGACAGGACCCAATAGGCAAACTCGAGCTGAATTGGGAAGGTCCATACAAAATTATGAAGGTGCATCCTAAGGGATCGTTTCAATTGGGCAGGTCGGATGGAAGCACAGTGCCTCGAACTTGGCACGCCACCAACCTTAGAAAATATTATGTTTAGACTATTTGTTCGATTTATGACATTTTCAACTTTAATTCCCTAGTTACTTGTAACTGGTCGATGTGACAATTAACCTCGATGTCTTTTATTCAAGTAATTTTATTTTCTAATTATGCATAACTTGCAAGCTCATGTAAAAAGAAAAGGCGGCTGGAAGAAAAAGACCAAAATTCAACTTCAACAGCAATACCTCGACACGACGGAGATGGAGTAAAATAGTGAACAAAGCCATGTCACTGACAATGCTTATATCACTCCCAACTTGAAATGCTTCGACACGATGGAATTAAAATAAAACGGTGAAAAAAGCCAAGTCACTGACAGCGCTTATATCACTCCCGACCTGCCAATAAGCCACGATGCTAGGCAGTTGAAAGATCCCACGATGGATACCCTATTCGACCAGTTCAGAAGCACCATGAAGTGCAACAGTCGAGTAGGGATTTTTCAATTCGACCATGTCAAAAGCCTGACGAGGCAAGACAGTTGACTCGAGCTCCGACCAAATAGCCATGTCAAGCCGATAAGGCAGTACAGTGCTAGGTCGACTCATATCCAAGTGTATCATGAGTCATGCACTCATAATACACTTCGAGGGGCCAAAGGGGAATTAAGTCCAAAGGACTGCACCCCACAAGGCAGCGTCTACAAGGGAATTAAGTCAAAAAAAGACTACACCCTAGACAAATAATCAACAAGAGATAAAAGACATTCAATGGAAAAGCATACATTGAAATTCTAAAATCAGAAATTCAAAAATAGGAATGAAAAATTAAATTGAAAAGACAAGTCTCCGAGATTGAATTGATGAAATACACATCCAGATAAACAAAAATACCAAAGTTATACAACCAGATCGAATCGAATAGTTCAGTAAAAAAATCAATAAAAGTTGTTGCAGCCAAGAGAGATCGTCAAGCAGTAGGCTGGCTTGAGGTAGAGGCATTGGGGTCGAATGGACCAGCTGACTCGAGGTCCTCCTCACCATCCCCTTCCATGGAAGGTACCACATACTTGTCGAACAGGGAAACGCCAGCCTTGAACTCTGTGAAGTATCGGCCGTAACGAGGGATGGCCTCAGGATCGTACAGGTGGGCCTTCTCGATGCTGGATACTTCAAAATTCGGGACAACTGTCTTGACTTGGTCAAGGGCCATCGTAAATCCACCCTTCATACCCTGACTCATCGGCGGTGACAAGTCATTTTCGAGTTCAGCAGAGGCAAGAAAGTCCTTCTTAGCCGCCTCCAGGCGAGTCGTGAAGCAATCGACCTCAAGCTGAAGGTCGTCTCGAGCCTTGATATATCCCACAAGCTCATTCTTCATTTCATCGAGCTCCGAACTCACCTCCGCCAGTTCCGACCTTACTTTTGCCAACTCAGCATCCCTGTTGGATATATCTCTTTATGCCTTGGACAGATCGTCTCGAGAGGTTGCCAGGTCAGACTCCAGATTGACGCGCCGATCATCAAGTTTGTTCATCTTGGCATTTTGCTTCTCGATGTCGGAGGTCAATCTGGAAATTGTCTCTTTCTGCTCTTCCATGACAGCGGATGGAGACTCAATCTTGCTTATAGCCACTTTGGTCGTTAGCCGAGCCTGCAAAGAAAACGAAGTGAATTCAAGACCAAGAATGGCAAAAGTCACCAAGTTAAAAGAGTCCATTAAAAGAGTGAAGACTTACAGCCCGGTTGATTTTTGAGTAATAGTCACTTAGCTCCTCAGGAGCCATGGCCTCCATCTCGGCAAGGCTCATGGCAGGGAGTGCCTCGACGCCATTCGAGCCTTGAGGAGGGAGATTGCGGGCTTCTTTTCCAGCCGCATGCCTCACCGTAGTTGTCTTTTGTCGCTTTCTGGGAATGAGGTCCCCCTCGGTCTGCTCCGTCATCCGAGCCTCGTCGGGTTGATCTCTCAGAATGTCCGACATGGACACAGGAGTTGAAGCTCGAGCCGGAGTCCTCTCCGGAGACTATTGTTCCAGATACTGGCTTCTTCAACCTGATGCCGGCCAGCTCTTGAATTCCACACCTCTAATTTTGAAAATAATTCCACTGCAAATAAAGAGAAATTGATATCAATACATAGTAAAAAAGAAACAAGTATGGAAAAGAAAAATGCAGAAGTATAGCAACTCGACAGAGTTTATAAAAATCCTACACAAGACTCGAACATCCTCATCGAGTTCCAGATAAGCACCCGGACCCGCCGTCTCGATATCAACGAAGAGATATAAGGAATGCAGATTCCATGTTGCGACATCGGGACGAACCCTATCGAGAATCCTACACTCACTAGGGGGTGAGAATCCAGTCTGTCATGAAATTTCTTGGGCCTTTTGTGCCAGGTTCGGATGTCGATATCTTCCAGCCTATGTCGGATGAAAAAGAAATATGGCTTCCACTCGCCTTGAGACGAGGTTACTCTCCTCACAAACTCTGACACTAGGGGACGTCTCTGGAAGGTATACCATCCTGCATCTTGCAGGCCTTGGATTGCATAGTACTGCTGAAACAGCCGGACCGTGGACTCGATTTTGGCGATCCGACACGCCAGCGCGAATCCTATGACGCTCCAAACGGGGTTTGGAGCAAGCTAAGTAATGCGGATCTGGTTGTGTCGAAAGACTTCAATGAGGGACGGTTCGAAGGGATACCTTAACCCCTCTTTCAGTTGTGCCTCGTAAATGGCATAGAACCCATGAGTGGGATCATAGGCATATTGATGGCTACCGTGAGATACTTTAACGTTTTCAGATGAGTATGGGATGCCGTATCGTAGACAAACGGCTTTGGCTTTTTCTTGGGAAAGATTGGATATGCAGCCATAAGGTCCTTGACCTTTCATCCTAGTTTGGCGCTTGGCAGCGGGTGGAGAAGACGATTCTTCTTCTCCTCCCTCTTCTTCTTCTTCTCCGTCAACTCTTTTACCAGAAGCAATTGGTGCCTCAGAAATCGTCCTTTCCGCCGATTCTTCTTCTATCACAACAATTTCCTCCCTATTTTGAGAGTCACTCTCACTACTAGACATGGAACTGGGAAAAGATACAAGAAACAAAAACAAAAGGGGAAATTTGAGTAAGATTAGGGCTTACATGAGTTTTCGGCTAAAACGTAGATTTGCAGAAATTGTAATGGCAAGTGGGAAACTTCGGTATCTCGGACTCCTTATATGCTTGTCAATCTTCTAAATGATTTGAAAGGGCGAGATTGGGGGCAATTATTGGGGTAGGAGCGCGATAATCAAGGACAGGATCCCCGCGTGGACCAATAAAAACGCTTCATTTCCTGCACCCTTTAATGCGGATACAGTGTGACGTCACCTTACGACAGCTTACCACGATCTAGAAGACAGTTGTTTTCCCGCCTAAAGAAGACCACGCGTCGAGAAGATAATTCAAATTTTTAGATCCGATCTTAGCACTCGAGATGCGCTTCCCTCCGATCTGGGGGGGCTTATGACGATACGGGATTTTACCCCTCCACGTGGAATTATCTGATTGGTCCAGCTGGCTTGTGGAATAGTCTAAGTTTATTATTCACGTCGGATCGAATACGAGACGTGCCAGTGAAGACCGCAACAACCGGCAGATTCTGCAAGTGTCCCTTCTCGAGCATCCATGTCGGTGTTATACGAGTCGACATTAGATCCATCCCAGGTTCCTAAGCCCAATATTCCGAGAGGGTTACTTGGGCAAGGGGCAAGGCCCAATAAAAGGTATTTATGTCAATAGACCAAACCTCCCTAAGTTTAGGGCAGAAGAAGGACATGTTCCTATAAATACATCATTCCAGGAACTACGTAAGGCTTGATTCCTGGATATTACACAGGATATGTAGGCAATCCAAGATACATTCTTGGACTCAGCCATAAAGCACCAAAAACATCATCTTTATCAGTCTTTGCCTTCCATATTCTTCTTCCTAACTCATCCTTAGATTACACGTGGCCCTGTTTTACCGGTGGTGCATATTTAGCATCATCACCTGAGGACAAGAATCCATTTAAATGTGGGGAAACTTGATTGGTGCATATTTGACGATATATATGGTGCATTCTTAGTGTGTTTTCTGTTAAAAGATCTTGTTTGGGTGGTTTTTTTTAGTGTATTTCAGGTTTTTATATGATGAAGGCATGATTTTGGATGTTTTGAGGCATTGTGGAGTCATTTGGAGTAGTTTAGACGAAGTGAAAGTGAAGCAGCCGAGTTGGAAAAGAAAATAGTGTAGACAAGCTAAAAGCTGGAATGGTAAGATCTTACCATTAGGAATCTGAGTCTGGCAGAATGGGATTAAATTTGCATAGACTTCCTGGTCAGTTATAACATTATTAAGTACTCTTTTGACGTATTTTCACTTTACGGATGGACCCGCCTTAGTATTTAATTAGAATTATTCATTTTTCCGTATTAGTTATTAAAAATTAGACAATTAAATAAGGAAAAGAGAGTTTTTAGTAAAATAATCAAATTTTTAGTTGACATTAGCAGCCCTATGCGACTAGGAGATCAGTTTAGTCAACTTTCAAACTCTATGGCCAAAATTTTGTGCTTTCTTCATCAGCGATTTTTGTTTTCTCTTTTCTATCATTAATCTAAGGTATTAATTTGATTTTAATTGTGTTCAGCTAATGATGAAGTTTAGCTAAATCTCTTTCCAATTTTATGAATCCCTAAATCGAACAATTCACATGTAATGTTTTGTATCGCCTTATTTTCTGTTTTAATCTAATTAGAATTAGAAAATCAATCTAATTTCCACTGCAGGGTTCTTAGGTTAATTCCAGTACCAAAATTTACACGAAGATGGGGTTTTAAGTAAAATTAAATGTCGTAAACAGTACATTTCCTATTAGAATCACTGTTGTGAGAAGGTGTTCTACAGTTAAAATTGGACCGGCTGGCTAATGTGGCCGGTTCACCAACTTCTGGCGGTTGTTAGGATTGTGATTCCTATTAGGGGATAATTAATAGTGGTTGTCCTTGTTATTAGGATCAAACGCTTACCATTGTACTAAAACCAATTGGTGTTGGTGAAGGTGCTACTATATTTCCTTATATCATTTGTTATTGTTTATAGGAAAAACTGGTTGATTTGCGGTTGCTGTAATCTATATCCAAGTTATCAAAAGTTAAATGAATCATTTTTGCATCAATGATCGATTGTATTGATTTAGGGAGGAAACAATGGCTTTAGCTGGATTTGTCACAACTTGATGTTCCCTCAATTATTTGTTCTATTATGCTTCTAATTTTCAGTATTTAGTTCTATCTGTTATGTGGTTTTATTCTTAATACTTTTAAAGTTTCTCTATAAAATTTGTTTTATTATTGTTCTAAAGAGAAATAATCAACTTTTCCTTGTATGGTCGATACCAACTTACCCTATACTAGTTATAGAGTGAGAGTAGATAAGTTTTAGGGCATTCACACCAAAAGCCCTATTTTTATTCCTAAAATAATATAAAATAATACATATCCCTATTTTACACCATCCTAATTCAAAATATTCCACTACAGCATCCCTATCCATATCTTTATACCAAATACCATTAAAAATGGATAGTGCTCCACAAATAGGGATACACTATCACTGACCCTAAAAATAAATAGGGATGAGGATGGAGGTATTCGAGGAAAATTTTCATTTTTTATCTTTATTTTAAGGATGTATAGGGCTTCTGATGTGAAAGCCCACCCAAAAAAAGTGAAATGGGATAATATATTGACCTGTTACAAAAAGTTGAGAAATTATACAATCAGGTCCATGTAGGGACCCATATTTCACGTCAGGTCGATCTAGACTTGACATTTTTTTAGTCCCCCGTGGTAACTTCAACGTGCTCATGGAAGATTTCACATGGAAACATTTCGCCCTGGAGAATTTAGAAATAGAAAGACATATTGAAATTCAACAGACTCAACGTTTTGCCCTGGGGAAAATTAAAAATACGGCGTTGAATTTCCACATGCCTGTTGAATCTAAAACACTTAAACAATCTGTTCTCCTTCTTCCTCCTCACTTCGTCTTACCATTTCCATCTGAGAATAAAAAAAGCAGAGCCCCCGAGCTCCAATTCCATCTACACTCAGGTCAAAGATTTCACGGGGAAGGTCGATTAAGGAACGGGGAAGGCTGATTAATGAACGGGGAAGGTGAAAAACATAGATAATTGGAACGGGAAGATTTCATTGCATGGAATTGGAATGGGCAAGTGATTGAAGCTCTATATCATACAATGGCTATTATTCATTTAGACGATTATCCTCTGGTAAGCCATTTACTTTTTATTAGGTTTAATTTCGAATAATTTTTCCCCAAACCTTCATTATATTATGTTGGAAATAATATTTATGTTTTGATAATGATTCATCCCGCACTTAGAAAGTTCATTTATAACCCATGATGATGGAGTCATAACTAACTGTTATAGTGCTTAATGAAAGAAGATGCAGGAAATGGTCGAGAGAATAATGTATATGATCCATCTAGAGTCTAAGCTTTGTATAGGTTGTTTCAGACAAGCATTGTAATAGATAGGAACTAGGCGAACAGCTGAGTCATAGCAAGCAAACTGAGGTTACATCTGAAGAACTGAGGTGACAGACTCAGTTAGTGAAGACTGAAGAACTGAGGGTTCAAACTAAGTTAGAAGCAGATTAAGTCGTAACTATAAGTCATGAATCAGGCAAGTCTGTGATGACCTGAAACTGAACAATAGATCATGTAAAGCTGAATAATCTTAAGGACAAAGATTACCAGGGAATGAAGAAGTTGAATGGTGTACTCTGACTTAATTAGTTGAAGTCAGATGACATGTATATGAGGTACTCAGTTTTGAATAAGAGTAGAAAACTAAGTTAAGGCCTTGTCAAGAAAGAACTGAGAATCTGGAAAAGCTGAATTCATAAATCAAGGACTGAAAGCTGAAAAAGTACAGATCAAGAGATCGTACATATGAACGTTGGCTAAATGACAAATATAATGGCTTTAAGGTATGTTTGACCATTACATTACCCCTATAAATACATAGGAAGGAATGTTTGAAAAGAGTAGATCTTGGATAAGCTTACAAAGCACATATCTAAAATCCAGATCAAGAGGAGAGAGATCAAGATCCAGAAAATTAGAACCCATATCTAGAAAGAGAGAAGCCAATGAAGTTGCCTTGAAGATTACAGAGAAAGATCAAGTAACCCGCTAAGGGGGAAGCAAGCACCTACGAGCTACAACGCCATATCCAGAAGAATCATATAGCTCACTCAATTAATCTTTTGATTGATTATAAACATAACCTTTGTGTGACAAAGGGTTGGTTGTGTATAGTTTGAGGAGAGCAACTCCACCTTTCCTCATACGGTTGCAACTTGGTTTCCACCGCTATTGGTGCAGTCTGTGTACTGTGTTTGTGTTTGTGGTAACTTGGTGAAGGAGTAACTCTACCTCCGAAGGATCAGTGTTTCATGAAGGGAGAAATCTCACCTTTCTTTATTCTGTGTGGACAGTGAAACTTGGGTGTCGTGAAGTACTGTCATTGGGCTAGGAATTTGTAACAGTTATCTCAAGATTCTAGTGATACCTCCTACACCACAGCAGAAGGGGAGACGTACGTGATTACACCACCCGGAACTTCCATAAACAATCCACGTATTGATTTAATTTACGCATTTATATTTGTGTTGTGATTGTTCTATTTATTCCATTATCATTTCATCATAACACTCATCAAACATCAGACACTGAGTCAGCACAGAACTGATACGTAGAAGATTAGGATCTTTATTGACACATCTATTGCACAAAAGGCTTGATCTTATCCGCTGCAAGTTAGTTCAATTCTAGCACCAGCTAAACTGAATTAGCTAACTCCTACACACAGTTGAAGGGTAGGAACGGGCGAGGGCGATTGATATTGAACATCAGTTTGCCAGTTCAGTTTGAGTTTTGAAAAACTCAGTTCCTGAGGTGTAAATCTGTTTTTGGTGACAAGTTTAATCACCCCCCTCTAAACTTGTGTTAGCCTTTCCTAGGGACCAACAATTGGTATCGGAGCAAGTTCTTCCTTTTGGAAGTGATCCAAAGCAATCTTATATATCATTTGTTGAAAACCCCTCACTGTATCATTTGTAAAAGCATATAATTGAAACTTCATGGATACATCTAGAACTAGAAGTTGACTTATTAATCCTCTAGCTAATTCTTTCCAAAACACTGTATCTGATTTTTCAGGATCAAGTATTTGAAAGGTTCAGTACTACAAATTCACATACAAATCCATAACATCATTTTAGTGATGATGTGGATATCATTTTAGATACATATAATGACAAATCCAGAGAAGTTTCATCACTAAGTGATCTCTCAGAAGAAGAAGGAAAGGAGTTACTGCAAGTAACTGACTACATAGAAGAGCAGCAAAAGAATGAAAAATCAAATCCTGAAGCTGTAACAAACAATCAAGAAAAGGTATATTCTTCTACTCAGTTATCACTCGCTGAACTCAGTCAGAGAAACTATGAGCTTGTCAATTTGGTAAAAAAATAACTCACACTTGAGTTGAACTTAAAAGATACAGAACTTGGCAAAGCAAAAGAGTGGAATGAGTTTCTTGAAACTGAGGTGTCAAATCTAGCTGAAAGATTAATATCAAGTAAATTTGACAAAAGCAGTGATAATTCCCCACCCTTACCCAGTCTTGAGATTTCAAAGAATATAAATTCTAGACATCAAGATACTGGAAGAGCTGGTGGATTTCACAAAGAAGATAAAGATGATAAATCTAAAAGAATCCTTGTGAAATCAACTAAGGTTGAGTGTAATGACCTATCTAGAAGAGAGATGAGAAAGGTTAATTCTCTCATCAAAGAAACTGATGTTTATACTTCAGTAACTAACCCAGCCGGACCCAAGAAAACATGGGTACCGAAGAAAACTTAAAACTGCTTTGCAGGCTAAGTCAGTTCCTATGTTACTGAATCAAGAGAAAAAATGACTTCTACAAGAAAATTGTAGCATAGTAACGAAGCTGAACAGGCAAAAGCTAATGAAGCGCAAATTGGTCAAAAGCTGAAAACTTTCCAGCTACCATCTGACGCTTGCACTGACAAACAAATCACCAGATGCCACGTGTCAATCGAGGAGACTATTAAAATAGAAGAAGTAGATGCATATCCCTATAAATCTTATTGATTGTGACAAGACTCTCAACGGTTGAGTGTATTGAAAAACTCAGAAATACATACCGTTCTTACATCTTTGACCAAATATTGCACAATCAATCTTCAAATTTTCATCTCTACAAATCCATTTTAATGGAGTGATATAACATTGATGGAGGAATCACCATGAGTCTTGACGACTACAAGAAAAGTTTTCAAACTCTACCCTATCACTTCAGATTGCAGACAAGATTAAGAAGATTCGAGGACTCGAAAATCTAATTGATACGAAGGCCAAAATTATGTGCCTAGTAAATATCAGAGATTTCTGCAGGAATGCCAGAATAGCCGATGATGGAAGAAGCTTTAGGACATCAGTCCAAGAGAAAAGAATTGTTGTTAATGAACATCTTTTATCTCTAGTCTTTGGTTTGGATGTATATGGAGGACCCACATCTCTTGCTTTCGGAAATGAAGAAAAGGACAGACTTTGGGAAGTCACAGTGAGCAACAAGGACGAGAAGAATTTCATCGGATCCATTCATCAACAAAAACAAGAATTCGCATTCTTGACAGTTCTAGTGACCAAAAATGTCATTGGTCACACATGAAATTTCTACACTCTTTCGACAGAGAAGCTAAAATTAATTTATGCAATTTGATTTGAGGAGAAACTGGACTGGAACAAGTATTTCCTGAAGAAAATGGTAAAGCAAATTTCAGATGAAAAAGCAAAAGTTCAAGGAAGAAAGGCAAAAAGAGAAAAGTGCATGATGAAAAAGGATTTCCATATTTGGTACAAAGTATGCTGAACTACTTTCTCATATCAAATTCTCCAGAAAAGAAGAGAAAAGTCAGTAATGAAGTAAAAGAAGAAACACCAATTCCTAGTACAAGCAAACTCGGAAATCAGGATGAACGGACAGCTAGAAAACAAAGGAAGATGGTGCAAGATAAGTATGAAGAAACTGAAGAAGAAACTGAAGGAAATAAATTCTCAGCTAATAAGTATGAAGGATATACTGAGGAGCAAAGAGAAATTTTAGAAGATGCTGAATTCTATGCAACAGACCATGATAGAGAACTAATAAGTCATAACTCTCATCACCATGGAGTCAGTTCCCCATCTCAAGATCCAGTTGTGACTACAGGAGAATCAGTAAGGAAGGACATCCCCCATATTGCAACTGAAAAGACTCATCGACAATTAACGGAAACTGAGAAGAAATTGAAAGGGCTAAAGATGATCATAGAAAGTCTGATGTAGACTTTACAAAGTAAGCTATACAACCTGCATGAGTCTATCTCATTGGCATATTCCTCAGGTCTGAACAGGTACTCCAACATCATCACCTTGCACAAATTATTTGAAGAAAGCTTTTGCATATCTTCAAACAAGGGGGAAGATGAAATTGAAGGTGCTGATGAAGCTAAAGCTAAAGAAGATGAAACTAGAGGTGCTGAAGATGAAACTAAAGGCGCTGATGAAACTGAAAGAACAAAGTCTGCTGAAGAAGATTTTGCTAAACTGTTGATCAAGAACAAGACAGACAAGTAGATGCTGATTTACTTGTCAATCAACAAAATGGAGAGGCAGCTGATAAATTGATCGAGGAATTAATTTCAGAAGAACCCTTTAAAGAGACACGAACTGAGGAAGATGAAGAAACCTCAGTCAAAGCTATGATGAACATCAGAAAGAAGATTGCAATATGTGCTAGATTGCAAGAAAAGATAAAGAAAGTTGAAGATAAAGAGGCAAAGTCTGAGGGGGAAAATGTCCTAGAATCAAAGGTAAAATAAAAAGGAGAAGAACATGGTTTAATAACAAAAGAAGAAGAGAAGTTAATGGATGAGGAAATCAAAGAGATTCTGACAAAGTTTCAAAACCAAGACAACGAAGAGGCAAATTGGATGATCAATGAATACTTGGATATCAAGCACAAAACTGAAGAATCAAGAGAGGAAGGAAAAGCAAGAAGGCTCCTTGAAACAAAAAGAAATATCTACCTTGGTGAAAAGCTGATGAATTTGGAAAAAGGAAAACTATAATGATTTCGTAAACTCAGTTTGTTTTGATGCAACTATGTAATGAACTTAGTTGTTTTTAGCTTGGTATTTTAGTTTGTTTTGATTTCAAGCATTATTCTTTTATTATTGCTTTAGGGAGTGTTATGATACATCATCAAAAAGGGGGAAATTGTTGGAAATAAAATTTATGTTTTGATGATGATTCATCACGCACTTAGAAAGTTCATTTATAACCCATGATGATGGAGTCATAACTAACTGTTACAGTGGTTAATGAAAGAAGAAGCAAGAAATGGTTGAGAGAAAAATGTATAGGATCTATCTAGAGTCTGAGCTTTGTATAGGTTGCTTCAGACAAGCATTGTAACAGATAGGAACTAGGCGAACAGCTGAGTCAAAGCAAGCAAACTGAGGTTACATTTGAAGAACTGAGGTGACAGACTCAGTTCGTGAAGACTGAAGAGCTGAGGTGATAGAAGTAGTTTAGGTCGTGACTATAAGTTAGTGAAAACTAAGGAACTGAGGGTTCAAAGTCAGTTAGAAGTAGTTTAGGTCGTGACTATAAGTCAGGAATCAGGCCAGTCTGTGGTGACCTGAAACTGAACTATAAATTATGTAAAGTTGAATAATCTTAAGGACAAAGATTACCAGGGAATGAAGAAGCTGAATGGTGTACTCTGACTTAGTCAATTGAAGTCAGAAAACAAGTATACGAGGTACTCAGTCTTGAATAAGAGTGGAAAACTGAGTTAAGGCCTTGTCAAGAAAGAACTGAGAATCTAGAAAAGCTGAATTGATAAATCAAGTACTGAAAACTGAAAAAGTACAGATCAAGAAATCGTACATATGAATGTTGGCTAAACGACAAATATAACGGCTATAAGGTCTATTTGACTGTTACATTACCCCTATAAATACACAGGGAGGAATGTTTGAAAAGAGTAGACCTTGGACAAGCTTACAAAGCTCATATCTAAAATCCAGATCAAGAGGAGAGAGATCCAGATCCAGAAAATCCGAACCCATATCTAGAAAGAGAGAAGCCAATGAAGTTTCCTTGAAGATTACAGAGAAAGATCCAGTAACCCGTTAAGTGGAAGTAGAAACCTACAAGCTACAATGCCATATCCAGAAGAATCTGACAGCTCAGTGAATTAATCTTTTGATTGATTCTAAACCTAACCTCTACGTGACAAAGTGTTGGACTTATTTTAAGTTTTATTGATGAGTGCCAGACTAGCTGTTATAGAGCAAAGGCAAAAAGATGTCTAGATTTAAAATGTATAGGCTTATTAGAGTTTTGATCTTTGTATAGGTTTAATCAAACAAGCACTGTAATTGGTCAGCTGACTATCATCAGCAGACCTGTCTATATCAGTAGGGTACCTGAGTCAGTAGACTAGTCTAGGAACCTGCTGAAGAGTGAAGGCTGAGGGGTCAAACTTAGGTATTGAAGGTTAAGGGATCAAACTTAGTATTTAAAGTCAAGGGTATGTAATCAGAATTTAGGGAAGTCTGTGATGACCTAAACTGATTGCATATACCTTGTGTACAAGGACTAAGTTACATAAGTTAAGTGGTAATTGGAACTTGGTTATGATCAAATTGGTGTAATCTAACTTCATAATAAAAAGTTAGATATAAGAGAAGTCAGCTGCAGTGTTTTATGTACACAACAACTGTGGATCAGCTGACTGATGTGTATCTCAGCAGACTTGTACACACAGGAACCTGCTGTATATATATTTCGATTTAATCAAAGGTTACATTGGAAGATTACAAGGAAAATGACAGATAACTACTCTTGATTTTGTCAACAAATCAATGGCTAAGATTAAAGGGACGTTGGAAAGGTTCAGACCTTTATCCAATGGATACAAGTCAAAGGGTGGACAGCCTAAAAACTGTCAAAAAGTAAACTGACAGTGTCAGTACTATGTACAGGGACAGAATGCAAGTCATGAAAGGGACAAATCAGAAACGGCTATGTTTGAATTTCAAACATAAGTCAAGGATTCTCACCTATAAATCGAGGACTCCTAATTCAGATACTAGTGATGAATTTTTGGGAAAACATTTACAATCATTCTGAGCAAATAAGGTCGTTATCAAGAATTTCACCCTGCTGACCATATTGAGCTTAAAGCTACTGATCTAGTAAATTCTTCAAGTGTAATCTGTTATCAAGCTACATCAAGTTTACACACTTGAAGACATCAAGCTACTGATCATTTCATCCTGATCAAGCTTCTGAAAGCTGAATCACATACATGATTCAAACTTTCTTTTACAAGAAACCTGTTGAAGACAGTGAAGCATCTTTGCGTGTTAAGGACTGTTGTTTGTGGTGGAGCTGGTGAAGAGGCAATCCTACCCTTCAAGGACCGGTGGAAGACTTTGGAGCAGCAATCCTACCTGTTCCAAGAGTTCAGTTTGTGAAGCCATAGTTATTGGTGAAGGACAAGAAACTTAGGGATTTTTGTAACTGCAGCCTCAAATATCTCTAGTGAATTACCTCTAACATCACAGGAGAAGAGTGGACTGACAGGATTACACCACCTGGAACCACTATAAAATCTACATACTTACTTTCTTCATTTACATTCTGCATTTAGTATATTTAGCACATTAACCTACTGAAACTAGCAACTGAATCACACACTCACGCTACTGAGTATCTAATACTTGGTCTCATATTTTAACAACAAGTAATAAGGCTTAACTTGAATATATTCTGCTGCAACAAATTCAGTAAACTCAACTGTCGGCGGACTGCGAGTGGTCGGCGGACTGCGAGCGATCGGCGGGCTGCGAACTTGCTGAGTTTGTTAACTCCAAAAGTTTTAAGTGTTACGTTTATTCACCCCCCTAAACTTAACCAAAGACTTTTCAAGGGACCAACAATTGGTATCGGAGCAGTGCTTCTGTTCTGAAGTAATCCTACTTGTTGTGCTTGTGAAAATACTTTGAAAACTTTTTCAAGTTTCTGATTTTCAAAGCTTTGCATCATGGATAATGACCAGTATGCTAGAACAATGTTGATGTGTTTTTTAGATCGTTTTGATGAGTATAAACGTCGTATGCAGGCTTTTCTAGCTGCAACACATGATGAGATGATGGATGTGCTGACAGATGGACCACTGGAAATCACCAAATCAGTAACAGTTGGAAATGAAACACAGTACATTCCAAAACCAAAAAGAGAATGGAATGCTGAAGATACAAAGAGCAAACCTCAACAACATTGTTATTGATATCATATACAGAACTTTGGATAGCAATATGTACATGAAAGTGAAAGATTGCAAGACTGCAAAAGAACATTGGGACAAGTTACAGTTAATCTGTGAAGGCACTGATGCAATCAAGAAAAACAAGATCAGTGTGGCCAAAAAGAAGTTTCAAGATTTCAAAATGAAACCCAATGAAACCATTGAGCAAATGGAATCAAGATTCAATGCCATCATGGATGAACTCACCCTACTGAGTGTAAAGTACTCAAAAGAAGAAATCAATTCAAAAATCTTGGAAGCATTACCTGCAAAAGAAGTTTGGGAAATGAAGTGACTGCAATAGAAGAAATGAGAAGTCTACATGAAGATGACACCTTCTAATTGTTTTCAGATCTCAAGGCTTATGAATTCAGTAAGAAACTTGTATCTAAGACTGAAAAAGAAGAACCAAAGACCACTGCATTAGCTGCTACACATCAAGAAGAAACATCAGGAGTTCAAGATAATCTACTGGATGAGATGCAAGAGCAAATTGCCCTACTGAGCAAGAAAATCAGGATGATGAAAAATGGAAGGGGTTCTCCAAGGAATGTCACAAAGAAGTTTATTGAAAAGATGAATGATGAATCCAAGAAAGACAATGATTACTTGTGCTATCAATGCAAGAAACCAGGACACTTCAAACCTGACTGTCCTGAACTAAAACAGAAGAAGGAACCTGATTATCTTCGCTTCAATTGCAAGAAGCCTGGGCATTTCAGACTTGATTGTCCAGACCTACTGAAGAGCAAAATTCAACAAAGAAGATCTGGCAAGAAAGCTATGGTTGCTGAAGATGAATCAGGATATGAAGTAGAATCAGAAAAAGGAAATGAATCTGATGATACTGCACTTGTTGCTTATATGGATGATTATGCTTTAATGGAAAATATGGATGAAATAGAGGAGGTATACAATTATGTATCTATAAACACTCCTGCTGAAAAGTGATTGTGAATCAACTTGTGGTTCAAATCCAAAAAATTATGACAATGAAGAAACTTTGGATGCCCCCTAATCAACTGAGGATAATAAAATCTAGTTATGAGATTGTGAAGGCTGAAAAAGAAGCTCTTCGAATAGAAGTTGATAGATTAAAAGCTGAATTAAGAAATCTCAAGGGTAAGGAAAAAGAGATTGGTCGAATCGAGCATAAGCTGCTTGTACATTCGATGTAAGGCTTGCCGAATCTGTTTGAACAATCTTGTTCCTTCACTGCATTCAAATCTGGAAAGCCTTATGGTTACAGAACAGGCCTTGGATTTGGAACTCAGCAATCCAATAAGAGTGGTCCTATGTTTGTGCCTGCACAAGATCCTACTCCCAAAAAGGTTGCTGAGGCAGTGAAGCCTACTGAGAAGACTTCAATGAAGCAAAATAAGAAGTCAAAAAGGTCAACAACACCTAAGAAAATGAATAAATCCAAAAGTAGGAATGTTGTACCTTCTAGACCTATTGATAACAGACCTGCTACCAAGTCTGCTGGACTACAAAAAGGCAAAAATCAGAAATATTCCAAGGATAAGAATCCTAAACCTAAAAATGTCAATCATTTAAGGGATACTTATCTCAGGGGGAAAGGTAGACTGTTCCCTACTAATAATGATTGGAATATTCCTGCCCCCATTGCTAGAAACAACAGGTATAACCATAATGCTAGGGTAAAACCTCAGCAATGGGCTCAGCAAAGGACTCAGCAGAGGAATTATACAAGACCTCAGCAGGGACCTTAGCAGACTTCATATTATAGGGCTGTTCCTAACAGACAGCAAACTAATGGTTATTCTAGTGGTTCTAACAATAGAAATCACTCCAAAAAGAATTACACACCAAAAGGCCAAAAAGCATATATGAATCCTACACAACCAAATATTAGACCTTATGGATGTGTAGAATACATGTATGAACAAAAGTATGACACTTTTCAGAGAAGACATTATGGAAATTAGCCTAGGGTCATGCTTACCACTGACCACTATGGACCCAAATAGTTTTCGGTACCTAAAATACATTAACTTTGTTTTGTCGGGTGTCCGGTACTTTGACAGAGGATGTTCCAGACATATGACAAAGAATAAGCACTGTTTGTCAAATTTTGTGGCAAAGGATGGTCCAAGAGTGAATTTTGGCAATAAGAACACAGTAGGATACATAAGAGGATATGGCACACTTGTGAGAAATCGATTAACAATTAAGAATGTTGCATTTGTGGAAGGACTGGACTACAACCTACTGAGCACTGGACAATTTTGTGACATGGGTTACAAGGTCACTTTTGACAAAGGCACTTGTATTGTCATTAGTGAAAGAGGTGATCAAGTTGTTTTGGCTAGAAGAAGACAAAAAAAACATGTATGTTGTAGATTGGTCTAATGTTGTTCCAGAAACATGCCTGATTGTGCATACCAAGTCAAAACTTAATTGGTTATGGCATAAGAAGTTGAATCATTTAAACTATGATGATATCAATCAGTTGGTGAAGAAGAAACTGGTGATTGGTTTACCCGAGATCACATTCAAGAAGGATGCTATATGTGATGCCTGTCAGCAAGGTAAACAAACAAAATCAAGCTTCAAGTCAAAGACTAAGCAATCAACAAAAAGAGTTTTGGAGCTGATGCACATGGATCTATTTGGACCAGTAACACCAACAAGTGTGACAGGAAAGAAGTACACTTTAGTAGTTGTGGATGATTATTTTAGATACACTTGGGTAGTATTCATGAACAAGAAAAGTGAAACACTTCAAAAGATGCCTGAACTTTTGAAGAGATTGCAAAATGAGAAAAGTTTGATAGTAGTGAAAATCATATCAGATAAAGGTACTGAATTTCTCAATAAAGTTATAAGAGAATATTGTGAGCAGAATGGTGTGATACATCAACTACTGCTGCTGGTACACCATAGCAAAATAGGGTTGCTGAGAGAAGAAACAGGACATTCAAAGAAGCAGGAAGGACTATGATTTGTGAACCCTTATTACCTGAAAGATATTGGGCTGAAGCAGTTAATACAGCATGCTATACACAAAACAGAACCTCAGTGAACAAGAAGCTGCTGAAGACACCTTATGAGATTTGGAATGAAAGGAAACCTAACATATCCTATTTTCATCCATTTGGAAGGAAATGTTTTATCTTAAATCATAAGGAGCAATTGAAGACATTTCAACCAAAATTAGATGAAGGAATGCTCTTGGGATATTCTTCAGTTAGCAAGGCATTCAGGGTACTGAAACATGAAAAAACAGTACATGTTGTATTTGATGAACCAAAGTTTACTGGAATGGAAGATGAAGCTACGAACCTGCTGAGAATCAACAAGTCACTGATCCAGAATGTGTTGATGTTTTGGAAAGGATAAATGAATTAAAGATCTCTGACTCTGCTCCTACTGAACACCCTGCTGGTGACACTACTGATGCAACAAATGAGGCAGTTCAAGGATCTGCTAAACCTCTTGCTGAAGCTACAGCAGAACTTACTGAAGATGATGTTCCTGAAAATCAATCTAACCAAAATCCTCAATGGTTAAAAGATCACCCTGCTGAGCAAGTTATTGACAATATACAGCATGGTGTGAGGACTAGAAGACAATTAGAAGCAATGTTTACCTGTTTCCTATCACAAATGGAACCTAAAGTTGCTGAAGAAGCTATATTAGATCCAGATTGGATAATTGCTATGCAAGAAGAACTGAATGAATTTGAAAGAAATCAAGTTTGGACACTTGTGGAAAGGCCAAATCATGCAAACATAATTGGTACAAAATGGGTATACAGAAACAAATTGGATGAATCTGGTACCATTGTGAGGAATAAGGCCAGACTAGTAGCAAAAGGCTATTCTCAAGCAGAAGGAATAGATTTTGATGAGACGTATGCCCCTGTTGCAAGATTGGAAGCCATATGATTATTCTTGGCATATGCTTCTTATAAAAACTTCAAGGTATATCAGATGGACGTCAAAAGTGCATTTTTGAATGGAATTCTGGAAGATGAGGTCTATGTTCAGCAACCTCCTGGTTTTGAAGTTAAAGATCAAGAAGATAAAGTGTACAGACTCAATAAAGCACTTTATGGTCTAAAACAAGCACCAAGAGCATGGTATGAGACCATATCTCAATTCTTGGTGGACAATGGTTTTACCAAATATACCATTGACAAGACTATTTTCAGAATCAATGAAGAAGACAACACCCTGCTGGTGCAGATTTATGTTGATGACATAATCTTTGGTTTTGAAAATGAATTACTATGTGAAAAATTTGCTAATCTGATGAAAAGTAAATTCCAAATGAGTATGATGGGAGAAATGAACTATTTCATGGGATTACAAGTCAAACAGATGAAAGATGGAATCTTCATTCATCAAACCAAGTATACCAATGAGCTACTGAATAAATTTGGTATGGAAAACAGCACCAAGGTATCAACTCCTATGAGTACAAACATTAGATTGGATGAAGACAAAGATGGCAAAGATGTTGATCAAACCTTATACAGAAGGATGATAGGTAGTCTGCTATACCTAACTGCCAGCAGACCTGATATATCCTTTGTTGTAGGTGTTTGTGAAAGATTTCAATCAAAACCTAAGGAAAGTCATTTAGCTGCAGTCAAAAGGATTCTCAAGTATCTAAAAGAGACCCTAGATGTAGGGATATGGTATTCAAAAGATGGAAGTTTCAAGGTTATATCCTACTCAGATTCTGATTATGCTGGATGCAAGATTGATAGAAAAAGTACCACAGGAACCTGTCAGTTGATGGGAAATAGGCGGTTTCCCGGTTCGAAGAAACGAAATTCTATATCAACTTCCACTACTGAAGCTAAAAAAATTGCTTCTGCAAGTTGCTGTGCACAGATACTTTGGTTAAGACAACAGTTAAGGGATTATAGAATTGAAGAAAAAGAAATTCCTATAATGCATGAAAACACAAGTGCAATTACAATCACAGAAAATCCTGTTTTGCACTCAAGAACCAAGCATATTGATGTGAGACATCATTTTATAAGAGATCATGTTGAAAAGAAAGATGTGGTGGTTCTTTACATCCCTACTGGAGATCAACTTGTTGATATTTTCAAAAAACCATTGGATAGTGAGAGGTTTGCTAAGCTAAGGACTGAACTTGGAATTATAAAAGTTGACTGATACATCTTTGATTAGCAGTGTACTAGAATTCACCAAGGGGATTAGTCTTTGCAATGTTGGGTGAGCTCACTTAGCAGTTTAGTCGTTGGTATCAACAATTCCATGTACTTGTTTATGTTTGGACAATTGATTAAATGAAGTTGCCAAGGGGATTGGTCTTTCTCCTGTTGGGTGAGCTCACTAGACAGATCGGTCATTGGTATTAAACATCATCTTGTATTATCAGTTGGACAAAACAAGAAGAATTGAAGATCAGCAGAGTAACCGTGTCAGTAGGCTGCTGAGGTATCTTTGTCAGCAGGTTGCTGAGCCAAGTCTACTGATGACAAGGCTGATGAGACATACGTTACATAGTCAAACTTTAATAAAGTCAAAAAGTAAAAGACCAGGATATTTATCTTATCTTTATAACCACAGTTACACGATCGGACAGTTACAACTCTTTATGGGTCAGCTAGTGGGACACGTGGCAAGATCTCATTAATTCCAACTTTGATCGTGGTTAATGCTACAGTACGTGTACAATACGTATTCTGACAGTTTCTACCCACTACCCTCTTGTATATATACAGACATATACACAGAGGGCACTTACAACATTCGATTGATAATTCTCTGAAAATACATCGTGTGAACACAGTTTTGAAATCTTTCTTCTTCATCTTTCTCATTTCTAATGACGGATAAAGCTGATGTTCATATTGGAACCAGTCAAAGTGTGAGAGGATATGTTACTGACTGTCACTCCACTGTGTTGGCTATTAACATTGGAAGAAGGATCAGAAGGGTTGCTGGCTTAGAAACTGTTATCAATAGAAGATTGGGGAGAATTTCATATGTCAACGTTTTGGAATTCTGGAAGAACATAGTTATACATGAAGGTAGAGAGGCCTTCACTACAACGGTTAATGGCGGAAAGATTGAAATTACTTCAGATCTACTGAGAGAAGTATTTCATTTTGCACTTGGAAATGGTGCTCCAACCAATCCAAAAGCAATGAACCTGCCAAGGGTGAAGTTTGTTGATGCAATAAAGACAAATGAAACCATACCATCATCTCTAGGCATTAATGTGAAGCACATTGGATATGAATACAATCTGCTGAGCAAGATTATTGCCAAGACTATTCTGGGATTCAGTGGGAGTCTAGATACACTTTCTGGACATAAAATAGACCTAATGATCATCATCTGCAGAAGTATGAAGTTTGATTGGGCTGGATTCTTTATACATTATATGAAGAAGGTGTTTACTGAAGATAGAGATGGTATAAGGAATTCCAAAAGCAAGCCCCTGGATCTAGTGATTCAAACCTTCCTGAATCATTTTCAGATACCTAATGTTGCATCACAGAAAATCAATAAATCCAAATACAAGCCAGAAATTGCTACCCCTATTCCTGGATTAGATGATGAAGAAGATGTAGATGATGAAGCAACATAGAGTGATAATGATGGAGATGATGATACTGGTGGTGAGCAGTTTAAACAAGTTGTTAAATCTGCTGCACCTAAGAAAGTTGTTGAGAAGAGGAAGGCTGCTGACACTAGAAAAATCACAGAGATGTTAAAGCCTAGGAAAACAAGAAAGCAAACAACAGAGATAGCTGAGTCTATTGAGGGTCCAGTTGAAGTTGAAGTTACTGACCGTGCTGAAGTTATAAGGAAAAAGTCTGCTGCTGATATTTTGAAAGAGAAACAAAAGGCAGATAGTAGAAAGAGGAAAGCTATTGAGATTGAAGCTGAACAACCTTCAAAGAGAATGAAGGAAATTGCAAAGAAAAAGAAGCATGGAAAAGGCAAGGAGTTAAGGGTCCTGAAGGACCAAAGGGAATTGGAAGAAGAGGGTATTGAAGCTGAACCCATAAGAATTGTTAAGCCTACTAAGGCTGTAGAGGCAGTTGTGCCTACTACTGATGCTGGTGTTGTTGCTGAGCAACACACTGAAGAGCCACATCAGACTACTAAATCTGCACATAATGTGGAGATTGATACAAAGGTATAAGACCTTTCCATTTCTTCAATAGTTCAGGGGGGAAGAGCAATCTGTTGCTAACCCTGCTGATGATCATGTAAGTCAGGAGGAACCAAGTGTGGAACAGATGGAGGTGGTAGGTACAAATTTACAACCAGAACAACCTACTGACCGAGATGCATCTGTTGAAGAAACTTTGAATCTGCTTGTTGAGACCTTTGGAGGACAACAAGTTGAACAACTTGCTGCAAAAAAGCCCTCCATGCCCTTTGAAAGGAAGATTAAGAAGAAAAAATAAGGGTATGTTGATCCTAAGCTCCAGCTGGTGGTTGATTACTTTCAGTGGAAGTTTGGGTTTTACAAGAGACAAAATCAGCTGCTGAGCCAATGATAGATTTTGAGGAATTGGCTTTTGGAAACTTAGGAGTGGAAAACATACTTAATCTGGTTGATACTTCTTTGCTGGAAATGAGACTGATGGAACTCATTGATGAACAAAAGAAAGAATAATGTATCAAATTCAAGGATTCTAGGGATGAACCAGATAGTGATGATTCATCATCATCTGACTCTGATGATGGTCATCCCGCACATCAAGGAGAGGTCAGTGGAACAGCATTGTTAAATGAACCAAGAGTAGAACAGTCCACTAATGCTGGCAAGTCTGCTGAGGTCCAGCAGACTGATCAAATGGATGAAGATCTGAAGGATCTTACCATAGATGATTTGGAAGCTCTAATCAATGAAGGCATAAATCTTAGAGGTAATAGGTTGGTTGGCACATCTGGCACATTCAGGGCTATGGAGTCTGATGTGAATCCTGATGATCAGCAGACTAAAGATTTGGATGAAGAAAAGGTTATTGAACATAGTGAACCTGATGTCAGTTCTGAAGATTCAATTCAATATCAGTGGATTGATACTCAGGGCACTATAACTAAATCTATTGACACTTTACAGAATATTGCTGATTCCAGAGGATTTCTAGAGGAATTTAAGGCTATATTTCCTTTTATTTGTATGGAAGAGAGAGTCCTACTCACTGAGGAACAGACAATGATTGGACAAAGGTTAGACATGGTGATGGGTTTTGAAGGATCACCATTACTTGTTGAGGAGGTTCAGGCTGCTGAGGATCAGACAGTACCTGAAAAAAGGTTTGAACTGGTGGTACAGGTTGCTGAGGATCAAACATCACATGGACAAAGGTTGGATCTTACAATGGATTTGGAGGAAAACCCTGCTGTTGTTGAAGAACAGGCTGCTGTAGTAGAGCCTACTAGAGGAAAGGTCAGTGAAGGGAAGGATAGTCAGCAGACTATTGTTATTGATGAGGATAAACAGCTGCTGGACTATGACTTTAGGGATGAGGAGTTTCAAGTGCCTGAGGAAGAACCTATTGCTGCTGAACCACAACAGGTATTTGGACCTCTTTTAGGAACCTGCCCTAGACCCAATCCTGGAGGAGTTCCAAGGTCCTAACCCTGCTGGAAGGGATATGAGTTGGGCCATGGTTGTCAGTAGACAGAGGGCACAATACAATGTTGAAAAGCCTGCTGATGATGCTGCTGGAGATATGGCTGGAGGATTGGCTGGTGGTGTACCAGCACAAGTTTTGGATGAGTTGAGGGCAGTCAAAAATGACATTAGAAGGTTAAGAACTCAACTTGAAAGGCAAGACCAAAGGTATGAAGATTTGATGAACTTGGTGGAAAATAGAGGGAGGACTACTGAAACAGTTGCTTCCAACATCACTTCCACTCAATATGCTATTGCTGACCTTGCCCAAGATGTGAAGGGAATAAAACAGGGCAATACATTGAAGGAGAAGTTCTTAAAAGAACAGTTTGCATCCATTCACCAGAAACTTGACAAACTCGCTGATACACCCAAGCCTGTTGTGGCTGAACCTGCTGGACATCTCACGCTGCTGGATTGGATCCTAAGATTAATGAGAGGATCAATCTACTAAAGCAGACATTGGAGGGAAGGATCACTGTAGTTGACACTAGAACTGAAATCATGGAAGGTCAACTGAAATCATGGAAGGTCAACTGATCACACAAGAGAGTGTTCATGGTCTACTTTCCCGTTTTGTTGATGATGTCAATAAGGGGGAAGAGAGCCAGACAGCAGTAGCAAAAGAGGCTGCTAGGATTTTTGCACAAAAGAGATGGGAGGCTGACACCAATGCATTTATAGAGCCTGCACCTGGCAGACTTCAACTAACTGGTGACCTCTTCAAAGAATACAAGAAGCTTTACTATAATAAGAGGAGACCTTATCATGACAAGGGCTTTCATGAAGGGCTAAACACTTTTTTGGGACTGAAATTTTGGGAAGCAAGAGTCAAATCTTTAAGATCTTCACATATAGGTGGCAGAGGTGGAAGAGGTGGAAGAGCTGGAAGAAGTCTTCCTACCACATCAACAAGGGAATCATTGGATGAGTTCAAAAGTTTGTACATCCGTCTAGGTTTCAGAGTACATCAAATCAACCTAACTTTACCAGAGGCATGGAAATGGTGGAAGGAAGTGAACACATTGATTTTTCCCTTATTCAAAATCAATGGATGAGAGACATGGTCAGAGACATAAGGGAATATCATGAGCAGCAAGAGAAAGAAAGGCAAGAAAGAGAAAGAAGGAACTAGTTCAGCATTCTTACACCTGCTTTTACTTTTTGCTGAATCTAGATTGTAATAACTTTTGAAGAAACATGATTATAATGAGAAATGACTGAGTTTGTTCTGTTTTTGTTTTTCACTCTTTTTGCTTTTCTGTAAGGAGGGTATTAGCATCATCACAAAAAGGGGGAAATTGTTGGAATTATTTTAAGTTTTAGTGATGAGTGCCAGACTAGCTGTTATAGAGCAAAGGCAAAAAGATGTCTAGATTTAAAATGTATAGGCTTATTAGAGTTTGATCTTTGTATAGGTTTAATCAAATAAGCACTGTAATTGGTCAGCTGACTATCATCAGCCGACTTTGTCTATATCGATAGGGTACACCGAGTCGGTAGACTAGTCTAGGAACCTGCGCGAAGGCAAAGGCGAGGGGTCAAACTCGGTTATTGAAGGCTAAGGGATCAAACTTAGTATTTAAAGTCAAGGATATGGAATCGAAATTTAGGGAAGTCCGTGTTGACCTAAACTAATTGCATATACCTTGTGTACAAGGTCTAAGTTCCATAAGTTAAGTGGTAATGGGAACTTGGTTATGATCAAATTGCTGTAATCTAACTTCATAATTAAAATTTAGATATAAGAGAAGTCAGCTGCAGTGTTTTATGAACACAGCACCTTTGGATCAGCTGACTGATGTTTATCTCAGCAGACTTCTACACACAGGAACCTGCTGGATATATATTTTGATTTAACCAAAGGTTATATTGGAAGATTACAAGGAAAATGACAGATAACTACTCTTGATTTTGTCAACAAATCAATGGCTAAGATTAAAGGGACGTTGGAACGATTTAGACCTTTATCCAATGGATACAAGTCAAAGGGTGAACGATCGAAAAGCTGTCAAAAAAGTAAGCGACGGTGTCAGTACTATGTACAGGGACATAATGCAAGTCATGAAAGGGATAAATCAGAAACGTCTATGTTTGAATTTCAAACATAAGTCACAAGGATTCTCACCTATAAATAGAGGACTCCTAATTCAGATACAAGTGATGATTTTTTGGAAAACATTTACAATCATTCTGAGCAAATAAGGTCGTAATCAAGAAATTCACCCTGCTGACCATACTGAGTTTTTAAAGATATGATCTAGTAAATTCTTCAAGTGTAATCTGTTATCAAGCTACATCAAGTTTACACACTTGAAGACATCAAGTTGCTGATCATTTCATCCTGACCAAGCTGTTGAAAGCTGAATCTAGATTGTAATAACTTTTGAAGAAACATGATTATAATGAGAAATGACTGAGTTTGTTCTGTTTTTGTTTTTCACTCTTTTTGCTTTTCTGTAAGGAGGGTATTAGCATCATCACAGAAAGGGGGAAATTGTTGGAATTATTTTAAGTTTTAGTGATGAGTGCCAGACTAGCTGTTATAGAGCAAAGGCAAAAAGATGTCTAGATTTAAAATGTATAGGCTTATTAGAGTTTGATCTTTGTATAGGTTTAATCAAATAAGCACTGTAATTGGTCAGCTGACTATCATCAGCCGACCTGTCTATATCAGTAGGGTACCTGAGTCAGTAGACTAGTCTAGGAACCTGCTGAAGACTGAAGGCTGAGGGGTCAAACTCAGTTATTGAAGGCTAAGGGATCAAACTTAGTATTTAAAGTCAAGGATATGGAATCAGAATTTAGGGAAGTCTGTGTTGACCTAAACTAATTGCATATACCTTGTGTACAAGGTCTAAGTTCCATAAGTTAAGTGGTAATGGGAACTTGGTTATGATCAAATTGCTGTAATCTAACTTCATAATTAAAATTAAGATATAAGAGAAGTCGGTACACGGTGTTTTACGAACACGGACCTTTGGATCACTCGATGATGTTTATCTCAAAGGAGACTTGTACACACGGGAACCTGCTGGATATATATTTTGATTTAACCAAAGGTTATATTGGAAGATTACAAGGAAAATGACAGATAACTACTCTTGATTTTGTCAACAAATCAATGGCTAAGATTAAAGGGACGTTGGAACGATTTAGACCTTTATCCAATGGATACAAGTCAAAGGGTGAACAGTCTGAAAACTGTCAAAAAGTAAACTGACAGTGTCAGTACTATGTACAGGGACATAATGCAAGTCATGAAAGGGATAAATCAGAAACGTCTATGTTTGAATTTCAAACATAAGTCACAAGGATTCTCACCTATAAATAGAGGACTCCTAATTCAGATACAAGTGATGATTTTTTGGAAAACATTTACAATCATTCTGAGCAAATAAGGTCGTTATCAAGAAATTCACCCTGCTGACCATACTGAGTTTTTAAAGATATGATCTAGTAAATTCTTCAAGTGTAATCTGTTATCAAGCTACATCAAGTTTACACACTTGAAGACATCAAGTTGCTGATCATTTCATCCTGACCAAGCTGTTGAAAGCTGAATCACTTACTTGATTCAAACTTTCTTTTACAAGAAACCTGCTGAAGACATTGAAGCATCTTTGGGTGTTAAGGACTGTTGTTTGTGGTGGAGCTGGTGAAGAGGCAATCCTACCCTTCAAGGACCAGTGGAAGACTTTGGAGCAGAAATCCTACCTGTTCCAAGTGTTCAGTTTGTGAAGCCATAGTTATTGGTGAAGGACAAGCAACTTAGGGATTTTTGTAACTGCAGCCTCAATGATCTCTAGTGAATTACCTCCAACATCACAGGAGAAGAGTGGACTGACAGGATTACACCACTTGGAACCATTATAAAATCTGCCTACTTACTTTCTGCAATTACATTCTGCATTTAGTATATTTAGCACATTAACCTACTGAAACTAGCAACTGAATCACACACTCACACTACTGAGCATCTAATAAATGGTATCATATTTTAACAACAAGAATAAGGCTTAGCTTGAATATATTCAGCTGCAACAAATTCAGTAAACTCAACGTCGGCGGACTACTAAGTTTGTCGGCGAGCTACGAGCGATCGGCGAGCTGCGAACTTGCTTTGAGATTGTTAACTCCAAAAGTTTAAGTGTTAAGTTTATTCACCCCCCCTAAACTTAACCAATGCCTTTTCAAGGGACCAACACGAAGGGTTGGCTGTGTATAGTTTGAGGAGAGCAACTCCACCTTTCCTCATATAGTTGCAACTTGGTTGCCACAGCTATTGGTGCAGTCTGCGGACTGTGCTTGTGTTTGTGGTGAGCTAGTGAAGGAGTAACTCAACCTCCGAAGGATCAGTGTGCAGCATGAAGGGAGCAATCTCACATTTCTTTATTTTGTGTGGACAGTGAAACTAGGGTGTCCTGAAGTACTGTCATTGGGCTAGGATTTGGAAAAGTTATCTCAAGATTCTAGCGATACCTCCTACACCACAGGAGAAGGGGAGACGTACGGGATTACACCACCC